>JBBBDQ010001220.1:2205000-2542500 GCA_037127315.1 Ascarosepion bandense | reverse complement strand
AGAGATAAATATATATATATATATATATATATATATATATATATAGATATATAGTCCATGTTTAGAATATTTTTGCCACGTATAGCCCGGTGTCCCTGCTATTTATCTTGTGCTCCTTGATAAGATCCGAAGAAGAATCTATAATATTATAAATCCTGATCTGGTGGCTCGGCTTCAGTCTCTTTCGCACCGCCGTAAGGTTACTTCTTTGTGTCTTTCGTGTAAATGTAAAGTCAGTCGTCATCTTCTATCTCACTAACCTGCATCCTCTCTCTCTCTCTTTCTCTCTCTCTCTCATGCTCCTTTCTTCGTCCACTTCACTCTCATCAGTATATCATCCTTCTGCTACCCACTTCCTAACACCCCCTGTAATATGTTACTCTTTCTCATAACTTTCCTTCTTTGTAACCCCCCTACTCAACAGTGGCAGTAAAATGATTTGATTGGGGCGACACGATTATAAGAAAATACTTTGATGGTAATTGTTTGGTTGAGCTATGGTACCTAGCGTTTTTCCTTTAAATTTAAGCGCAGTAGGAGACTATCATCGGAATCTCGTCAATTTACAGTTGAAATTCTATAAGTTTCTTTTTTCGCACTTCTTGATTATGGAAATCCCTTCCAGTTGCATGCTTTCCAGAATCTATAACAAATTAAATACAATATCAACCGCTATCTTCTGTTCTTCTGACTACTCTTTTCCCTTTCTGCTCATCATTACTGTTTCTGTTCCTAATTCTTCCAAAACACTCTAACCCGCATCTTAGTGGCCTTATTGCCTTGCATAGGATGATACTGATTAAAAGAAATATTTTTTCTTTCACACCTAAAGAATGAAAAGGTCTGCTGCAGCCGGTCACATGACAAAAATCCACTACTGAACCACGTTCTCTGACCGGTCAGAAGAACGCAGAGATCATAAGGCCAAAGAACCGAGAGACAGGTCCGTTTCTGTTCCAATTCTTTCAAAACACTGTAACCCTCGTCATAGTGGCCTTGTTGCCTTGCATGGGATGATATAGATTTTTAAAAAATCTTTTGCCTGTCACTGATGACGCAAATATTTCCTCCTAAAGAAAAGTTCTTATCGGTGTGAAGAATCTTCAACGTGAATACGAACCGGAAATCTTTTTCGGGCGTAATCTGATGGGAAGACAGTCAAAGATAATTCACAGTTCTTTCTTCATAGGCTTAAATAGCTTTTATAAATTTCAAGCCAAACACATTCTTTTACAGATAAGAAAGAACAGGATTAAAAAGAAGAAATTACTTGCTTTAGCATTAAAGAAAGAAAAAACTCAAATATTAAAATGTGGAAAATGGCAGTCACGTTATCAACCTCAGAGCGAAATCTCGCAATCCCGAGAGTTAACGACACAGATAATGTGAAAAGCCACCCAAGAAAGACATATTTTTCTGATTCCTTTGCTGCATTTGTTTAGGCATACTTCCTATTCTCTCAAAATGTTTACAGGAGAGATTTCAAAATGAACATTTCATTTGTCATAAAGTTTTAAAAAAAAATTATTAAGGTTTCCGCCGTAATTCTTCTACGCCTCAAAACCTGAAGAGCTAAACTATGCAATTCCCATTCTCTAACGAAATTGATGCACTTGCTCTTCGAAATTCCGATGCCATTTTGCATCTTGCGAGAATATCATATTTTCCTTTAAATGCAATCGCTTCTTGTGTGTTGTTCTTTCTTACTTGAGCTTATTTACAATCCATACTTGTAGCAATTGTCAAAATGACACAACATTATTATTTGTCAAGTGTATGGCACCAAATCAAAATGGATCCAGCGTAGGATTTAGAAAAAGAAAGAAAAAAAGAAAGGTAAATTATATTAAAATTTACAAGGGTCAGGAGGATGTGGAGAGCGATGATCACCTACGTCTTATCGGGATCAGTCAGTCAGTTAAGTCCAATACGTAGTACACGATATCGGCGATCAAAGAGACATAACTGACGGGATAGAAGATTATCCCGCAGTAGGTTGCCATTATTTTTTGCGGTCGACTGGTTGCCAACCAAGGCTATAGAATCCAATCTGTCCTGTTATTTGACTCATAGCTAGGGAAGAAAAGAGATGTATCATATTATTATATCAGTAGTAATTAGTGGGGGATCTGTTTATCACTTCATAACAATATAAAACTCATCCCCCACTTTATGCCCAGTATAAGCCATAATCAAGATTCCATCTATTATATTCAGTCAGTCAGTTAAGTGTCATACGTGTTACACGATTTGGGCGATCATGTCTCGAAAGAGACATGACTGACAGTAGGTTGCCTTTACTTTCTGTGGTAGACTGGGTGCCGACCCCTGATGGGAGCACAGCACATAAAAGAAAAAACGAATAAGCCAAACAAACAACGGTCGACAATTTCAGACCAGCGAAAACTAATTATTTCCATTATTTATACTATTTTCACTATCTTTGTTGTTATTATCATAACATTTTCACCGTTGTGTTCTTCAGCCTTCCTCTCAGATGTTTGGCGATCTGGGTAATCTTTAACCGAACCCTTTATTTGGTCGTCTAGGTATTTTTTTTTAAGTTTACAGAGAACCTGTATGATTATCTAAGCACGGTGGGTATAGCACCCCATCCCAGAGAAGCTGTAACAATTTCTGCCGAATCTTCAAATAAAACCTGGTATTTTCAAGATGTATGGCGACACTCGTCTGACTGGCCGAATTCAGAGAATATCATTGATTTCTCCCTTCAAATTATCCAATTGGGAACAGTGTATTTAAATACAACGTTTGATTTTGAAGGAGCCAGTAATATCCATTTTGTCTTCCGAACCCACGATATACATAGCATCAGCTTCTTCGGATAGAAACCAGCTTTTGAAAAATTGATTATTTGTAACAATATGGAGCGGATGACTTAACAATGACTCATTTGGTTTTCCTCGGCTCTTTTTCCGATCCATACTGTTGTAAACAATCTATTTTTCATCGCTTGTGGTCATTCGTGCGTTGAAAAGGCAAATTACAGATGTAAATGCAGTACATTAAATTATGATTTTTTTTATCGTGATGCATCCAGATGTCTTAGTGATTTATGCATCCAAGGGTTTTTAAATTCATTATGATACTCCTATGAGATGTGTGGAATGTTTGCAATGTCAAATGTCGTGTGATGTTGGTTATTGTTTTAATGACAATTTAAATTTCATTATCATTAACAACTGACGGCCTGCCGGAACGTTCTTGGATTTGCAGATGGAAATTTCCACTTTTCGTCCGATTGAACAGATTACGAACGGTATTTGCAGTTCTTTAATACCATTTGAAGCGTACAATGATGTATATGTATGTTTTAAAGATTATCAAAGATATTTGATACAGCTGGCGCCACAAAAAATGACAGTACAATTATACAATTTAGTCTATTACAGCAAGAAAATAGTAACAATGAATTGTGAAATAGAATGCATGGTTGTCAGCGAAAGAGCCAAAACCAAATTGTAAACGTCAACATCAAATAGGTACAGAAATTGAAATGTTTTAGAATTACTGAAAGAAAGCGTGACACAAATCCTTGAATGCCTGGTGAATTGAAGACACACAATGTACAGTTAACAGAAGCAACGGGAAACAGCCAGTAACCTTATTAATGAGCCTGAGAAACGGGGTAACAGAAAAAGTCACCAAAGTCAAAAAACGTATAATAGAATACAAAGGGTTACTTAGAGCAACAAAGGAAGTTGTGGGGAACCATGATCGCGTTGTGAGGAACTACGATTCTGTTCTTTCGAAAAGGACGTAGTTCATAAAAGATATTCCGAACTTTCAAGAACACTTGCGTGCCTTACCTAAGATTCTCGAATGGGGAACAGATCTTCAGATTTATGGATATTTCTTTAAATACCAAAGGAATGGTTAGATTTCTATATCCGGGTCACATCTTGAAAGCCATGGATATTTCTCAACATATCAAATGAATGGGCAGATGTGTTGGGTAGAGGGAGACCTCACGAAAGTTATATATCAAAAGAAAGGAAGACTGCATTGCAATTAGAAATTAAAAGAAGTGCCATTGAAAAGAAAGATTCTAAGAATGATCAGGTAAATGTCATACAAATGGAAGAGTTTTATTTTTTCCGCTTGTGTCTAATCAATCAAAATAAAGTAGAAATACCAAGAGAGACGATTTGCTCTTTCTATGACCTTTGATCGCTTGTTGAATGGATTTTTGCGCGTCATTACTGGTTATGAATTTCGCTCTCGTTGATACTGGGAAATTATGCGCAGCTGCAGAGAGGGAGTATTGAGCGGAGAGAAAAATGATTTTCTTCCAAATCCAGTAGTTAGGTGGGGGGAGTCATGATATAGAAGGAGGAGTAGGAGTCGGAGGATAAGACAGAGAATAAGGAAAAGGAGGAGGAGAATAAAAACAGAAGGAGGAGAATAAAAAAAGAGGAGAAGGAGAATAACAAAGATGTGGAGGATAAGAAGGATAATAAGAAGGAGGAGAAAGAAGATAAAAATGAGAATAAGGAAAAAGAGGAGGAGAATAAAAAAGAGGAGGAGGATAACAAGGAAATAAGGAGGAGGAGAAGGAGAATAAAAAAGGAGGAGGATGAGAAGGAAAATAAGGAGGAGGAGAAATAAGATAAAAAGAAAAATAAGAAAAAGGAGGAGGAAAATAACAAAGACGATAAGAGGATAAGAAGAAAAATAAGGAGGAGGAGAAGAAGAAGAAGCAGGAGGAGAAGAAGAAGAAGAAGAAAAAGAGGAGGAGGAAGATAAAAAGGAGAATAAGAAAAAGGAGTAGGAGGAGAAAGAAGAATAAGAAAAGGAGAAGGAGAAAGGAGAATAAGAAAAAGGAGGAGGATAAAACAGGAGGAGGAGAATAAAAAAGGGGGAGGAGGATAAGAAGGAAAATAAGGAAGAGGAGGAGAATAACAACGACGAGGAGG
Source organism: Ascarosepion bandense (assembly GCA_037127315.1). Classification (NCBI taxonomy): domain Eukaryota; kingdom Metazoa; phylum Mollusca; class Cephalopoda; order Sepiida; family Sepiidae; genus Ascarosepion; species Ascarosepion bandense. The sequence goes on along the minus strand of JBBBDQ010001220.1, from coordinate 2,537,563 downwards.
ATAAGAAGAAGAAGAAGAAGCAGGAGGAGAATAAGAAAAAGAGGAGGCGGAGGAGGAGGAAGTTAAAAAGGAGTATAAGAAAAAAGAGGAGGAGGATAAGAAGAAAAATAAGGAGGAGGAGAATTACAAAGATGAGAAGGATAAGAAGGAAAATAAGGAGGAATAGGAGAAGAAGAGAAGGGGGAAGATAAAAAGGAGAATAAGAAAAAGGAGGAGGAGAATAAAAAAGGAGGAGGAGGATAAGAAAGAAAATAATGATTTGGATAAAAAAGAGCAGAATAAGAAAGATAATAAGGAAAAGGAGAAGGAGAATAACAAAGAGGAGGAGGAGAAGAAAAAATAAGGAAGAGGAGAAGGAGAAGGCGGGGGAAGAAGAAGAATAACGAAGCATATAGCATAAAGAAGACAACAACCAACAAATGTCTAAACTCTAGAATATAAAGAAGAAGAAAAAGAGGAGAAGAAGGAGGAAGATAAGGAGAATAAGGCGGACGAGAAGAAGAAGAAGAAGAAAAAAGGAAGAAGATGAAGAACAACAACAAAAACAAATCATATAGCAAAAAGAAAAGAACCAAAAATGTCTATATACAAAAACATAAAGAAATAGAAGAAAAAGAAAAAAGAGGAGGAAAAAAAGAAAAAAATAATTACAGAAATTAAAAGAAAATAATGAAAAAAGAGGAAAATCAAGTAAAGAAAGAAAATGCAAAGCTAAAATATATTTGTAAAATAAAACCGAAAATTCAACATGTTATTCACATTAACATAAATATTTTTATAATTATTAAATGATTATTAAATTCTTATTAGATAATTATGAGATGATTATTAAATTGTTATTAGATAATTATTAGACAATTTTCAGATGAATATAAGCTGATTATTAGATTATCATTACATAATTATTAGATAGTTATTAGATTGTGATTAGATATTAGATAATTTTTAGCTAATTATTAGATGATTATTAGAGAATTATTAGATGGTTATTAGAAGATTGTTAGTCAATTATTAGATAACGTTTCTTGATTAGGAAGAATGTAATGGAATGTTTCCGATTTTCTACAATTTTTCACAAATTCTGATTTTTATCTAGATTTGAACAGATTTGAACAGTATGAGATAGCACCAGTGGGCAATGAACCCTTAGCCATAGAGTATGTCCAATGGATTTATTCATCAAGGTCGACCTCAAAACAAGAATCCTGTAAACAGATTTGAATTCTAAAATGGTTACTGTTTAATCGTTCAATAGTAAAATTGTAAAAAAGGAAGAAAACAATTGTAAAAAAGAATGAAAGCTTTAATCAAACATAAATAAACAGTGAAAGGAAGAAAGAAGCGAAAAAAACAAAAAAGGAAAGAGGGAGGGAACGAAAGGGAAAAAAAAGGAAAAAAAGGAAAGAAAGAGAAGCAGAAAGAAAGAAAATGATTAAATAAAGATTAGAGGAAATAGATTAAAAAGAAAGGCGAAACGAGGAAGGAAAGATGAAGAAAAAGAAAAGAACTAATTTTATAATGATGAATAATTTAGAAAGCGACTGAAAAAAAATGGATGAATACAGCAAAGAAAGAAAGAAAGAGTTAAATAAAAAAAACTAGAAAAAAAGAAAAAAAAAGAAAAGAAAATGATAAAAATAAATAAGCAAGGAAACTAGAAAAATGGAAGGAAAAAAAGAAGAAAAAAGGAAAGAAAGTCGAGTAAATCGAGAAGAGATAAGGTGGATTAACAAAAGGAGAAGAGAAATTCATAGCTTGGAAGAAGAAAATGGTAGGAAAAAATAAACAGAAAGAAAAACTAAGGCAAAGTCTGAAGTCTATAAAACAATATGGAAGCGATTAATAAAAGAAATAAGAGAAAAAAAAAGGTGGGGAGAGAACGGGAATAAAAGTTAAACCGAAAACAAAGTAAAATAAATCGTATAGAAAACAAACATCTTTTGATTTTGTTAAGATTTTCTCATTTGATTGTCAAGTCAAGGCGGACAGTGAGATTAAAGAATTGACAGGGAAATACTCCGCAAAATCAACATTATTATTGTTTTGAATTTAGGTGCTGTCATTTTGTATTTGTTTGACACTTGCTATATTTCGGCACAATTCTTCGCCATGTTGATGTCAAATATTGTCACAGTGTTTCATAAAAGCCGCAGGGCGATGTAATCTTTGGGAGGTGACGGAGAAAACAGGCACAAACATCTTAAGGGATTTTGGAAAAAAAAATCTTGATGTTCCTGCTGAAAGGTACTGACGCAAAACACCTTCAGATATTTATTTGTTGTTTCAGACAAACAAAATGTGATACAAAATCACCGATTGACGCTCATCGAACAAGGTTTCTTAGTCTCACTTGCATTTTTTCTCGGCCTTTTCTTTAATATAATAACATTTATTATGGGCCTTTTTAGAAATTCTGAACGTACTTTGGGGGCTGGTACAGGTCCTCTCTCATAGGCTTACTGTTATGGCACCTTCTTTTGGACAATAATAGACTCTTCCTATTATTATGAATACCGAGAGAATATGCCTCTCGGGGTGGAGTTGAGTTGGGTTGAGTCACCCCGGTTTAATACTTGGCAGTCAGACTGAAGTGTAGCACTCTTTTATTTGTATTCCGTTTAATATATATGTTTCAGTAATTCCCGAGTTCGAGGTTTTTTCCGGATCTATTCTGGTTCCACAACACTTTGATAAATTTTGGCTATCCGGCTACATACAGAACTGCTATGGAATATCATTCATCCTTTATGAATCCTGAATAATTTTCACACAAATGAAGAGGTTGTTTAGAATATATAGGATACAAATTCTATATCACCCAACAATTAACTAAAACGCAACAAGTAAAATTGCATACCCGCAAAATCGGATCCAAACGACTAAAAACATTTTTGAAAATCCCAAATCAAGGCAAATTTCACAACTCAGTGTGAAAAGTTAATTTCTGGATCCTGATTGGATAGGAAATAGCAAATTAATCTGTGACGCCAGTCAATTTTTCACACCTAAAGAATGAAAATGCCTACTGAAGGCGGTCACATGACTAAAATCCACTACTTAATCACGTTCTGAGACCAGTCAAACCAGTCATAAGGGCGCAGACATCATAGAGGTAAAAGAACCGACAGACAGACATTTATTACAGGTCTTTTAGAGATTCTAAACTTGCTTTGGAGGTGGGTACAGGTCCTCTCTCATGGGCTTAGATAAATTTTGGCTATCCGGCTGAACTGCTATGTAAACATTATTTTTTTTATTTTTTGTTATAATCAGTTCACCCCAAACAAGGCAGTTCTGCCACTCGTGTGCCAGGGGCTACATAAGGGGTGAGTGACGAGAAAGAAGAACAAGTTGCAGCGGGTGTCAGAGAATAGATAAGAGAAAGATTATAACCCTGATGTGAAGAAAGCTGCATGAGAGTAGAGTGGAAAGGGAGAAGAACATGATACAAGGGTTGTCGGGGAGAGGATGCGACTCAAAGAGATAAGACACGGTAATTGACCTTGCATTGAAATTCTTGGAGATGGTAGCTATCAGGGAAGCAAGTATACAGAAAGGAATTGACAGGCGAGAAGTGCGAGAAAAGAAGCAATTGGAGTAGAAGTTGTACTTACATCTGATCGGTTTTGCTATAAATTGGATGGACCTAGTCGCTAGTCTAGTAGTTCGGGTAAACTCATGCAGAGGGGGTACCAGGGAGTTAAGTTGATCGGAGAAAAAGCCATGAAAGTATTTATAGAAGAGACAGATGGAAGCCTCATTACGCTGGTGTGACAGTGTTTTGAGTTGGGCTAAAAGACCGGGGTCAATTTCATTGCAGATTTTCCGTTGGATTTTATCAAGAAGCCCCAAATGAATACAAGGGGCACCCGACCAGCAGTATTCAATGCACAGGCGAATGGTAGATTAATACATGTGCAAGATGAATTCAAACGAGAAAACCTCCTGGCCTTACACAGTAAACCGACCTTCCTAGGAGCAGACTTAGCTTCGGATTCAATGTAGTCATTCCATTTAAGGTCAGCCGTTAGAGTTACGCCGAGGAGGCACAGTGTTTTGCTTTCAGGGAGACTAGCCTGATCCATGCTGGGGATAGGAGAGATTTTCTATGGTGTTTAAAGGATAGCAGTTTCGTTTTGGAAGCATTAAAATTTACGAACCATTTCTTACCCCAGTCCACCACAGATTGGAGGTGCTTTTCAAGACCATAGCTATGTTTGTTTTGTCAGCATCGTCAGATTTCTTAATGAGGCGGGTGTAAATGGTGGTACTGTCAGCGTAGATGCCTCAGGGAGATCGTTGATGAAGATTAGAAAAAGAGTCGTACTTACGATAGAGCCTTGAGGGACATTCGTGTTCGTATGATGAAATATAGCCAGGTCAACATACGAACCGCCCGCTGTAATTTGTATGCAAATAAGCAGCTGAGAAAAGGGATAAAATGAGGAAAGATTTGTGCACTACGAACTTTTTGAGTGCTTGAGCGAGAAGACGACGACTACTACGACGACGTGGGAAAGACCAGGAAACCAAGAGAGTACCTGTTGTCGTCAAAAGTTTTGTTTGCCTGAAACACAGACGTATTACAGATTTCCTTTTCGTTACTAGCTATTTCGGCCATGTCATCAAACTTCGACCCAAAGTGGATACCGTTTTTTTGGCTGAAGCAATTCAGAACAATCCGTCCAAGAATGGATCGAGAAGGCAGAACTGATTTGTCAATTCAGGAGAATACAAAGCTTAAATGCGTAGTTCCAATGCAATTTTATGGGGGCGCATATGCAGTGTACCAGCAATTAAGTGAAGAACAGAAAAAAGACCTCGCTTCCATTAAAAGTGCATTGTACACGGCGTTTGCATTAGATACAGTCAATGATTTGAAGGAGTTCATGGCACACAAGTTACGTCCCGGAGAGATGATTGACGTCTATTTGGCATAGCTACGGTGACTCGAAGTTCTGTTTTGGGGAATGCCTGAAAAAAGCCTGGCGTGTGTATTCATTTCAGGGCTACTTCGAGCCTCGTCCCAGGTGGACGAGACACATACTTCGGAGGTACTGGCACACGGGCCATTTTAAAGACGGAGCACGTAACTATGGAGCAAGCGGCAGCTGCACAGACATCGCAAGGTCGAGCAAAGGAGCCTGCCGTTCCGACGACCTGCTACATCTGTAAGGAGCTCAATCAACTGGCCCGTGACTACCTCCTACGGCGCACTATGCAGAAAGCGGACGCCAAACCTAAAACACTAGCCCAGTGCTACAGATGCAAACAGCGAGGACACCTATCCCAAGAGTGTCCGGGAAACAGAGTAGGAGGACGAAGCTGCGGCGCCAGTCTTCTCCCCAAATCCCCATTAAACAGAATGCTACCCATGGTGAACATGTGTATTGACGGATACAAGCGCACGGCACCCGTGGGCACTGATTGGACTCAAACCCTTGTACGCAAGTCAAACTGTAACACATGGGAAAGAAAGGCGGTTTCAGTGTTAACTGTTGGTGGAAGTTCGCTAGTCTGTTGTGGAGTAAGTGTGGCTCGAATCAGTATTGGCAATGGGCTCCCGATCGCTGTACGAGCCCTGGTTGTGGATAAAGAGCAGCTCAGATACGACCTGATGTTTAGGCTGGACGTGATCATGCACCAAGATGGAATGACTGTAAAGTACTAGCGAAGTGTGGATTTCCCAACATGAAACATAGACTTGCGCTGCAATCATCCTCGACGAGCCCGACTTGCACGCAGAGTATAACGAGGACACGCGTACATGGACCACATTGTGGAAATGGTCCGGCGACCAACCACCAGTCTCTCTGAAAAACCGACTCTCAGAATACCCTACCCAGGGATGAATATGAACGAGAAGTACAGATTCACAATGGATTCACAATGGATTCACAATGGTTGCTTCCATACCCGGAGGATGAACTCGGACACCTTAGGGTGCTGATTCCCTTGATGACTATCGTGCAGCGGAACAAACAAAAGTTCCGACCAGTCATAGATTATCGCGAACTCAACGAGTACGTTGAAGCATATACAGGCGCTGACGTGTGCGCGCACAAATTGGGAAAGTGGCGGCGGCAAGGGTCGGATACCGCAATGTTGGACCTACGCCGAGCCTACTTGCTACTAACACGCATCGAAAAGTCACTATGGCCATTTCAAACCGTGGAAATCAAGGGGCCCGATATTGTCTTACCCGATTGGTGTTTGGTCCTAACGTAACTCCGAGCATCATGGCAGCAATCATGAATGCGGTCCGGCAGCAGGATGAAGATGTCCAAAAAGTGACATTATCGTACGTTGATGACATCTTCATCAATGAAAACATTGTCTTCTCAGGTGGTCAAAAACATTTTGAACGTTTTGGGCTGACATGCAAGGAGCCCGAGCTTCTACGGGATGGTGCGAAAATACTAGGATTGTACGTTAGGAGAGAGAATTCATTTGAGAAGGAGCAGCAACATTCCAGAGAACCCGCCTTTCATCACGCGCCAGAGCATCTTTTCTGTACGTGAAAAACTGGTGAGCCACTTTCCCGTATGCATTTGGCTCAGAGTGGTAGTGGCGGTCATGAAACGACATGCAACCGATACGTCTCCGGATGAAACAATGAGGTGCATGACGCAACCCTGAGAAGCATGCTAACGGAAACTGTGGCCAGAGTTACTTCAGATGATCCCGTGCGAGGAGACTGGTGCGTCAGTGGAAACGAATTCACTGTTTGGGTGGATGTCAGTTCAATTTCCCTGGGAGTCGCCCTGGAGGCTAACGGTGCCGTTATAGAGGATGCTTGCTGGTTTCGACCAGAGAATGATGCAAGACACATCAACCTGGCCGAGGTTGACGCCACTTTGAAGGGAGTTAACCTAGCGCTACACTGGCAAGCCAAGGTACTACACATTGTTACGGACTCTGCGTGTACACACCGGTGGATAACTGATGCGCGGACTGGAAGGGCTTGACTGACCACCACAAAGATATCAAGTAAAAGGCGGTCGCGGAGGCGACTCGCCACACTGGTCGAGACTATCAAGACGTACAACTTATGTCCGCCATGAACAGAGCGTATACGCTGACTCGGGTTCCGCAACGATGGCTGACTAGCGCTCGGAAACAATGTGCCGCCATAGCGAAGTGTTTGGATTCGGAAAGCATCAAGAGCATTCACCGACAGTTTGGGCATCCTGGGATCAGGCGAATACTATATTTCGCCAGGATGGTTAATCCAGCAGTTGCAAAAGCGGATGTCAGGACGGTAATGAAAAGATGCGAAGCGTGTCAAACGACTGACCCGGCGCCGGTGCAATGGAAACGCGTCAGCTGGAAGTAAGCCTCACATGGCAAAGGGTGGGAATAAACATTGCCCGTTATGGTGGCAACCACTTCCTCACCCTTATCAATTGTGGACCTACACGTTTTGCAGTTTAGACTTTAGGACTTCCCCTGCATCATCCACCAGGTGAAGTTAATTTTTTCTTAACGAGGTGCGCCGGAAGAGATATTAACCGACAACGACTCTGCCCTCTGTAGCCAACAGCTTAAGCAGTTCTTACAGGAATGGGAGTCCAGGTGGTGCTGCGAGGCGCATATGTACCATCAGGCAACGGCATTACAGAAAGAAGCCATCGATGCATAAAGACAATTGCAGCCAGGAAACAGTGCACCATCTCAGAAGCCACCTACTGGTATAATATCATACCTAAGGACGGTGCGTCCCTGGAAACTGTACCTGCAAACGCTATCTACAGATACCGAGTTCTAGAAAAGGGGAATCATCCTGAACAAACATCTTCCAACGAGGAAGCACTCGGAACATTCGCCGTAGGTGATCCTGTCTAGATAAAACCCTCGGGTAGCCGATGCACCACCAAATTCAAGCGAGGGCGAATGACTGAATTGATCAGCCAACAATGTGTTCTAGTCGATGGAATCCCACGTCACATGCGCGATCTTCGCCCGGTTCTTGAATCTTACCATCCGATGTCATTGGTAAGTGGTGAGAACAATACACGCTTGATGTATCTAAGGTCAAGTCTACCCAGTAGTCTATCTGCGGATGCTGACGTGGCTAGCGGCTCCGATGCAGATACAAGTTCATCCGAGGATGAAGCCCTTTTTATCCCACTCAGGAGGAGTGCCCGTCAGAAAAGGCCTGCCCCAAGCTGCACCATGTGCAATCAAGACACAGGGGAGCGCTCAACGAATGCAAAGGGCGAAGTGCTAATTGTATTTGGTCCAAGTTTACCAGATGCTGTTCTAGACACCACCAGGCCGGATGCCGATGATCTGGCAACTATCGAAAGGGCATTAGAGGATAACGTCCCCAACGTGCCGCTTAGGGGAAGCAATCGACAGAAAAGGCCAACTCCAAGTTGTACAGGGTGCAAGCGACATGGGAGGGTACAACATGAAAACATTTCCCCTCGGCACAAAAGAGTACGCATCTATGGCGCACTCCCACTACTCAAATGCTGCGCATGTAAATGTCGCCCCCAGGCGCAGCAAACGGAACTTTGTGATCTTTCTCCCTCCAGCTATGAGTTCAATAGCAGAACATTGTGTTCTATAGCCTTTGTTGGCGATTAGTCTACTACAAAAAGAAATAGAAACCTATTGCAGTGAAAGTCTTTTGCTAGTCAGTCATGTCTTGAAAAGAGAAATGATCACTCAAGCGTGTATTTTATATGGTCAGTCAGTTAAGTCCCATACGTGATACACGCTTGGGCGATCATGTCTCCAAAGAGACATGACTGACTGGGCAGAAGATTATCCCTCAGTAGGTTGCCATTGCTTTCTGCGGTAGACTGGTTGCCGATCAAGGCCATAGAACCCAATCTGTCCTGCTATTTAACCCATAACTGGAAGGAAGAGACGGATTAATACCTTTCCCAAGGGTATTTGCGCGTAAGTGAGTATAATGGATTCAACTGGAATTCGAACTCGGCTCCCCGGTTTCTCGTTCCGAGCCGATATCCACTGTACCACAACGCACATCTATTTTTATATGGTAGTTAACTGAAAGAATCAGAGACATAGACTACTCGTAAACAGTTGGATGATCTCCAAGGATCAAGGACATGGCTTACTCGTCAAATCTGTTAGAAGCACAACCCAACAGCATAATTTGCAATTTTGTAGAACATAAAAAAGTGCCACTTCTGATATTAATTAGGTAGGCCAGGGACCTAGTGCAATATCATTCGTTAATCTGATAGCATAAATATAACTTTATTTTACCTCAATTCACATAATGCAAACTTTTAAAGTTAACGGCGTCAAAGTGGTTTCTTTTTCAAGCCCTTGCTACAGGGTGATCGTAAATAATCATAAAAAGAATGAATGGAGACAACAAATTGTATAGATTAAGCAAGAAACTCCTTATGTAAATCAAGTCATGAAAAGTAAAGCAAAATTTGTTTCAATAGCGTAAAGATCTTAAGCATACGCAACCCAAACTAAACAACTACTCGACAATAAGAAAATCGGTCTATTTAAGTTTTCCCTTTGCTGATCGGCTCGGAACGAGAAACCGGAACGAGAAACCGGGGAGCCGAGTTCGAATTCAAGCCGAATTCATTGCATTCACGCGCAAATACCCTTGGGAAAGGTATTAATCCGTCTATTCCTTCCAGTTATCGGTTAAATAACAGAACAGATTGGGTTCTATTGCCTTGGTCGGCAACCAGTCTACCGCAGAAAACAATGGCAACCTAGTGCGGGATAATCTTCTACCCAGTCAGTCATGTCTCGAGAGAGACATGATTGCACAAGCGTGTTTCACGTATGGTACTTAATTGACAGGAATGACTGACTTTGCTGACCTGAACTCAATTAAAGATTTTGACAGAGATGGAGGCACCGCGTTCTATTAAAATTTCTTTTGCATGAATAAAACAGCAATTTCCTGTTAAAAAAATGTGACAATGCCCAAGTCGAGTAAGCAGAAAAATAGTGAATTATATAACAGCTTTGTTAAAAGCAACTCGTTGTTTGAAATGTTAACGAGTTTTTATATCGTGCTAATATATCTTTTATCCGTTAATAATGCAGTCATGAAAAATTAATGAAATAATATTCTCTCCAGTTCAATAATTGACAGCAGTGAAAATAGTAATATATGCATATAACTAAACGCAGTAATTTTCAGGAATGAATTGAGTTCTTCCGGTGGCTTGGGTGTGTATACATTGCATATATATTAGTCAGTCAGTTAAAGTGCCACACGTGAAACACGCTTGGGCGATCATGTCTCGAAAGAGACATGACTGACTGGCCAGAAAATTATCCCGTAGTAGGTTGCCATTGCTTACTGCGGTAGACTGGTTGCCGACCAAGGCTATAGAACCCAATTTGTCCTGTTATTTAAACCATAACTGGAAGGAATAAACGGATTAATACCTTTCCCAAGGGTATTTGCGCGTAAGTGAATGCAATGAATTCAACTGGAATTCGAACTCGGCTACGCGATTTCGCCTTCCGAGCCGATATCCACTGGACCACAAACCACATATATAACAGGCTAAAAATTCGCGCACTCTCTATCCATGCGTCGATGACTTAGGCAGTGGACACTCCGAGTGAAACCAAATCGGTCGAGTTTCGATCCTAACTTGAAGCAAGTGGAAGCACTGATACGCTGTGATATTGCAAACAGACATGTATGCGGATAAGTAATATATAACTTTTTCTTTTTAATAATTTCACCCCAAGCAAGGCAGTACTGCCACTGGTTCACAAGGGGTTACATAGGAGGAGATGAGAAAAAGGAACAAGTTATAGGGGGTGTCAGAAAAGGATGAGAATACTGATGTGAAGAAAGCTGATGAGAGTTGAGTGGAGGAGGAAAAGAACATGAGGGAAAGGATGCGAGTCAAAAAGATAGTAGATCACAATTGACCTTACATTTAAATTCTTGCAGATTGTAGCTGTCGGGGAAGCAAGTATACGGAAGGGAAATTCACAGGCGGAAAGTGCGAGGAAAGAAGCTGAGGGAGTAGAAGTTGCGGTTACATTTCATTGGTTGTTTCACTGTAGAAGGGTGGGACCTAGTTGCTAATCTTGTAGCTTGAGTAAATTCATGCAGGATGGGCACCAGTGAGCTAAGCCTCTCGGAGCAGAAACAGTGGAATTATTTGTAGAAGAGACACAGGGAAGCCACATTACGCCGGTGAAAAAGTGACTGAAACTGAGGTACTAACTCGGGATCGATCACATTGTGGATTCTTCGTTGGATTTTGTCACGATCCCCAAGACAGATGGGACATCAGTATTCAATACACGGGCAGATAGTAGATTTATATATGTTCAGGATGGCTTCTGACAGGAAAAAATTCCTAGCCCTACACAGTGAACTGACGTTCCTAGCAGCAGAGGTAGCTATGGAATCGATGTACTTCACTTGAGATCGGCCGAGAGAGTTAGGCCGAGAAAGCGCAGTGTTTTGCTTTCAGGAGGATTAGCCTGATCCATTACTAATGGGAGGTAGGAACGTTTATCCATGGTGTTTAACAGAAAGCAGCTGCGTTTATGGAAGCATTAAAATTCATATATATAGTTCTGCGATATATGCGTTACTCTTCAGAGCGTTTTTTCGGTGACTAGTTTGTGTATACACTGCTAATATACAACACGTTACAATTTCCCTTCTCTGATTCCATGCGCCTATGATTTACGGGGTAGCGACTGCGACTGACATCAAATCGGTCGAGTTCGATGCCGGCCAGAAGCAAGTGGATGTGTCTAGCCACACTGATAAGCTGTGATGCAGCGAATCAGGCTTGTATGTGGATGACTAATATATATATATATATATATATATATATATATAAGGTAACCAAAAAAGTTCTGTCCGTTTTTAAAGGAAAAAAAGAAAACGCTTCACAGTATGTGTAACTTAAATTTAGTCTTCGAAGTAATCGCCATCGGCATCCAGCACCTTCTGCCAACATGTCTCCAGCTTTTCAATGCCCTTGCGGTAGAACTCGGGGGTAGGGGACGCAAAGAAGTCCGTGAGGGTTTTGGGCAAGTCTGCTTCATTGGTGAAGGATTTCCTACGATTATGATTATCCAGAGAGTGGAAGAGGAGGTAATCGGATGGCGCAAGGTCAGGTGAATAAGGAGGATGGCACAAAGTCTCCCACCCAAGTTGCTGTATGGTATCCCCGACCACTTGCGCGACATGTGGTCTGGCGTTGTCATGGAGGAAAAGCACACCTTTATGATTCACCAGTGCTGGCTCCTTTTGGCGCAATGCCTGTTGCACACGTTTCAACTGCTGCGAGTATAGGTCTCCAGTGACCGTTTGGATCGTTGGTAGCAATTCATAATGAACCACTTGATGACCTGTCCACCAGACACAAAGCATAATCTTGCGTGTGTGCATAGGCGGTCTTGCGTTGTGAGGGACAGCATTCTGAGCAGACAACCAATGTCTGAAACGCTTGAGAATTTCGTACAAAACCCACTTTTCATCCCTGGTAAGCACTCGATTGAATAAGGATGCGGTACGGTGGCGAGAAAGCAGAGATACGCAGGCTGCCACACGTTGTCTCTTGTGGACATCCAACAGCGTTTGCGGAACCCACTTACTCAGTTTGTACGTCTTACCTAGGCAGTGTAGGTGAAGTCTGTTTCATCGGAAACGTTGAAGTGTCATGCAAGTTTACCACACGTTAGACTTCAATGTCCGCCTTCAGGACTCCGTCATTCAAGACATTTGGTCGTCCACTGCGAGGTTCATCATGGAGAGACAAATTTCCCGACTTGAATTTTCGAAATCAACGCCTTGCAGTACGTTCATCCACAGCACTATCCCCAAACGCTTGACATATGCGGCGCCTTGATGCAGTTGCTGATAAGCCCACTTTAAATTCGTGAAGCAAACAGCCCCGAACAAGATTTCTAGACACTTCCATGCTTCTCACATCTATCTGGCTTCTAACTAATGACCGGGCACGGTGAGCGTGTTTTTTATAAGGTCTTATGTTCTTATTTCCGGCTGTCCCAATTTGAAAACAATTGCTACACGCATTTCGTATATATTTCAACTTCATGCAATGACTAATCATAAAACGGACAGAACGTTTTTGGTTACATCGTATATATATATATATATATATATATATATATATATATATATATATATAATTTAAAAGAGAATATCTACTCAAATACGTGTGTCAGTTAATAATAATGTTCAAACGAATAAATCAAACAAGTCGTCGGTTATTAATCTATTGAGTATATCTCTGGAATGTACCACAATATATATATATATATATATATATATATATATATATATATTGACCTGGGCATGACGTATAAACTGCAACTGGTATTGTGGCTCTAAGTTTACTATTTAGAATTCTTGTGGAATGGGGAATTATTCCTTAAATGCCATTACACCCAGGTCCACTCTGGCCCTGAGTAGTAGTATCTGTTAGGGTTTCATCTATGGGTCAACTAGTGTGCGAGTGTGCTTGTGTGTGCGTGTGTGCTTGTGTGTGCGTGTGTACTTGTGTGTGCGTGTGTGCTTGTGTGTGCGTGTTTGTTATGTGAATGCTTGTGTGTGTACGTTCGTTTTCGATGGCTATTTAAATACATATTGTATTTGCATCATATATTGTGTGGAGGCTTTTGAAGCCTAAGAAAAGTCATTATAGGCGCTCACAAGCCACCTTCCTTCGTACTAGAGACGAAAAACTCTTACATCAAAATCCTTTACGTACCTTGTTTGGTCCACAATGAACTACCCAATGCTCCGTGGAGGTCAAACTCTGTGATCATTTAAAATGCGATCATCACAAACACCTAACGCGTAGCACACAGTGCACTTGTATGGGTTATATTGTTTTTGATGGAGAGCGTGTGCTTTGTACGCACAACCACTTTAAATAAGTCTTTGCACAGGTTGATCGGTAGCTGAAGCTCTAATAGTTCAACCCAAATGCATACATGCAGAACAGAAATCCTATGCGTAGGTGTTGAATGAAGCGCATTATCCACTGCTGACCATCTAGTATCGTTTATAATAAAAGAATCATCCAAATATATATATATATATATATATATATATATATATATATATATATATATATATATATTATAAAAAATAAAAAATAAAAAAACAGCAAAACGCATACACCCAATACAAAAAAACATACATTAAATTAAGGAGAAACCAACCCCAAAACAAAACAACACCTACCAACCCCTATACTTTTTTATGAAAGATATATTTTGAAAAAGATATATTTCATAAAAACAAAAAAATCAAAAAAACAAGAAAAAACACACACCCCAATACAAAATAACATACATTAAATTAAGAAGAAACCAACCCCAAAACAAAACAACACCTACCAACCCCTAAACCAAACAAACTAGGCGCTAGCATCACCAGCCCTTTCAAGATTAATAGATTAACCTATCATGAACTCTGCCAAAAACAAACACTTGACCCTAAGTCCAGTAAAATGGTCAACGGAACTCAAAATACAGACCAACCTCTCTAACACCCAACTTTAACAAATCTAGCACAAATAAACGGTCTTTTCAACTAGATAATTCTCATTTCTAAAAAGAAATTACCTGAGGATGAAACCAAAACATAATGTGCTGGCTTCAGACATGAGAAATTTTTTGTGTAGTGATACTATGAATTTAAAAACATTGTAACAACCATTACAGTATAACGCTCTACATTTGTATCGAGCACTGTTTATAAAAGTAAATGCATGAACTAAAAGGTAAATAAACCTACGAGTTCAACAACTTAGTTACAATATATATATATATATATATATATATATATATATATATATATATATATATATATGGGCGATTTGGGGTCCGTGGTATTGCATTCTCTGTTTAAGTTGGTGTTTGACATGATAAATAATGGCATAAAATACTTTTTTTTTTTAAAATCAATGCAGTTTTTTTATTTTTTTTTATTTTTAATTATTTTTATTCTTCATTTTTTTAGAAAAACGAGTTTAAAAATTAAGTTCAGGTTCAAAATTTGAGTACTGCAACTTCATTCCGGTGATTAATGAGAGATTTAAAGCTGTCAGAAAAATTCCATAACCTCACAGAAAACAAATGTGTAAATGTCATTTAGTAAAATGTTTTCCAATTGCAACATTTGCTCTTTCTCAATAATTAAAAGAAAAATCAATCAGAATTATAAATAATATAATATTCATTTTATAAAACCAAAAATAGAAATTAAATACAATTTATATTTAGGTTGTGACCAGCGATGAAAATCAATTCCTTCTTTTCTTATATAGAATTTAGATTTTCTAATTTTTCAGTGGAACAAATAGACTGATGTTAAAAAAATATAAATAAAACTAAAATTTAGTACGAAATAAAAATAACATGTGTTTCCTCGTCATTATCCCTACATACTTCGCTGGTGACTTTCGACGTGAGAGGAAACTAAATACTTATCTATTGTTAAGGCCTTCACACAAGTCAAGATGTTTAACGACGAAATGGATACGCATATGGCAACAGCAGGGGCCAGTGAATTGATACAAAATATCTATCAAACCACCCATGTTCATGAAATAAATTTGATTGCTTGGTTCACAATTGTGTTTTTTGTTTGTTCGTTTGTTTGTTTGTTTGTTTGTTTGTTTGAGTTTTGTTTAACGGCATATCAACACCTATGTGGGTTATTTAATGCCAAAAATGTAGGACTTTTAATGTTCGGTTATAGTGAGAAGGTTGACTTAGTAAGATTTTGATTAAATCTTTTTTATCTTTTATTTTCGAAAACTGAAGATGTCTTCAAAATAGCAGCAAAAATTTGGGATAAAGAATAATATTCATATTATCACATTAGAAAATAGTTCAGAAACATTTCACTAAAATTAGTTGCCTCTGTCGACAACGAGGCATAACTTTTGAACTAATATTGTAAATCAATTGAAAGGGTTCGAGTTTGTTTAACGGCATATCAGCCTCTGTGGGTTATTTAATGCCAAAAAGGTAGGGTTTTAAGGTATTTTTTCTAATGTTTGTTTATAGTGAGAATGTTGATTTAGTCAGATATTGTTGAAAATCTGTTTTTAATATTTTTTATTTTCGAAAGCTGAAAATGTCTTCTAGTTTTTTATTTAAAAAGTTTTGCTGGGAATAATTTTTCTTTCAAAAATGTATTCTTGGTAATATTTTTTCTTCAAAAATGTGTATTTTTCTATAAAAGTTTATTTTTTATGTATATATTTCTATAAAAGTCTATTTTTATACTTTCATAATGTTTTGACCCCAGTTTGAGTGCTAACTCTTTGCCCATCGCTGGGACCCTAACAGGTGCTACCACTCCGGGTCAGAGCGGGCCTGGGAACAACAGCAATTAAGTGGTGGTTCCATGCTCCTTACAACCTCCAAATCAGAGGGCTTGCTGCCGGATGCAGTTTGCAGTCATGCCCAGGACCACACAATTGTAGAAGCACAATTCAGTATCATGAAGATAAGGATTACCATTCAGCAATTTTATCATGTGTTGGCAACACTACAACCGGAGACAATATGTACACTACTACCCACCGTTTAACAGTCTGGAAACTATGAAAAACTTAAAGAAGAAGTCATAGCTATGCCTGAAAAAAATCAAAGCCAGAATTGCTTAATATATTGATATCTTCTTGCACTCTAATAGGCAGATAAGAAACAGATTAGAAGAGAGACAGAAAGGCTCGTGTCTCAATAAAGCCTGTGTAAAATTACACGCTGATATATTATCAGTTTTAATGAGAGCTGGGGAATTTCAAAGAACTCTATTCAAATCCCAAACTAAGTACCTTAAAATATATCATTTTATTCATATTGAATACAACCGTAAAACTTGTTTGAGAGGAGCGAACTCAGTCAATTTGTTTTAAACCTTTTGGAATATTACTTTGTGTCTGATGATTTAATATGAACATTTTCTTTTCTTGATAATTCATCGAAACTGCGAACGTTTAATGCTTGATTACTTTTCCTGAAACAAGCTACTGAATGTTCAAATGTGTAAATTTTAAATAAATTCCTCATCTTGTTTCGTTAGAAATAACATGTGCGTTTCATCGTCATTATCGCTACATTCTTCTCTCTCTCTCTCTCTCTCTCTCTCTCACACACACACACACACGCACACTCTTTTATAAAACAGACTTAATTATTTGAAAAAGAAACTAAATATTTGTTTCATTTACATAATTTTGTGTTTCCGAAAATAATTTTTTAATACAAAATAATTACAATGGAAAATGGCAAAAAAACAAAAACAAAAACAAAAAAAACATAAAAAAAACGAAGGGTCAGAATGTCACTTGATTTTCACCAGAGATGGCCACGGATAGTAGATATCTCACCTACAGAGGTATCCCTAATATTGGTGAACCGGTGTTTTTCTCGTAGAGGATGTTGGTGTTGATTCAGAAGAATTCGGTCGCGTAAATTTCATTAAAGAATTTCTTCTTGGCAATAAAGAACAAATACTGGTTGTGAGGTAGACTTTGTTATAACCCGAAAGCGAATGACAAAGAAACGACCGTTAGCTGTTCACTCCATTAACATGAACTTCCATTTGGAACTATTTTTTCGACATCATACAGTTGAATATCGGTTCCTCTCTAAGTCATGAACCCCCACTTTCACGAAGATGGCTTGGGAGTAGGCAAGTTAAGGATTTTTCTTTTTCAAAACCACTTTTTTTTTCAGTTTTATATTTTACATATTTTTTTTACAAAGGTAACTAGCAAAAATTAGAATCCCCACTCAGATTAGGAGCGTCCCATATCCCTGGCCGTTCTCCATCAAAAAGCCTTTATTAAAAGCTGCGACCGTCAAAAACTAACATTCGTAAAGGAAAGAAACTCTATGCTAAAAAGATTTTTACTTTTGTTTCGGAAGTAGTGAGCCCCCGGAGAAGAGCTTAAAGAAAATGCATTCGTTAACTCTAAGTGACATTCTGGTCAAATTTGATTAACTTCTTAGAAAATAGAGTTTGTGAACCAGTACTACCAGAAATTTTTTTCCGGATAATGAACTGCAAGAAATTGTAATGAACAGAACAACACTGGAGTTGCTAAATTTACCTGTCAATTTACAATGTGTGAACAGAAAAGTTAACTATTGATGCTTTACAAATTGTATACAGACAAGAAGTAAGGTACAACTACATTATTACTAAACCCCTGTGCTGTCAAATAAGATCTTACATTTTTGAGGATACATGTTTTAATGATAAAGTTTGGGTTCTAAATCGTAGCATCGGATTTTCATTTTAGTTATCAGGGAAAGCCTTCTTGCAAGGCATTATAAAATTTATAATTTACTGAAGCTTTACAAATAGACAAATTGTATATGAACAAGATGCATAGTACAAGCATATTATTACTAAATTAATCTGCTATCACCGAAGACCTTCATCTACTTCAAAATGGAAATTACTCTGAACAATTCAGTTATATTACAATGTAATATGTCATACAGTGCAGTAGTTTTAGTGTGAATTTTTAGTGAATAACTTAAGTTTAGCATATTTTCTGTTCGACTTTGTGCCCAGTATGTTATGGCGTTACATACGCTTATCTTTGTTTTATTAATTACTAGCAGTGTAACCCGGCGTTGCTCGGGTGTAATGAAAGGTTTAAAACTACTCCATGGTCCTGGAGCTCAGACACTTCGGACGTTGGCACGAAAGACTAAAAAAGCAATAGTTGTTTCCAGTTAAAGCAAAACCGTAGACTGAATGAAAAATGAATGGATGCAAGTCAAATTTTGGTATCGATATCAAATAAGTTTTCATCGTAAACTGAATTTTGAAGCCCAAATAAGTCCTCTGAGTAAATGGCATCATGGCTGTGACTAAGAACTACAATTATACCTACTTAGAGCCAAACCCATAGCAAAAACTAAAATAAAAGGGCTGAAAAAATACAGACGTACAAGCAGACACACACATCTTGACTCATATATATATATATTTATATATATAAATTATCGATTTTCTGCACTATTGTAAGAACTGCAACCTTGAAACTTCTGAATATCGTTTCTCATGTCTTTGTTTATGAGTGTATCAAGTTTGATTAAAATCGGACCATTCCTTCTATAACCCGATTTTTTTCGATTATCGATTTTCGATATTTATCGGGGTACCTCGACACAAAACCTAGCTAAGAACACTCGCACACGCTTATACTACAACTGTGTATATTTTCAAGAAAATCGTTTCGGATTCTATAGGTAACGGACGCACACACACACACACAAACACACATATCCACACACAGAGACAATGTTCCATTTACAAATAAGTTTAGATACGTAATAGCACTTTTATATTGCATCTAGCGCCGTTTTGTTAATACCAGAACTGTTTGTGCGATATATATATATATATATATATATATATATATATTCCATTTGTAAACGAGTTATTACGCGACCTGCAGACACCACTCATGGGTCGCCTAATAACTCGTTTACAAATTGAAAATATTCAAAAGTTCTACAATATAATTGTATTGAACACTTTTTAACACAAATTTGAACTGGTCTAATTTTATCTTTACCAAAAACTAAGTAATTAAACAATATATATATATATATGTATATATATATATATATATATATGTGTGTGTGTGTGTGTGTGTGTGTGTGTGTGTGTGTGTGTGTGTGTACTAATTATTAGGCCAGCCTAGTTTTTTAAAAGAAATTATGCATTTTAGTCTATTTTTATGTACATAATTCTAAATGAAAATAGAATGGCTCTTCTGTTTTTATTACTTTGCAGAATTTTACAAGGCAAGGAAACAAAGATGAACTCTTTATAAATTCATTTGATGCACATATAATTGTGCAGTATTAACAAAGGGACCATTCTATTTTCATTTACAATTATTTACTTGGCAATAAATACTAAAAAGTAGTATGAAATACATCATTTCCTTTAAACACTGGAATGACCTAATAATTATGGCCGGTAGTGTATATATATATATATATATATATATATATATATATAGAGAGAGAGAGAGAGAGAGAGAGAGAAAGAGAGAGAGAATAAGAAACGGTGAAAGACAGACAGACAGACTAATATTATAAAATTTCGGTTCGACTGTTTTGAGAAATTTTATTTGCAGAAAACACAGTTTTTCGTTTGAAAATAAAACAATAATTTTGTTTAAATTACAGCCCTACCATCCAATCTTAGCGTGTCAATTGAAGGCCTACCAAGGAGTAGACATGGACTGTTTCAGTGAGCCACATATTGTAGACAAACGAAGAAATGCTACGAAAATAGAAGACGGATAAAATTGCGTCACACGAATGAATGTCGTACCAATAATAGGTGTATCACACAGAACAGCAGAAAAGTGTCGAGATTGAACTTATTAAAAATTCATCTTTAATACTAGTTTGTACTCCTCACTCTTTTCTAATTAATCTTTTTACATTTATGTAACCCCCTGCACATCAGTGGCGTTTCCGCCTTGCTCGGGGTGAAATGATTAAAAAAAAAATAAAAAAATAAGAGGACAACTGAAAAATGGGTTTTGCATTTTTAAGACACTTGTTGTCACTCAATCTATAGCGAGATAACTGCCAGAATTAGTTAGGAACAGATAAATGCATCAAGTTTAACATATCAAAACAATATTTGATAGAGAAGTAAAAACTGAATGGTTGTTCTCATCGATGTTGGCGCAGTTGGAATGATCACGGAAAGCTTTCTTGAATGAGAGGAGGAAGCGGAAATCTGAGACAGAGGCAACAGAACTATTGTAACCATTTCATATATTAAGAAATGTACTGGAGTTCTCCGACAATTTTTCTTTCTCTCTTGTCGATGTAATTCACCATTTTCTGATTTAAGGTGTAAAAAAAAAAAAGAACGTAGAAATAATATCCACGAGTCCCAAATTATATTTTAAAAAATACGTAAAAGTGAAATAATGGCCAAAGAAACCTAATTTGTAGATAAGAAACATTCTCGCTACTTTCTTTTTCGTCGCAATGCGTACTGATAATATTATATTAAAAAAAACTAAACAAACACACGCATCTTGGGAATTCCTATGGCTTTTATGGTGTGTAGATAGCTTATTGCGTTTTTCCGGATTGCTGATCTTATTAAGGAATGTTTGGTTGAAATAACCACACAATCGTTGAAAACTGACACGTATACCGGAGCCGAAATGTCTTTATGTTCTTAAAGAAAAAGACTGAATGAATACTAGTAGATTCTGAGTGAAAGGTGCGTCTAATCAACAATATTTTGTGTTGATTATTTATTAGTTATCATAGCAACTTCTCTGACGAAGTTCTTTTTTCTGGCGCTTCGAACACATGAATTTAAGCTCTCTACTAGGTTGGCGTTTAGGTCCCACCCTTTAAGCGTTGAAATAGTTAAATATAACCGCCGCTTATACTTTAACAGTTTCTTTCCTCGCACTTCCCGCCTGTGGAACTCCCTTCCGGTTACTTTCTTCCCTGATAGTTACAATCTTTAAAAATGTAAAAGCAACGTCAGTTGCCATCTTCTAGCTTTTTCAATAACCCCTGTGACTAGTATTTTCTTTCACTCTAATCCCCTATGCACTAGTGGCTGTCTTACCTTGCTTGGGGTGAAATGATTAAAAAATATATAATTTAAAATAACTTTAAAATAAATTTAAAATTTAAAATAACGTCAGTGGTCATTGTTTTTAATCATTTTACCCCAAGCAAAGCATTTTATTGCCACTGTTGCTCAGGGGATTATATGGGGGAAAGTGATGAGAAAGATGTGTTAGTTATTGGAAATGCCAGGAGGAGGGTAATAGACGGGGGAGAATACGGGTGTAATGGGGGTGGAGTGGGTGGAGAAAAGAACTTGAGAGAATGAATGCGAGTTAGTGAGATTGGAGATGTCTATTGACCTTTAAATGTACACACAAGCACGCACGTGCGGGCTCTGACGTGTGCATCTTGTTCTGAATTAAAATACAATAAAATAAAACATTTAAATAGAATAAATAAATTCCCGATGAGGTACAAAGGCAAAACTTTAGTTTTCATGCTGTTGAACATTAATCGCCAATCACCGTAAACTGGAATGGTTATCACGTCAATGCAAAAATACTCACTCTATGTACCCCATAGCTTGATGGCATACATACCTTTCCCAAGAGTATTAATCCGAAAGTAAACAAACTCGGCTAGAATTCAAACGCGGTTCGTTGATGTATCTTTCCAAATCTCTAACTTTTATAATATCTAGAAAATTATCTGAAAACAAAAATAAACAAAATCCAGCATATATGAACTAATTACGGAAAAAGGAATATGAAATCAAAGTAGAACAGTCATACACTGGTAACTGTGCAAACGAATTAGATTTAGCTGTGTAAACAGATGTTATGTACACAAATAAGGAGCTATTTGAGATAAATGCAAGCCAGCAGATACAAATAAAAAGACTGGATCCAAACGGATCGATTGAAAAAAAAAAGAAAAAGAAAGATAGGAAAACATATTCAATAATCGATATGTCTCCATCACCGGCAACAGCTTGAAGACAATGTAGGATATAAAAACAAAAAGAAGAATAATGATGAGGAAGAGGAGAACAGAAGTTACAGTGCGATGCTCGCTCGCCGGCAGGCCAGCTGTTTTTCTTTCTTTCTTTCTTTCTTTCTTTCTTTCTTTCTTTCTTTCGTCGCCTCAAGGAAATGGATTTCAGGTTTCCTTTTCTCGGCTCGTTACACAGGGCAGTTGTGAAACAGACACCTACTAAGCCGCTTCTCCCTCCTCTTTGTCAGTCTGACTGTCAAGCCGAAACTTCGACACACACAATCCACTAAGAAAATCCCGTTCTGACAGCAGCGCTGGCACCCGATTTTTATGCCATTCCAAGACGGACCAAATTTATGCAAATATCGTCTCGTTTTGGACGAGATAGGCACGCATAAATTGTGTCTTCAGTAGCGGCCATCTTCTTTTTTTGTTATCTTACAGGCAAGACATATTCGTGCTCGTTTTGAATTCCGAGGTAAGTCATGTCTTTCGTTACAGACAATAGAAAGAAAGAAAGAAAGAAAGAAAGAACAGAAAAATAGAAGGACAGCAACAGAAAGCAAAATTTGGGAATTGATGTGTCGGAAATTCGAGCAAAATTTACTGTGGAAACCGCAGCATTTCTGAAATTCAAACACACAGTGGAAGGCAATGCAGATGAAAGAACAATTATTTTACAATAATAACCACCAGTCACTTCGTATAATTGCGTAAATTGATTATGAACATGTGATCACAAATGAGAATAAAATATTGGAAAATAAGAAAGTGAATATTTTGTGGGATATTCCGATATAGACAGTGAAAAATTTAGAATGTAACAAACTAGATAAGTCTTGCTGAACAAAGAGAAAAATGCTATATGATAAAAGTTTCTTGTATCTCGACATTGGACTTGAAGGCAAAGCAAAGAAGGTCGATAACTACAATGATTCAAAGCTGGAAATTCCGAATGTTTGGAAAGGATGAATAAAAAATGTAAATTATAGTACCAGTAATGATTCGAGCACTGGGGGTGTGAAACCAAAACATGGAAAATCATTGCAGATATTGTGATTTGTAAATACAGTAATTGCTTGCCTACTAAGAATAGCAAGGATTCGATACAAAGGATCGGTTTATTTTGCTGAAATATGAGAAAATAAACTTATTATTGGTCTGTATTTCTGGGATGAGGTAGTATTTACATTATTCGGACTATTGTCCTCATTTTTGTTGCCATTTGTACGACGTTTCGGCCTTCTTCAGGTGCTAGGAATTTTGAACCCTGTATTATGAACTCCATTCCTTCGATTGAAAGTCATGCGTTATCTCACTCTAACGCTGCAAGTTACTTGTTCGCCACTACTGTAGCCTGGTATTGAACTCACAACTCTAAGAGTTAAGTCAGGAAGTAACCAACGTCTATATCCACTCGGCCATGTGTCCTTAAATACAAGAACAACTGAACTTTTGGGACTAATAAACCTAATGTCCAGTAACCCTTTTTTTTTACCAGAGTTCATATTGCAATTTTTGACGTTAATGGTTTTCACTAGTATTTCTTATGTTAATTGTTTTCTCTAGTATATTTTACCAGGGCTCATATCTAGCATTTCTAATGTTAATGGTCTTTCACTAGTAGTTTTTACCAGAGCTCATATTGCAGTTTTTTTTATTACCCTAATGATATTTCTGGCACTCAGTATCAGTGGTTCTCATATTGTATTCATCTCTATGCTTGGTTGGCTTAGAAGATTTTTGTAGCCAGGCATATGTGCTGATTCCTTAAGTTTACGTAGTTTCCAATGGCGTTCTCTATCTGTTATTTCAACTTCATCCTATAGGGGGGCGGTGATCACCTTTCTCCCTCTATATGTGGTCAGCTACGCCTAATTTTTCTATCTCCCATCGTGTTACGGCCTTGCAATGTTTTTGTAGCCTTATCTTTATATTTCTTTCCACAACTACATGGAATGGCGTACAGGTAATCCCGAGTCATGTGCTCCTCTGGTGGGGGTCTTACTCGGGGGGAGAGGAACCTGCGATGTGTAGAATCACTTCTGAAGATCGTCCTGATGTTATATGGACCACAGATCCTTTGTATTTTCTCCGATAACCCGTTTACAGAGGGTAGACAGACTGAAACGGTTTTCTGAGAGTTGTTATCCTCATGCACCCTCCTTTTCGTGTACGTTGGATTTGTTGTCATGTACCCTGGATAATTATTACGTTGTAGGGTACTGCTTATACTGACCATTTCCTGTTCGTATGACTCCAGATCGCCGCCTATGACTTTTGCTCGATGTTGAAGGCAGCGGACGATTCGTTTCTTTAAATTGTATGGGTGGTGGGAGTTGAAATTGGGGTTATTGTCCGGTGAATGTTGACTTGCGGTATACGGATGTCGTGAACACCACCTCTGTTCAAGTTATTAGCACATTCAGGAATGCTAGTGTGTTGTCACATTCTTTTTCTATCGTGAACTGTATGGATGGTGCTTTTGGGTTCACATGGTCGAGTAGAGTCTGGACCTCCTTCTGGTGTGGCCAGAGTAGGAAGGTATCATCAACGTATCTCAGCCATAGAGTTGGCTTTATAGCTGTCGATTCTAATGTCATCTCTTTAAATTATTACATGTATATGTTAACCAGTGATGGTGATAATGACGAGTCTATTGCTAAGCCTTCATCCTGCCAATATATGCCCGAACCCAATTCGAAGTGTGCAGAAAGTCAGCATCTCCATTAGGTTGTCTAGTGGAACACTGGTACGTTCTCCTAGAGATGAGTCTGAGGCCAGTCTGTCCCTGACTACCGATAGTGTCTTCACTGTAGGCACTTTGGTGAACAGACTTACCACATCCAGGGTCACCATCTGGTTGCAATGGATGGCAGCATCTTTGATAAGTTCCACGAAGTGGGCGGAGTTTCGAACATATGAAGGTGACTTTCCTATCAGTGGGTCACTTTTATTTACAAGGAAGCAACTCAGAGGATGGCACACCAAACCTAGGCTACTAACAATCGGCCTGAGCGGAATACCATTTTTATGAATCTCAGGTAGACCATGCATGTGAGGTAGCTTGCTGTAACGTTGAGGCAACTGCCTGTATGTCCTAAGCTGGAAGTGATCCTTGTTCTTGATTAGAATCTGCGACAGATGTCGTTTCGTTTTCAACGTGGGGTCTTTCTTTACCTTGCTATATCTACTACTTCTAATGAGGTCTTCCAGTTTCTTGCCTTTATCAGCTGGTAGAATGAAGATATTTTCATTCCTCTGTAGGGTCCTAATTGCCAGCCCCTCCTTCTTTTGTGATGTTTGTTTTGGGTGGCTGAACTTTCTCCAGTGTCTGTCTCACTTCCCATCTTAGCTCATCGGCCTGACCCTGAGGACAATGACGTCTGATTATGGTATCCGCCTTATGGTTGTTGCGAAGTTGAGACCCTTGTTCGGCACTAACACCTTAGAGGCATTCAGCTGATGTTGACAACTGCATTCACAGGTGAGTGATGGACCTCATGTGTCACCCTTCAGATCTTTTAACCTATTTAATTTCCATACTTGGCGGACTTTGACTGCGTCGAATTCTTGCCTGAAGAATTTGTCCAATTCATACCGGATCCGTTTTCGGTCTTCTTCATCAGTGATCCTGCTGAGGAATATTTCGAGATATAGGTTCATGAAAGAGAATCATGACTATAGCACAGACTGATGAAAGATAATATCTGTCTTTTTGTTAGAGTGGTGTCGCTTGAAGTCACTATTTTTGCCAACCGAAGACCACAGAGCTATTCTGAAGAAACTGGAGCTCAGACTCAGCTTAAAGAATATTTGAAATAAGAAAATAATTGCGACAATTTACCAATCGCACGTAATATATATATATATATATATATATATATATATATATATACTAGCAGTATTGCCCGGCGTTGCTAGGGTGTAATGAAAGGTTTAAAAATAATCCATGGTCCTGGAGCTCAGACTCTTTGGACGTTGGCACGAAAGACTAAAAAGCAATAGTTGTTCCCAGTTAAAGCGAAACCGTAGACTGAAAGAAAAATGAATGGATGTAAGTCAAATTTTAATTTCCTGGTATTGATATCAAACAAGGTTTTCTCGTCGTAAACTGAATTTTGAAGACGAAATAAGTCGTTTGAGTAAATGGTATCATGGCTGAGACTAAGAACTACAATTATACTTACTTAGAGCCAAACCCGAAGCAAAAACTAAATATCGAAAAATCGGGTTATAGAAGGAGTGGTCCGATGTTAATCAAATTTGATACACTCATAGACAAAGACATGAGAAACGATATTCAGAAGTTTCAAGGTTGCAGTTCTTACAATAATGCAGAAAATCGATAATATATATATATATATATATATATATATATATATATATATATATATATAAAAGGCAAGATGTTTGTGTGTGTGTCTGTTTATCTGCCTGTATGTCTGTATTTTTTCAGTCCTTTTATTTTAGTTTTTGCTTCGGGTTTGGCGCTAAGTAGGTATAATTGTAGTTCTTAGTCTCAGCCATGATACCATTTACTCAGAGGACATATTTAGCCTTCAAAATTCAGTTTACAACGACAAAAACTGATTTGATACCGATACCAGGAAATCAAAATTTGACTTACATCCATTCACTTTTTTTCCAGTCTACGGTTTCGCTTTAACTGGAAACAACTATTGCTTTTTAGTCTTTCGTGCCAACGTCCAAAGAGTCTAAGCTCCAGAACCATGGATTTGTTTTAAAGCTTTCATTACACCCGAGCAACGCCGTGCTATCTTGCTAGTGAAAATAGAAATGCCACATTTTATAGGAAAATGACCAACAATGCATGTTATATGTCGCTGAATAACTTCATTTAAAATATTTAGATTTCGGCATTAAATAGAACTGTTGATATGTTGTTAAATCAACCAACCAACCAACTTCAATGCGAATCCTGATGGCATTCAGCTGCAAACGGGCGTTTTCATTACTTGAACTGTAGTGTAAAAATCTGATTTACTTTAAATAGATTAGCATCAGAATAAAGAAATCATTTTGCTCAATAGATAATGATTTTATAGAAAGATTTTTACAGACATTTACCGCCAATCATATGTGTTTATATAACACTGCGGTATCTCAACAACCTGTTGTATTCGTGGTTGTATACGAGAACGCAAATGAAAAGGAGTCCTTCTACACATTAAAAACTTTGGTTAATTTTTCAGAATTTGGAAATTAGTCTCATCGAGAAACTTTCAACATTTCTTCGTTTCGGATCAGGACAGGTCAGAAGTCTACCCTCCATTTTTAAATGTTACTAGCTGAGTTCGTTTCTTAAAAGCGTCATCATCCAGCGGCCGTTCACTTTGAGGTTTCTGTTTGAAAGGACAAAGTACCACCTTAAAATGCTTAAAGAAATAAAATGGTCAGATCTTGTTCCATTTCCTTCCTGAATTCCGCGAGCAACTTCAGTAAAGCTGAAATTCACTTTAAAAGGATACCTCAAAATTGATAGAAAGACAGAATGAAAAATCTACAATCAGTAAGCAGAAGTCAAGAACAGCGCGTCCTCAAAAGATTTTAAATAAATGTCGCGCATAAATCATTTCAAATTAGTATGTATGAATTTCGAATATGTCAGAGACCTTATATCCAGAAAACTTTGATAAAATAGCGAATTATTAGTCTCCTGTTTTTAATCCAGTCTGATTATATATTATTCTTTTGCTTAGCTTCCTCCTTGTACCCCTTCTCCCTCTCCTCATTCTAATTCTTCTCCTCCAGCTCCATTGCTCATCCTCCTCCTTCCCCTCCACACCTTCTTCTTCATAATTTTCTCCTCCTAAAATTATGTTCACATATTTATCATATAATAATTCTACTTGTTCCTTCCTTAGTTACTTAGTTTCTCTGTCCGTTACGCCACTTACTCTCTATACAAGCTTTTCCTTCCTCTCTATATTTTTAAACGCTACTCTCCTCAGCCTTTCTCTCACCTTTACCAAACGGAAGAATAGTAAAGAGTGAGAGAATAGGAGGAGAGATCCTATAGCATTACCGTAGCAATAGCAGCTTAAGCTGCTGGTTATAGCAGTAGTTGTATATATATATATATATATATATATATATATATATATATATGTGTGTGTGTGTGTGTGTGTGTGTGTGTGTACTGTACAATATAGTAAAAATAGGTAGGTATGTTGTCGTATCCCGCAACCTAATAACAAAATTTCTGGCCTCTACACCATGGACATTACTCAGTTGGTCTTTTCTGTTTACAATGAATACAGGAGCCATGATTTTTCAGTAATAAAAAACTTTTTCTCTTTCAAAATCTCTCACAAAATAGCGTACAGTATTTTGGTTATGGTCTGTGCATACGCCGCTTAATATAAGATTACAGTAAAGTAGCTTCTATGGACATTAGTTTTATAGATATTTTAATAAAATTACATTCTGTGTTATCGTTATTATATTATCCAATACTTTTATGTTTGAAGACATTAATATCATTTGTAGGATGACAAAGTAAAATTTTTCCAAGAAAATCATAATTATCCTTCCTTGGAAATTCCTTGGGTTTCTTAATAAATGTTCTAGTTATCTTAGGATTCAGTCAGTCAATTCCATGAATTCCATACGTGATACACGCTTGGGCGATGATGTCTCGAAAGAGAAATCACTGACTGGGCAGAAGACTATCCTGTAGTAGGTTGCCATTACTTTCTGCGGTAGACTAGTTGCCAGCCAAGGCTATAGAACCCAATTCCGTCCTGTTATTTAAAACATAACTTGAGAAAAGAGACCGATTAATAACTTTCTCAATTGTTATTTGTGCGTAAGTGAATGCAAGGAATTCAACAAGAATTCCAACTCGGCTCCCCGATTTCCCGTTCCGAGCCGATATACACTGCTCCACAACGCAGAATTACTTTGCTATAAAGATTAAATAATTCTGACGAGAGGATTTATTCTTGTTGCACGCCATACTTTTATTTTTAGCTACCAGATTAAAATTTAAATGCTGTAGTGAGTAATAAATAAACTGGAAATTGCTTCAATCTTTTATGAATTTCATAACATAATCTTGAAACGTTTAGATTATAAAGAAATGGTTCTTGTTTAACAATCGAGAAGTGTTTGCTTTTGAAACGCCTCAGTAGAAAAAAAAGTAAATTAGAGCCAACGAAAATTGTTAGGATGCACCAACAGTTTACCACTTCTTGTTCACTAAATTAACAATTATGTAGCCTTTTGCACGATATTAAAAATATTTTTTTCCTTCTCGAGAAATAAATTATTACTATGGAGCAATTTAAGGGCAGGCCTGACCTTTCAACTGAAATGATCAACCGAGACAAGTTGATGGATCGAGTGTTAATCTGATGAAGAGATAAATTAATTATTTTAAAGACGGTTAATTTTAAAAGATGAAGATCTGCAATGATTTCTCAGTCTTTCTCTCTCTCTCTCTCTCTCTCTCTCTCTATTTCTTTCTTTCTTTCTTTTTTCTTTCTTTCTCATTTCTCTTGCGTTATATGGTTTCGAGAAAAAGTTTTAAATTGATTTCAACTAAACGCCTTACAAACGTATTTCAACCTCACGACGTAAAAAGAATAAA
This sequence comes from Ascarosepion bandense, assembly GCA_037127315.1. Lineage (NCBI taxonomy): Eukaryota > Metazoa > Mollusca > Cephalopoda > Sepiida > Sepiidae > Ascarosepion > Ascarosepion bandense. The sequence goes on along the minus strand of JBBBDQ010001220.1, from coordinate 2,507,382 downwards.
TCTTAAGGTTAATTTTCTGTAACGTTATTGTGAAGGGAACTTTTGATAATTCGCTAATAGCGAGGTATAAAATGTTCTGTAGACGCTGCACATGGCAGGGTCGGGTACCTAGTCTAATTTTCCTCAGACAAGACTCTGCCCTTCAGCTGAGCCTCGTCAGTGTTCTCTCCGCCCGTAGTTAGTGTTTAACGAGGTCAGAGGCAGAGTTGAGGCACAACACCGAATACTCAGGCTTCTGTATGGGTGGTTTAAATACTTTATATTTATAGTCACGTGATCCCAGTAGCACAATTTATTCAACGATTACGTTTGTTGCCTGGAGATCCGTGTTCGACTACACGTGTTAGTATCGACACTTTCTTCTTACATAAAAATGCAGAAAATGGTAACAGCAGAAGTTTCTTAGCAGTCACAAACTTTAAACGCCTTCAGATATTGAGAAAATGCCAAGCATTTTTATGAACAAAAAGACATTATATGACATTATATTGGACATTATATGATATGGTTCTACAATTCGAGATTAACAATATATATATATATATATATATATATATAAATTATGATATGAGCTAATTAAGCTCATTGAAATAAAATATAGTTTATAACTAATATGACGTGTTGAGTTTTCCTTTATAAACTTCATATCGTTCTGGTTAACACCCATCGAGCTCTCTATTTGGATTTACCTATTAATAATTTATATTAAGGAAATCTTGTTGGATTATCCTCACCGTTTACGAACTGACAACTATACCTATATATATATATATATATATATATATATATATATATAAATTTCTAGAGTGTATATATATATATATATACACTCTAGAAATTTATATATATATATATATATATATATATATATATATAAATATAGGTATAGTTGTCAGTTCGTAAACGGTGAGGATAATCCAACAAGATTTCCTTAACATAAAGTATTAATAGGTAAATCCAAATAGAGAGCTCGATGGGTGTTAACCAGAGCGATATGAAGTTTATAAAGGAAAACTCAACACGTCATATTAGTTATAAACTATATTTTATTTCAATGAGCTTAATTAGCTCATATCATAATTTATATATATATATATATATATATATGGATTTGTTGAATATCAAAAAAATTTCAAGAGTATATATATATATATATACTCTTGAAATTTTTTTGATATTCAACAAATCCATTGGTAATAAATATTTCGCAGCTAAGGACCCGCTCCTCAGACCAAAATCTTACAACAGTTAATTAACTGTTGTATAATTTGTGTCTGAGGAGAGGCTGCTTAGATGCGAAATATTTATTACCCCTGGATTTATAGAATATCCAAAAATGTTTTCAAGATTATATTACTCTATTAAATTTAAAAAAAAATTTAACATTGAGTTCTTTTGAGTTTATCTCTATTGGAATTTACCTGACAAAAATACCAAATATTCTACGTTATATATATATATATATATATATATATATATAGTATTGAGTTGTGATAATGTTCAGAAGTCAAGGTTGTTGTTTTTTCAGTAGTTTTACTGATAAAAAACATTTTGGTGAGTATGTGCTTTGTACAGTGCTTGATATCTGAGCAGAGATAGAGTGTTGATAGAATTAATGCTGAGAAGTTTCTCACACGTCAAGTGGCAAGTGACGACATTATAATACTGGCCTCAGTAACTTCGAAGTCGGTATGAACCTATTGTGTTCAGTGGCACACTTCTCAACATAATCCTATATAGTATAGCCCGGCGATGCTCAGGTGTAATGAAAGCTTTAAAACTAATCCATAGTCCTGGAGCTCAGACTCTTTGGACGTTGGCACGAAAGACTAAAAAGCAGTAGTTGTTTCCAGTTAAAGCGAAACCGTAGACTGAAAGAAAAATTTTGATTGCCTGGTATAGATATCAAATAAGATTTTTCGTCGTAAACTGAATTTTGAAGACTAAATAAGTCCTCTGAGTAAATGGTATCATGGCTGATACTAAGTACTATAGTTATACCTAAATAGAGCCAAACCCGAAGCAAAAACTAAAATAAAAGGGCTGAAAAAAATACAGACATACAGGCAGATAAACAGACACAAACACAAACACACACAAACATCTTGCCTTTTATATATATATATATATATATATATATATATATATATATATATATTATCGATTTTCTGCACTATTGTAAGAACTGCAACCTTGAAACTTCTGAATATCGTTTCTTATGTCTCTTCTATGAGGGTATCAAATTTGATTAAAATCAGACCACTCCTTCTATAATCCAATTTTTCGATTTTCGATTTTCGATATTTATCGGGGTTACCTCAACACAAAACCTAGTTAAGAACACTCGCAGGCGCTTATAGTACAACTGTAAACTTTCAAGAAAATCGGTTTCGCTGTTTCGCAGTCTATAGGTAACGGATATACACACACACAGACAAGGTTTCATTTATAAATAAGTTTATATATATATATATATATATATATATATATATATATATATATATATATATATATATGCAGGATATCATATGTTTATTATGAAAATGGTCCTTTCCCGTTCTATAATCAGTTTATTGAGGATAAGATGAAATTCATCAATGAAGGCATCGATGACTTTTCCTGTCCAAGACACTTATGGTAAATGTAATTTTGTCGTGTTAATTTAAAAAAAACATACTTGAACGTGCTCTGTTAGAATTTTTTAAATTTTAAATTTATCTGTTATGGCTATGTAATTTTTTCAAAAGTGCTTTAATATATATATATATATATATATATAGATATAGATATATATATATAGATATAGATATATAGCCTTTGAGATTTCACTCAAATTTACTCGCCCGTTGTCGATTAAAAATCTCGCAAATATAGAAAAAGGAATTCGGATTACTTTTACAACCCAAAAGTATGCCATTGAAGATTCTTACTTAGAATGACCTACAATGACATTATTGAACTCTTGGCTTTTATTGTCCTGGTCAGTGTAAACATTCGTTTAATTACCCCTTCCAGAGTGGAGCCAAAATGTCTCTGTCGCGACGCTCACAGATTTTTAGAAACTCATTTGGAAAAATATTATACTTAACTGAACATCTATATGTTATCTCCGCTTACGAAAAGTAAAAACGTACATTTAAAAGAAAGAAAAAATACGCATACTTTCTTTAACCACGCACCGATAAACAAATTATACAATTAAGTCATTTTTTTTTATAGAAAATCGTTGAGAAAATCAGATTTGTTATTTTTTTTCATCTATTTTTTTTTTCATCGAGGTTGTAGTCAAACAGGAGAAAGAAACTACGAATTTAGGTACCGCCATTCAATTGCCACTCACCAAAAATAACAAAAAACAAAAAACCCTCAAATATCACGATGTTAAAAGGGCTGAAGCTGAAAAAAAACAAAGCTTTATCATCAAAATGTTTATGCTTTTATTAAGAGGAAAGATCAAATTTTGTTTTTATTATTTTTGAAAAAAAATTAAATTCTTTTTAACACGTTCAAAATTTTAATTAATATTTCAATTTTGTTTTTTCGTGAGCGATTCATGCTATGTTTACGTAAGGCGACTATTAAGAAAATGGAGTCGGTCGAGTAAAATGATTTTGCGGCGAGTAAATTTTTCCTCGCTCTTGACCGCCTATATATATATATATATATATATATATATATATATATATATATACGTCCGACAAAAAAGATTTGATTAGTTTTTAATGTTTTACCAGTAATATTTTTCCGTTTTGTTGGAGATAAGGAATATGAAAATAGTTCATAATTTTTATCGTCCTAAGCACTTTCCCTTTTCATATTTATCTCTAAAAAAAGCTAAATTATAGAATGCGGGAAAAAATAATAAAAATGAATCAAATCCTCTTTGTCGGCCGTACTGAATGAAAGATGTTTAAAAGAAAGATTGCTGCTCAAGTAATTCGGTCGGGTTTCAATCCTGGGTTAAAAAGCAATCGGAGTCTCACCGTACTGATGAGCTGTGATACAGCGAAACAGATCTGTCTGCGGATGACTACATATATATATATATATATATATATATATATATATATATATATATATATATAGGAATGGGAACTTCTTTAACAAGAAAGTATAAAACAGGACTAGCAATTCAAACGTGCATCCTAATTAATTAAAAATTGTTGGATGAAAAATTCCAGGTGAAAACATATAACCAGATATAAGCAATATAGATAAATCACCTAACCGGGTATTAATCACATTTTCAAAATAAGAGAGAACACAACTAAGAAAAGAAGACACTTGTTTGTGGTTAAACTTAGACAATTCACATATCACCGATAATAGCAAAATATTAGTAGCACAGCGTGGCAAACAAATAACAATCTCCTGCTAAAGATTCTTGGAAAATGGTCGGTTCATTCTACCACTCCAGTAAGTATCTGACTCACTTTGCTATACGCTTTCTTTACAAGAGCCAAATCAGACCAAAAATGGTCGGTTGATTATACCACTCTAGTAAGTATCTGACTCATTTTTCATACGCATTCTGTCCAAAAACAAGATCATACTAAAAATGGCCGATTCATTGTATTGTTCTAGTAAGTATCTGGCACACTCTTCTATAAGCTTTGGTCACAAGATTCAGGTTATAACAAAAATGGTTGGTTCTTTCGACAGCTCCATTAAGTATCTGACTGACTCTGCTACATACTTTCTTTACAAGAGCGAGATCATACTAAAAATGGCCGATTCATTGTACCGGTCTAATAAGTATCTGGCTCACTCTGCTATAAGTTTTTGTGACAAGATTCAGGTCAAACCGAAAATGGTTGGTTCTTTCTACAGCTCCAGTAAGTATCTGACTAACCCTGCTATATGCTTTCTTTACAAGAGTCAGATCAAACCAAAAATGGAGTATTGCAATCATACCATGTTTTTAGTTGCTCAATCCTCCCTTATCTGTAAGTTGTTCAACAGCATCTAAGCGGCCTTGTGGGTGATGAATCATTTTCCACCCTTCAACCCCTTTCCCACAAATTGAACATCGCGAGCCTCTAGTTCTTCTATTGCTATTTCCAGGACAAGTTTTCTGTCTAGCTAGACTAGTCTTAGCAACCCATAGCTTTTACAGCTAACAACCGTCATACCACGTTCACAAAAATGAATCATCCTCATCCGCCCGTATTCCATTCGTAAAATGTAAGTACCACTCTAACAGCTTCTAGTCAAGAACTGCTGGTTTAGGGAACTCCCGGGTGGATGCTTTCACAGTGACTACAATCTTGACCTCTTCAATCTCAAGCTAACCGTTATCTTTTTTTTGGACGTCACTTCTTGTTATTTACTCGCGCTCATAGAACACAGCACTGTAATACTCTACCTTGACTGGCTCTGGGACCTTGCACTGGGTAAATATAACTATAAAACATTTATGAAAAGATTCACAGGGTGGGCTAAATTTAAAGTTCAGCGGACACCAGTGGTGAAGCATAAAAATACCAATTTCCAATTTTCTGGTTGATAAGTCTGATAAGAATCTTCATTCTTCTGCTTCTATACACCGAGTTTTTTTCAGAACGTAGGCGATCATAGCCTTGCACATCTCCCTATACCTAGTGGTTCTAAGCACGCTTTCTCCTGTCAACCCACCCAAACCCGGAATCGTCTTCCACTTGCTCAAGCATATTACGCGCTGCTTTACCCCGTGTCTCTTTACCTCTCTCTGGCCTGTGAGTATTGATGTTCCAAGCCCTCCTTCCTCACTACATGTCCCACGAAATTGAACTCTCTTTTCATGATATCAAGTATTAGTTTCCTTTTCGTTTCCATCCTCTCCAGATCCTCATCATTGCTCACATGCTCATGGTATTCGCAGCATCCTTCTGTAGAACCACATTTCACTTGCTTCAAGTCTTTCCTTCATCTTTGATGAGATTGTCCAGCATTCACTGCCATATTGAAGAACACACATCACATAACAACCCAGTACTCTCTTCTTTGTTTCCAGCGAAAGTTTCCTGTTTCTTAATACTTTACACAGCGTCTGAAATGCATTCTTGAGCTTTTGGATCTCAGGAATATAAATGTATAGAAACTGATTTGACCACAAAGTGAGGAGTCAGTTTATATGTTGATTGTAATATGGAATTGATCCCCCACTTAATATCCAGAATGCTTCTATAGAACCACATTTCGTTTGCTTCAAGTCTTTCCTTCATCTTTGATGGGTTTGTCCAGCATTCACTGCTATATTGAAGAACAAACATCACATAGCAATCCAGTACTCTCTTCTGTGTTTCTAACAAAATTTTCCTGTCTCTTAATACTCTACTCAGCTTCTGGAATACATCCTAGGCCATGCCAATGCGCCTTCGGATGTCAATCCCTCTTTTAAAAAGCGATGATTAAAACTGGAATAAAACTTAAACATACGAAAGTAAATTTATCCATTTCCTTTGCCCTTGAGAATTGACAACAAATATAATAAGCACAACATATTTATTAAATTGTTTATTGGAATGGTTGGCAAAACATCGGCTAATTAAAAATTGATTCGAACGTTATAAATTGGTAAATGTTTTCATATTCATTCTTTTCTAAAAATTTAAATAATAAAGGTTGTACTGCATTAATTTCAATTTTATTAGTTTTTAGAATATTTTATAGAAAAATTATTCTTGTAAATAATCACTCTAAAAATAAATAGTGTTTAATATATTTGTTGTAAATTCTCAAGAAGAGAAAGAAAATGTATAAATTCACTTTCCTCCTATTTTTACAGAAAGTTTAACCCTGTACCACAGTAAAGGTAGAAGGTTATTGTCTTGAACCCGGTTAAGAGTCCAGCAAGAAATAATACAACAACAACCAAAATAAAAAATAACGAATATATATTAAACACAGCAAAATACAAATACTTGGAACTTTGTTAGTAGAACGATAATACAGGTTAGGTAGTAATATTATAATTCAAAGCTCAAACTGGGACTCTTAATGGTCGTTACGTTATCAATGTTCGTAGACGACTCTCGGCTATGACCAGGGGGTTCTCTTCAGGCTATCTACTAGCCACTCACTGGCTACTCCGTGACTATCTTCAAGTTAGTCACTCTATCTACCACCTCTTGTGAGGGAAGGTATATGTAGTAGTTGGAAGAGTTCAATCCGTTGGATGAGTGATGCCGCCATGACAGTTATGTTAAGGGGTAGTTTACATGAATGGGAGGGAAAGATAGCGGTTGACTTTACACTTGAAGAAGTTAAGATTCTAGTGATCTGGGAAATATCCACTTGGGAGTCTGTTCCACAGAGTAGTGGTCCACAGGAAGAAGCAGTGCAAGTGAAGTGGAATACGGATGAATTTTGGTGGTTCGGTACAACGTAATTGGCATGGTGGGTCCGAGGCGTGAGGGTTAGACCCGGCGGGTCCTAGACGTGATGGTTAGAACTGGCGGGTCTTAGTCGTGACGGTTAGACCTGGCGGGTCCTAGGCTTAATGGTTAGACCTGGCAGGTACTAGGCGTGATGGTTAGACCTGGCGGGTCCTAGGCGTGATGGTTAGATCTGGTGGGTCCTAGGTGTGATGGTTAGACCCAGAGGAATGAAGGAATATAGTTTAGGTTTTATTCCAATTTCAATTCCAAACATCGTTTTTTAAAACGATAAACATTGCCGAGGAGTGAAGGTTGTTAAAATAAAAGCAGTGTCATAAAATAAGCCATCCTCTTGACTACATTTCTTTTGCCAGCACGAAGATCAGTATTTACCAAAATTCTTCCTAGAATTATAATCGTGAAATCCAATAGAAATCCTTTTATTAAAATAATATTGTTATGTTTGTACACAATGAACACGAGAAAGCACAGTAATCATTTTTTATCAGATGCGATATTCATTAATCCGGCAGAATCTCTTAGTCAAAGAGAGAATATGAATACTAACATGCATTCTCTGCAGCCACTCCTAAAAATATCACAAAACTATCGGTAGAATTGGACATCTCGAATTTCCAACATAAAATGGCTTGTGCTTATTGAATCAGTCAGTTAAGAGCTATAAGTGATACACGCTTAGGCGATCATGTCTCGAAAAGGACATGAAAGAGTGAGCAGAAAATTTTCTCTCAGAAGGTTGCCATTACTTTCTGCGGTAGACTAGTTGCCAACGAAGGCTATAGAACTGAATCTGTCTTGCTATTCAACTCATAGTTAGAGGGAGAAGAGATGGATTCATACCTTTCTTAAGGTTAGATGCGTGTAAGAGAATGCAACGAATACAGCTGGAATTCGAACTGACTCTGCGTTTCTTTGTTTCGGGCCGATATCCACTCCGTCACAGCAGATCCTGCACCACAACGTACGTCCTTAATACCAAATTTTAAAAAAAGTAGAATGGTTATGTATCTTTAACTACACAAATATCCCTCAAGCCCAGTTAGACGACATACTCCCGAATCGCAAATGGGTTAACAGTGTCAGTAATTGTGAAGCCTACAGCAACTTCATTGATGTCATATCTGATCACCAAATTGTATAAAGACAATATTTGTCTCATTCTCCGAGCCAATAAATTCAGGTTTAGCTATCATTGTAAATATAAGTGGAGCAGATGGCATACTAGTAAACGGATTAAAAGGCGTTTTAATGCGGACTATCCCGGTTCACAAAAATACAATACAAATTTCAAGAAAAGACAACGGAATAAGAAATGTCGTATAAAAATATGAAACTTTTGTATTTGACAATAGATATACAATAGAAACAATTTGTACAATTCTGTGTATCTTCTATTTGATAGAAGAGTGTCTTTTATATTTGCGTGTATGTTGGTTGAATATAAAAGTGTCTATTGGAGTTGAACGATCGTCGTTGAATATAAAAGTGTCTGTTTAATTTGAACGATTGTCGTTGAATATAAAAGTGTCTGCTGTATTTAAACGAATGTCGTTGAATATAAAAGTGTCTGCTGTATTTGAACGAATGTCGTTGAATATAAAATGTATGTTGTATTTGAACGAATGTCGTTGAATATAAAAGTGTCTGCTGTATTTAAACGAATGTCGTTGAATATAAAAGTGTCTGTTGTATTTGAACGAATGTCGTTGAATATAAAAGTGTCTGTTGTATTTGAACGAATGTCGTTGAATATAAAAGTGCCTGCTGTATTTGAAGGAAAGTTGTTTGAGTCTGAAAGTGTTGGTTTTGAGTCTGTAATTACACAGAGAAGTAGCACAATGTTTCTTTCCTTTTTATGTATCAGCCGTTAAGTAGGTGGAAAAGGAAAGTGTTTCAAATTGTGTTGAAAAGGAGTATGAATGAGAATTCCCGAGGGGAAAGAGAGAGAGAGAGTCAAGCGGAGATAGTAGTAATTGGTAGTGTATGTGTAAAACGATGAATCAGTCTACTTAATTTTTAGTAAGTCTGTGTTACTTCTCCTTTCCTGTTGCTGAGAGCTGTGAAAAGTTTTATGGCCGTTGCAGGCGTTTCCTCTTTGCTTTCCGTTCGTAACGGTTGAGTGGGCGGAGGATTAGTTGGCACTGGTTTCTTTGATGTCGGCGCCTATCGGACTGTGTGTATCTAACACTGCTCCTCTCGGGATTGACTGGTGTGGCTGACAGATCGACTGCTTGCTTGAGTGACGGATCGACCGAACTGCTGTCTCTCACTGACCCTCTTGACTCACTGCTGTGTCTGGACAGGGGACCTCCTTAAATATTGAATTCTGGTCACGTGGGAGGATCCCAGAAAAGATTTTTCAGCAGTGAAAAAACCGTTTCGTTGACGTATTTTGAATCTCTCGATTTGTCAACCAATCAGAATCCCGAGTACTTCTTTTCACACTGACTTATTAGAAAGAAAAGATTTTAGCCGTTTGGATCCACTTTTGCGGATGTGCAATTTTACTTTGGACTTTTTAGTTGGTTCATAATTTTATCAAAAAGCATTGCTAAGAAGCAGACAACTACTTTCAGTTTGAAGCAAAAAACGTGCCAGGCGAAACGGAAGCCATAGAGGGAAAACACAACACCGTTAAAGATCATCTCAAAGACAAGAACCTAGAGAAAATCAACAATATATCATCGAATATGAGTTGAAACAATTAAATCAGAAACTAATAATCTATTTAAACTAAGAAAACTGTCTAAATCTATAGGATTAAAAATGATGCTTATTTACATTTAGAATATTGACGGGAGAAATGTGCGTGATTTCCCCTCTGAGGGCATGGAGAGACTTAGCTACATTTAGATTAAAGTCGTCACCTTTGTGATTATTATCGCAAACCTTTCGGTCGTTTTCAGACAATAGCATAGTGGATTAAAGTGTTACCTGTCACCCCTTAAAATTCCCCCTTACAAATGGAACACGGAAGTGACGTGAGTAATTCATCACCGTGGCCATAGCATGAAGAGTCTTAGCTGCAATTATTTGATTGTTGATTCTTTGTTCAGTATATGTCAACCTCTATAGGTTATTCAATGCCGAAATCTAAATATTTTGATAACAACTTTGTCTTTCACTGAATATATGTTGTACAGAATTTTATCATTTTCGTAAAGGTATGTTTCTTTTAGATATATAATTGGTAGATTCTAAAATGTTTTTTGGTAATTTTACTATAAACATGTATTTTTATAGTCTTTTTGGTGTTGCATTGATTGCTATTTTACACTAAAATTGGTCATTTCATTACAAAAATATAATAATTTGTTTTAGTTCACAATTTTTTGATAGCTGGGATTCCAGCATGTACTAATACCGCCCTTCCCCCGGCTCATGGTGGACCTGGGACCAACAAGGTAATTACAGACTCTTCAAAACTTCTAATCTCCTGAGCAGAAGTTTTTTTTTTTTTTTTTTTTTTTTTCTATAAGCGTTTCACCCCGAGCAAGGCATGTCACTGCCACTACTGCGCAGGGAGCTACGTAGAGTGGAGAAAGGATGATTAAATATAGGAAATGTCAGAGGGTGGGTGATAGGCGGGAAAGGATACCGAGAATGAGGGTTGGGTAGATGAGAGTGTTCTGAGAGTAGTTGGGAGTTAGTGTGATAGGATGTGTCTATTGACCCTATTAAATGTAATTTATCGCCATACCCATGATAAGGGAGCATTAGTAATTTCTTTCACAAAATATAGGGTGTCCATAAAGTCCCATTACGATTACAAGTATTTAACGCTCAGAAACTATATGACATAGAGTATTTCGGTTTTTTTTGTAAAATGTTATACGCATTTTCAAGTTTTCTTTACATTTAAGTATTTAGATTTTGTTTTATTTATATTAATTGTTAATGATACTTTTAAGCTTGTATTACATTCTTTTTTGCAGGTATTTTTTGGCCTGAATTGAAAGACAACGATGACACCAAAAGAGAAGACTCAATATACAATAATGGCATAATGAGTGAAAAATCACTTAAAAAGCCCTTTAGGGAAGAACCAGATTTAATCGATATGCTTATCAATCACCGTCACAAATTTATAAGTTTTAGTGAAAACGAACTCTTAGAGACTAATAATGTTAAAAATGCTCTCTACATAATATCCCCTCACCAAAAAATTGGGAAGTTTGTTAAATTTAATAACCTTTTCGAATCCTGAGGTCATATTTATCATCTGAATCCAATCAGAAAATAGGATGAAAGTTCTATCCGACCTTCCGTTTCCAAAGAAAAAAAAATCTGGGACTAACTGAAAATTATGAAGTAATCCCCGCTTCATAGTCATTGCAGCTAAAATACACAATTTTTCTTCATAGAATACAAAGAACACGAAAGAGCCAAAATGGCTTCTGAAAAAAAAATCGATTAACTCTAGGTCAAATACATACCGTACTTAGAGTGATAGGAAGCATACGCGCCGGACATTTTCCTATTGTTTTGCTATTTGTGGATTTCTCAAAGGCTTTCGATTCTTTCCACAGGGACAAGATGAAGAAAATTCTCCCAGCATATGGAATACATGAAAGCGGATCGGTTATCAGGACAGAATATAAAAGTCGAAAGCTGAAGAATGCTTTCCCTGATAGAAACCCTGATTTGGTCCATATATTCGCTGATCTGCTACAAGGAGTCACCCCAGCACCCACCCATCCACGTCATCATCTGCTTCCATTACATATTGTACATCTCACTAGATCTACACAAACAAGTTAGTATTACACTTAAAAAGCATCGCTGATATTCGCCTGAATATATTTCTGTTGTAGATTATACGAACAACTTGTGGTTGTTTTATTATTTCTTCACAAGTACTTAGTAAAATAAGCATCTGAATTCGGTTTGCAAATTCTGCTTTCCTCGGCTGAAAAATATTCCACTACTCCTCCCATTTCCATACAGCACCCACCTCTATACAATGCACACGCAACATGCATATATTTATACGCCTCCACACAACACGCACGCCCCAAAACAACTCCTCACTTCCACACATCTCTACACAATACACACACATCCACACGATACACATATCTCCACATAAAACACACACCTCCGAACAACACACACACACCCCCACAGAGAGAGAGAGCGAGCGAGAGAGAACGCGCAAAATCTTAAACAAGATCCACCCACCGCCTGAGTGTGTTTCGTCTGGATGGCTGAATGTGTAGTGAGCGTGATTCCACTGTCAGTTTGTGGGTTTCAAATCAGATCAAAAGACACCTTACGAAAGCTGAAGGATAGAAGTGGCTTCATGCCTTTTCCGAAAGCATTTAGTGTGAAATAGCCACCTAAAATTAAAATCGGAAAAATATTACACAACCTCCCACCTTCACAAAAAAAACAAACACATCGTCGTTCAACTCTACATTGTACATCTACCTCCCACCACAAGCATTCCAACATTCACACGATTCTACATAACACGCAAAAAAACATCCACACAATCTTTATGCACACCTCCACCCAGCATGCACACCTTTACACACATTCACTCAACACACACCTCTACAAAATACGCATATTTACCTAAAACACGAACATATCCATACGCCTTTACCCAACACATACCAGTCTGAAATATACCGAGACATAATAAATAAAATCACATGTTATATACTACCATTGGATCTAGACAAACAACAAGGAACACGTATATATAAAAATATTCTTCTCCTTCTTCTATGTGCCTTGTCCTTTCAGGACGTAGACGATCATGGCTTTCCACGTCTCCCTATTCCTGGTGGCTCTTAGCACGCTTTCTTTTGTAACACCACGAAACCCCCGTTCTGTCATCCACCTGCTCAGGCCCTTCAAATATGTTATCCACTGCTTTCCTTTGTCTCTTTTTCCCTCTATCTGACTTGTTAGTATCAGGTTCTCCAAACCCTCCTTTCTTATTGAATGTCCCAAGAATTTCAGTTGTTTCTTCCTGATACTCAATATTAATTTTCTTTTCGTTTCCATTCTTTCCAACATCTCGTCATTTGCTCACTTGCTCGGTCCACGATATCCGAAAAGATTATATTATATTTTTATTCTTCCTCGGTGATGCTTGTGTCGAACAGGAGGACAACCAGAGAGAGAGTCGCGCACACGAAGAGACCATCGGGAGTAGGAAGCCAGTGGGAGTTCTCTGTCTCTTCAACCAAAATTCCCAGAGTTTATATAGTCCTTAAACTTCCATGAATTTTTGCTTTTTCGAGTTGTTGCTCTGTTAACATCATCTACGGCCGCATATATCTGTCCACCACCCTTGTCCCCGGTTAACTTTGGCCGGATGTTTCTATCAATCATATATTTCTGGCCATCACCTTTCAAGCCGTTTGTCGATTGTGTTTGTATTTTTGATGTTAAAGCCTGCTGACATCATCCAGGGCCGGATATATCTATCAACCACCCTTGTCCCTTGTTGACCTCACCCACGGCCGGATGTACCTGATAACTACCTCTGCCGTTCAAGGTAATATACTACACACATACCTCCACACAGCAGCTACACAACATGTACACATTTCTACATACTCCAACACAACTGTAGTTTTGAGTCTTAGTAGAAGATTCGAAAGCTGAAAGCAAACATGTTCCAGAATGCTCAGAACATGTTCCAGAATGCTCAGAACATGTTCCAGAATGCTCAGAACATGTTCCAGAATGCTCAGAACATAGTCGCAGCACATTCTGTTTATACCATTCTTTATCTGTTAATCTATATCTGTCAATCAATCTTCTTTTGGCCCTGGGCATGACAGTAAACGGCATCCGGCAGCAAGGCCTCTTATTGGGAGTTTGTGAGGAGCATGACCGGAGAGGATCCCAGCTATGGGCAAATGAGTCAACCCCAAAATGGGGTCAAAACACTATGAAAGCATAAAAATACACTTTTATAAAAATATATACATAAACATAGACTTTTATAGAAAAAATATACATTTTTGAAGAAAGGAATATAACCCGAACACATTTTTGAAAAAAAACAATTCTCAGCAAAACATTTTTGAATACAAAACTAGACGACATTTTCAGTTTTCTAAAATAAAAACAAGTAAAAATAAATTTTCATTATACTCTCGCCTCGATCAAAAATCCGGTGTGGGCGATAAAGCAAACCTCGCTGCCGAGCCTGAGAAGGACCTCCAATCCGTGGTGGACTGGGGGAAGAAATGGCTTGTAAATTTTAATGCTTCCAAAACGAAGCTGCTATCAATTAACCATTATAGACAATCGCTCCTCCCTCCCATTAGCATGGAACAGGCATGTATCCCTGAGAGTAAAAGGGTACTTCTCCTTGGCTTCACACTCTCAGCGGACCTCAAGTGGAATGACTATATCGAATCCATTGCTAAATCCACTGCTATAAAAGTTAGTTCTCTGTACAGGTCCCGGAAGATTTTCCCACCTGAGTCCATCCTGCATATCTATAAATCTACCATCCACCCGTGTATTGAATACTGCTGTCACATCTGGTCGGGTGCCCCTGCTATTCTCCTTGAGGTCCTTGACAAAATACAACGGAGAATCTGTAATGTGATCGATACCGACTTGGCAGCTCGGCTGCAGTCATTCTCTCACCGGCGTGATGTGGCTTCCCTGTGCCTCTTCTATAAATACTTTCACGGCTTCTGCTCCGATGAATTTAGTTCACTGGTACCCGCTACATATGAATTTGCAAGAGATACTAGATTAGAAACTAGGTCCCACCCTTTTACAGTGAAACAGATAAAATGTAACCGCAATTTCTACTCTAACAGCTTCTTTTCTCGCACTTACAGCCTGTGGAATTCCTTTCCATATACTTGCTTCCCCGACAGCTACAATCTCCAGGAATTTAAACGTAAGGTCAATAGACATCTCCTATCTCACTAACTCGCATACATTCCCTCAAACACTCTACCCATCTACCCAACCCCAATCTTCGGTATCCTCATCCGTCTACCACCCTCCTTCCGACATTTACTATAATTAACCACTCTTTCTTAGCACTTTCCCCTATGTAACACCCTGTGCAATAGTGGCAATGCAATGTCTTGCTTGGGGTGAAATGATTTAAAAAATCTGACTAAATCAAGCTTTTCACTATAACCAAACATTAAAAAAATACCTTAAAATCCGAACTTTTTGGCATTAAATCACCCACAGATGTTGATATGCCGTTAAACAAAACTCAAACACAAACACAATTATCCAGGAAGTGAACGATCACTACTCTCCACAACTTCGAATTCTTTCTAGCTGTTAACATTGTTTATCATTTTATTCTCTCTGTCTCTCACTGTATGTCTCTCTCTCTCTCCTTGTTCTGCCATCCATCTAACCAAACTCATTATGTAGATCACTCACCATTTCCTTCCGTCGCACTTGCTTCGATATAACCTGTGAGTGTCAGATTTACCAAGTCTTCTATCCTCCTTATATCACCCAAAAATTTCAACTGTCTCTTTCGGATTTTAAGTATAAGTGATCTTTTCGTTACCATTTTCCTTAAAACTTGCTGGTTGCATACAAATTCATGGTATTTTATTTTAATCATTTCACCCCCAAGCAAGGCTTTCCACCGCCACTATTGCACTTGGGGCTACATAGGGGAAGGTAAATAGAAAGAGTGGTTAGATATAGGAAATGTCAGAAGGTGGTGGGGTGATAGATAGTTGAGTGGGTGGGAAGAGTGTTTGAAAGAATGGAAGCGGGTTAGTTTGTTAGAAGGTGTCTATTGACCTTACATTTAAACTCCTGGAGATTGTAGCCGTCGGGGAAGCAGTCATGTGGAAGAGAATTCCACAGTCGGGAAGTGTGAGAAAAGAAACTGTTGGAGTAGAAGTTGCGGTTGCATTTTATAGGTTTCACTGTAAAAGGGTGGGATCTAGTTGCTAATCTAGTATCTCGTGCAAATTCGAACCTAGTGGGCACCAGTGATCTAAGTTCATCGGAGCAGAAGCCGTGAAAGTATTTATAGAAGAGACACAGGGAAGCCACGTCGCGCCGGTGAGAGAGAGACTGCAGGCGGTCTGCTAAGTCGGTATCGATCACATTACAGACCCTCCGCTGTACCTTATCTAGAAGCCCAAGGAGAATAGCAGGGGCACCCGACCAGATATGGCAACAGTATTCAATGCACGGGCGGATGGTAGATTTATAAATGTGCAGGATAGATTCAGACGGAAAAAAAACTCCGGGCCCTGTACAGAGAAACGACTTTTATAGCAGCGGATTTAGCAATGGATTCGATATAGTCATTCCATTTGAGGTCCGCTGAAAGTGTGAGACCAAGGAGGCGTAGTTTTTTACTCTCTGGGAGGCAAACCTGGTCCATGCTAATGGGAGGTAGGTAAGATTGTCGATGATGGTTAATTGATAGTAGCTTCGTTTTAGAAGCATTATGCTCCATATTCTGCAGAATCACATAATCTATTGCCTTCAAGTCAACTCTTTATCCGCGAAGAAATGATTTCTTCTTTTACTGCCACCTCTAAATGATTTCTTTGAAATTATTATCAATGTATCCGCGTTAAGACCGGACTTTTTAAAAAGTCGATGGTTTATTGTTCCAAAAGAAAATAAACTTTTTGAAAAAAAATTTCGATTTGATCAACGCATAAAATGTCAGTCAGTTAAGTGCCATACGTGATACACGCTTGGGCGATCATGTCTCAAAAGAGACATGACTGACTGGGAAGGCTGCCATTGCTTTCTGCGGTAGACTGGTTGCCTGCCAAGGCTATAGAACCCAATCTTTCCTGTTATTTAACCCATAACTGGAGGGAAGAGACGGATTAATACCTTTCCCAAGAGTATTTGCGCGTAAGTGAATGCAAGGAATTCAGCTGAAATTCGAACTCGGCACCCCGATTTCTCTGTTCCGAGCCGATATCCACTGCGCCACAACGCACATAACCGCATAAAATGTAACCTCCCCAAATAATGTCCAATATTGGTTTTAGATATTGACCGAAATACATGATTTCTTTTATTCGATTCCTAATTAGATGTTGGCATTCCGGCAGGTCGATTTTGAAACCGGATATTGCACTCAGTTTGAAAGTTGCGGTTTCACATGATAAATAATGACACAAAATATTTTTTACCGTATTTTTTGAGGTGATGAGTTTAAAGATTAACTTCAGGTTCAAAATCGTAGCGTTGCAATTTCATTGCGATGATCAGTGAACGTCTTATAGCTCAGCCTTATAAAATTGATAATATACAGAAGCCTTACATATTCTGTATGGATAACATGCATGTCACAAGCACATTATTGCTAAATCATTTGGCCATAAAATAACATCTTCATTTATTTAAATGGAAATTCCCTTGAACAATTTAACTATATTATGGTATAATGTATATTACAGCGTAGTAATTTTAGTATGATTTCCAATTATGCAAATCTAAAATATTTTGTTTTATGATTTGTGCCTATCAGTATTATAAGGTGGTATGTTATACAGGGTGGATATATTTGTAATAAACAATGCAAGTTTAAATCATTTTGTCTTATAATTTGTGCTAAGCATTATTACATGTAATATACTCTTATCTATCGGATCTTAGACCTCTCGACCACGAATGACCAACAATCTAAACGAACTAAAATCAAGCCTATATAACACAATTTTCGAATTCATCGTAATAACCATATCTGCTCTGAAATGTATCGTAATGTCAACAAATGTAAACATGTTGCGGAAATTAACGACGATTAACGAAATGGTCTTTAAACAGCCGACAATTTGAAATGATTTGTTGCAACATTATTTTTGTTCGATACTCGTATTTTAGTAGATATTCTGTTTTATATTACGGAAATTAACGAAGATTAACGAAATGGTTTTAAACAACCGACAATTTGAAATGATTTGTTGCAACATTATTTTTGTTCGATACTCGTATTTTAGTAGATATTCTGTTTTATATTACGGAAATTAACGAAGATTAACGAAATGGTTTTAAACAACCGACAATTTGAAATGATTTGTTGCAACATTATTTTTGTTCGATACTCGTATTTTAGTAGATATTCTGTTTTATATTACGGAAATTAACGAAGATTAACGAAATGGTTTTAAACAACCGACAATTTGAAATGATTTGTTGCAACATTATTTTTGTTCGATACTCGTATTTTAGTAGATATTCTGTTTTATATTACGGAAATTAACGAAGATTAACGAAATGGTCTTTAAACAACCGACAATTTGAAATGATTTGTTGCAACATTATTTTTGATCGATACACGTATTTTAGTAGATATTCTGTTTTATATGACGGAAATTAACGAAGATTAACGAAATGGTTTTAAACAACCGACAATTTGAAATGATTTGTTTGAACATTATTTTTGATCGATACACGTATTTAAGTAGATATTCTGTTTTATATTACGGAAATTAACGAAGATTAACGAAATGGTCTTTAAACAACCGACAATTTGAAATGATTTGTTTGAACATTATTTTTGATCGATACTCGTATTTAAGTAGATATCTGTTTATAATCAAACAGTATTATATATTTATTTCTACCGGCCTGATCATTTACGATAATCATCATGTTACGGAAATTAACGAAGATTAACGAAACTGGTTATAAACAGCCGACAATTTGAAATGATTTGTTTAAACATTATTTTTGATCGATACTCGTATTTAAGTAGATATCTGTTTATAATCAAACAGTATTATATATTTATTTCTACCGGCCTGATTAAATACGATAAATGTTTGTTCCGAAAATGTGTGTCATTCGAACCTGCGACCCCTATCCACATAGGAGAAGCCACCAAGTGATCTGGCACGTCTTAGACCTCTCGACCATGAATGACGATCAGTCTAAACGAAGTCAAATTATAACACAATTTTCGATTCATCGTAATAAACATATCTGCTCTGAAATGTATTATAATGTCAACAATGTCTACTACAAAAAATATAATCTTTATTTGAATTTATTCTTGAAATAGTAAAATTTTGAAGTCTGTAAACAAAATCTTTTGAAGTTTGTAAACAAAAACATGCAAAAATTAGGTATTTCTGTACATTTTTTCTTTAAAACTAAATGCTTAAAAATTCTTAACATCTATACATCTATATTTTTGTCTTAGTACTTAATACATCTAGTGAAATTTCTAGTGAAATTTTCCTGTGTGTTAGTACTTTACTCAGCTTCTGGAACGCGTCCTTTGCCATACCAATTCACTAGAAACAAAGAAAAGAGTGCTGGATTGCTATGTGATGTCAGTTTTTCAATACGGCAGTGAATGCTGGACAATATAATCGAAAATGAGGACAAAACTGGAAGCAGCGGAAATGTGGTTCTACAGAAGGATGCTGCTGATATCGTGGACTGAGCATGCAAGCAACGATGAGGTGTTGGAAAGAATAGCAACAAAAAGGAAATTAATACTGAGCATCAGGAAGAGACAACTGAAGTTCCTGGGTCACGCAATGAGGAAGGAGAGCTTGGAGAACCTGATACTGACTGGCCAGATAGAAGGAAAAAAGAGACAGAGGAAGGCAGCGGATAACATATTTGCAGGGCCTGAACAGGTGGATGACTGAACGGGGGTTGCCAGGAGTAACAGGAGCAAACATACTAAGAGCCACGTGGAGAACAATGATCGCCTACGTCCTGAAGGGACAGGGCACATAGAAGAAGAACAACAACAACTTATCACATCCAATTCTATTACATTAGCTTTAACCCCGAGTGCAATATTTATGTTCTAAACCAAGTGAAAAATCAGTCTGCCTTATTCGTCATCATTTGAACAAATGTCGCTTGTAGATATAGTTTTGCCTTACTTTAACGCAATATTCTAAGAGAAAAATTATTCCATAATAATTATACCATTTAATCAAATTTAACCTTTCAGATCCTGAAGGTTGTCACAGAAAACTGCTACAAAGCGGTCACGGGGTATTTCGAAGCTCTAATATACTTTGGGCTAGAATCGCTTCATCCCAAATAAGGTTTTAATGCGACTAGAATGCATAGTGTTACAAGGAGTGAAAGAGGATGAGAAATGGGGGAGGGGGGAGGAAAGGACAAAAAACAAACAGTGTTAATGAAGACAGAAGAAGGCGATTGATGTTGCATTTAAATTTTTGAAGATGATAGTTATCAGGGAAACAAGAAATCTGAAGAGTGTTCCACAAGTGGGAAGTGCGAGAAAAACAACTATTATAGTAGAAGTGTCGGTAACATCAAGTTAATTAAATAGTAAAACGGTAAGACCTAGTCGCCAATCTAGTAGCATGGGATGTGTGTTGTGGTGCAGTGGATATCTGAACGACAAATCAGGGAGCAGAGTTCAAATTCCAGTTGAATTCTTTGTATTCACTTACGCGCAAATACCCTTGGGAAAGGTATTAATCCGTCACTTCTTTCTATGGGTTAAATAACAGGACAGATTGGGTTCTGTAGCCCTGGCTGGCAACCAGTCTACCGCAGAAAGCAATGGCAAATTACTGCGGGATAATCTTCTGCCCTTTCGAGACATGATCACCCATGCGTTTATCACGCGTGGCACTTAACTGACTGACTGAATATAACAGTTGAAAACATGATTAAAGTTTCTATTGAGCATAAAGTAGGGGATCAGTTTTATATTGTTATGAAGTAATAAACTGATCCCCTACTAATTACTACTTAATAATATAATACATCTCTTCCCCCTCCAACTATAAGTCAAATAACAGGTCAGATTGGGTTCTATAGCCTTGGCTGACAGCCATTCTACAGCAGAAAGTAATGGCAACCCACTGCGGGATAATCTGCTGTCTAGTCAGTCATGTCTCTTTCCAGACATGATCGCTCAAAGCATGTATCATATATGGGTCTTAACTGACTGACTGACTATAATAGTTGGAAACATGATTAAGGCTTCTACTGGGCATAAAGTGGGGGATCGGTTTTATATTATTATGAAGTAATAAACTGATCCCCCACTAATTACTACTTAATAATATAATGCATCTCTTCCCTTTCTAGATATGAGTCAAATAACAGGACAGATTGGGTTCTATAGAAACCAGTCTATCGCAGAAAGCAATGGCATCCTACTGCGGGATAATCTTCTGCTCAGTCAGTCATGTCTCTTTCGAGACATGATCGCCCAAGCGTGTATCATGTATGGCACTTAACTGACTGAGTCGGGGCACTAAGAGAAAAAGCTCATCAGATATGTCATTGAGGTGTAAATATTACGTGCTTGTGTGCATGGATGCACAGTTCCATACAGATAAGAAAAATAATGTATATAAGATAAGATAAAAACCACATTCAGACGGAGGGGCAATCTGAACGAACGGAATTTTTATCCGAGTAGAAAATATTTTTGAACGTCATAAACGGATGAATCTTGAAGGTTTATTTGTCTGCAAAATCTATCCACACAAACTAGGTGTATCGTTTTCCTTTCTATCCAAATTCTCTTTTTACATAAAAGATAGAAGAGAATGAATGCGGCAAGGGGTCAAGTGATATCATAAATATAGATTGGTAAAACTGACGCAACACAGTCTTTCTACTTCAATTTTTCTGATATTATTCTAAACTGATTGAACTTACTTAAATATAGAAAATAAAAGAAGAGAAAAAGAATGAAAAGGGATCAAAGAGAGAAAGAGAAGAAGAAAATAGACGAAAAGAGAAAGAGAGCGGGGAAATATTGTAGGTAAACGAAAATGTGGTAGCTGGAGAGTAAAAATATAAAGAAATACGAGGGTCATTCAATAAATAAGGTGAAATTTTCGGTATAAGGACTTATAATACATATAGAAGCTTACTTTTTAAAAAAAATCCCTTTACTTCTTTTTGAAAGGGATGTAATTTTTTTTGCAGATTGAAAAACAACTTTGAGAATTTTGAAGATTAACAAAGATGGCCGACCAAGACGCATGCTCCAAGACTGAACAGAGGTCAGTTATCACGTTTTTGGTTTTTGAAAGGTTCAAACCAGTTGAAATTCATAGGAGAATGTCAATTGTATATGGTGCTACATGTTTCAGCAAAAAATATCTACAAGTGGGCTAAATAGTTTAAAGAAAGGCGGAGGAGTGTTGAGGATGAAGACAGGCCTGGGAGACCTACAGAAATGACGTCTCCTAAGGTGATGGAATCAGTCAGTGACCTCATTCAGTCTGACAGAAGGGTGATAGTGGTTGACATTGCAAGGACTTTGAGCCTATCTATTGGGACAGCACATCAAATTTTCCATGATGACCTTGCCTACTAGAAGGTAAGATATAAGGCCTCACAAAGCAGCCCAAACGGTGCAGACCATCAAGGAGCTGGGCTGGAAAATGCTCCCTCATCCCCCTTACAGCCCAGATCTTGCTCCTTCAGTCTTTCACCTGTTTGGTCCCTTGAAAGCGTTCACGAGAGGCAAAAAGTTTGAAAGTGACGATGAAGTCAAAAGTGCTGTGAGCGATTGGCTGAGACATCAGTCCAAAGATTTTTACGCTGAGGGAATACCGAAGCTTGTGCACAGATGGGAAAAGTGTGTGACACTTCAGGGAGACTACGTTGAAAAAAAAAAGAAGAAAAGTAAGCCTCTATCTGTATTAGAAGTTCTTATGCCGAAAAATTCACTTTATTTATTGAATGACCCTCGTAAGTAAGAAAAAGAGATAAAGAAATGAAAACGAGATGGAAAGACAATTTAATTATAAAGATTAAAAAGAAAGAAATAACAAAAGATATTGTGAAGGGCGGAGGGGGTGACTCGTTTAATGCAGATGAGATGGAATGAACAAATGAAAAAAGCAATGAATGAAAAAGAATAAGTTTGAAACATTTATGAGAAAATAGAAACAGTAGAATTTAATGAAATGAATGAAGAAAGTAATAATAAGAAGAAACATTAAAAAGGAAGAAGATAAATATATAGTATAAAGTGGAGAGAGAATGAATTCAAGAAAGAAAGAAAGAAAGAAAGAGAGAAAGGCAGAAAGAAAGAAATAGAAAGAAAGAAGGATGAAAAAGCAAATTACAGGGAGAAAAAGTGAGAAAGAAAATGAAAAAGCAAGGAAGAAACACGAAAAGCATTTTTCAGGCGATATGCGAATGAAAAAACAAGAAAGAAGAATGAAAAGACAGAACTGAAAATTAAGTTAAAGAGAGAGAGAGAGAGAGAGAGACAGACAGAGACAGACAGACAGACAGACAGACAGAGAGAGCGAGAAGAGAAGAATATAAAGTGTGCTAGAGAGAGAAAAACACGGAGAGAGGATGAGAGAAAGTCAAAGAAAGAGAAAGAAAGAGGGAATGAACGAAAGCTATATATATATATATAAATATCAGATTAAACAAATTGCAAACAATTTTTTTGCTTATGTTTTAATAAAATCCGTTCATACTCACAGATAATTTTTCGCGTATTACAATCAAAAGATGTCAGAAATGAGCTGTAACGTTGACAGATGTTATTTTTATTCATTTCTCAAGGTACCCAAGTACTTTCAACCTCTTTCCGAGATCATCTTCAGCGGGTGAGAGTTATGGTAACAAATGTAACCGGAAAATTGTGTTGCTAAAAATTACTGTACATTTTTTCTGGTTTCTGATTTATTTAATTTGACATGTTTAAAAGAAATGTTGCTGCCGAAATACACAAATATACATATATACATACATACATACATACATACATACATACGAGCTGTGATACAGCGAAACATATCTGTCTGCTGATGATTAATATATATATATATATATATATATATATATATATGGCAAATTTAAAGTTATACCTATTTATCAAAACACAGATTACGGAATATTAATAATGCAGGAAGAAAGATTCATAAAAAATATTCGTCTTCGCTCAACAAAACAACATGAAAAACACACACACATACACACACCAAAAAACATACAGACACACACATACGTACACACATACATACACATATATACACACACATACACACACACACCAAATTCAAAAGATAACCCCAAACAATAAAAAAGAACCAGATGACCCATAAAAAACAATTTTAAGACATAAAGACGAAATGAAAAAAAAAAACGCTCTCACACACACACACAGATACACACACAGACACACGCACACACACACGCACTCACGCACGCACGCTCGCACCAAATTCAAAACACCGTCAAAGCAATAAAAATAACCAACTGACCGATGAAAAGGAATGTAGATAAACAAAAGCGACTAGAAGATAATTTTAAGGTACGAAAAAGGTAACCCTAGACCAAAATCATTTCAAATTGGGGTAATCACTTGATTCATTCATCTGTTTATTTATCTGTTTATCCATTTATACACGTGCTGATGTGAGAAAACACAGACTATTCAACATACCAACATTTGATGTATTTTATCTTATTTTATTTTACTGATTTTATTTATTTTCTTATTTTTTCTACTTACTTATTTATAAAACAACAACTTGGCCATCAGAAACAAAAGGAACTCGATACGTAAAGCCACAAATTTATTCGTCTGAAGAGACTCAATCTTAGACTCGAAACACGTGTAGCGTCACAAATACCATTATGGATACTTAAAGTATCATGACATGTATAATAACAGCAACAGTAAATATACACTTGATACAAAACGTTCACGGCCTCTCACACTTTTCATTCTATACAAATTTCTCTCGTTGGAATAACCCTGGAGTAATTGGAGTAGATAGATCTATCTATCGCCCGGTTCACACTTCACCCATGTCTATTGAACAGGTTAAGAGGCTCATCCCTTGTTCCCTGTTTAGGATATGGTTTCCGGCTTTCTCTTTTCCGATCTTTTCACTATTACGTAGCCCCCTGCACATCAGTGGCGTTACCGTCTTGCTCGGGGTGATACGATTAAAAAACAAAAAAACTCTATTCCTTTTTCCAATATACATATATATATATATATATATATATATATATATATATAAAGAGAGAGAGGGGGTGGCGAACACTGAGAAAATAGTAAAAGTCATACGAATATTTAAAAAGAAAGACGATGAATAAAGGGAATGAAAAAGAATAAAGAAAAGATAAAATTATCGAAAGAAAGTAAAATTGAGTGAAATTCAATAGATGAAAGATAATAAAAAGAAAAAAATAAGAAAGAAAAAAAGAAAAAAGTAGAAAAAATAGAAAAATAAAGAAGAAAAAACCTTTAAGAAAAAAAAAATGAAGGACCGTAAGGAAAAACAGAATGAAAAGAGACGAAAAGTAATCTATATGCTGTGACTTTTCAAGACGTAAAAGAGATGAAAAGTAATCTATATGCTGTGACTTTTCAAGACGTAAGCGATCATGGTTCTCCACAACTTTCTTTCCCCTTGAAGCTGTTCGTAACATTTGTCTTTTTGACGTACTTCCCACCTTCATTTCCGCGATTCATTCACGTAAGCTGCTCAGCTAGGTTTCTCGCCACCCTCTTCTTTTGCTTTTGTGAGTCTTGTGGGTATCAAATTCTCGAAGCCTTTCTTCATTTTTAAATGTCCAAGAGATTTTAACTGTCTATTTCTGATACTGTATATATGTATCCCTATGGATTTCATTTTCATTCAGATTTTACATTGATTATGCGATTCGTCCATGATATTCTCAGCATCCTTCTGTAGAACAATATTTCGGTTACCACCGGTTTTTTCTTTATAGTGAGTACGAAGAATAACACTTAACGAAAATAGGGAAGCAAAAATAGGGATATTAAGAATAAAAACCGTAGAAGAAGAGAATGTGGTGATACCGAGCAAAAGCGATGGATCGGATGTTTGCTCTATATCGACCAGAAAGCAAATGACCAAAAGTCGTCTGTGCGCAGGTGAATCCGCGCAGATGTTCCGGTTGAAAAATAAAAATTAATCAAATATTAAATTTCCATTTCGCGAGCCTACGCGAATTTTATTTATCAGCCAATGAGAAGCCCAGGATCAAATACAAGCGTGAAATCCCAAACGAGCTGATGTGATCCAAAAAGAAGATATAAAAAGCAGATACAGACAGACCCCAGCAGGCAGAACTTGAGGAGAATAGTGTAATCAATATTCCCTTGACTTAAGTCGAACGGCTACTACGCTTGCCTCTTTCCTTCTCCCCTGTCTCAAAATTACTTACTGGCCTAAGGAGCGACTACATCAAATACATTCCACACTTACGCGCTCCCCACATTCCTAAGTCTTAAATCTCTTTCAGCATTTTATTTGCCATGAACATTTTAACCTCCGTTGGACCTATATTCAAGTATTACTTTAATAGTAAAAATATTAATTGATATGTGTATATATAAAAATGTTATTTTTCAACTCAATTTGCTTTTCTTGATTTTATAATCTTTTTATGTCTTATAGTGGGCTATCTACCACAAGGCCAAATTCCGTTAACCTGCAACAGTATACAACTACCCTTCACTAGAACGGACTCCCACTACAAACGGAAAAGCATAGATAAGCAACCCACTATGAGAAATATAAAAGAGAGACAAATTAAGGAAAAGGAAGGAAAAGAAAGAGAGGCCATAAATTTGATGATGAATGACTTTCATAAAACAGAGAAAATATTTTTCTGAGCTAAGGAGATAACAGATGATTGTGCTCGTAGATATTTGACCCCCTTCCACCCATCGCCGCCACACCGACGTTTCCTTTTTATTTTGTTTCTGCGTCGCCTTATCAGTGACGTCTGTGAGTATCTTTCGTCGCATCATGGTATATTCAAGGCAAGAATGGCTGACTGAAAAAGAATGGCCTATATCCATTAATGAAAAGCAAAACAGCCGTCAGGAAGCTGCCCCCCACCACTCGCTATCGCAGTGCCCAACCCCCTAACAAATCCCCCAACCTAGATTTTCTCCGGCAGCTCTTCTAACCTGATCTACAAATATGGGCTACGACCTTTGGCTACAACTTCAACTGTATCTGCTCAAGCTTATTTAAATCTACGGTGCAATTTACGAAAATATTGTTGGCGTGTTGCGAAAATGGCTGCTGCTTGAGTGGATGGCCTGAAGGGACCAATTACTATGTGCAAACCGGAAGAAAATATTTGGAAGCTAAAATTGGCACCTGGATTTTATATCTTAATCACCTGTCAGTTCCTGCGTTCTTCTGCGACAACTGTTTCCACTCCCTTAGATGCTCCACCGGAAGCAGAAAATAGAGAAAAAGAAATTAAAAAAAAGGCAGTGGGATACAAAATATAGTTTCATGTATAGTACTCAGATTTGGTCTACTGGTTAAAGTTTGGGGCGTAAAAAATTGAGGTTGGCATGGGGGGGGGGGGGTCTTTCCTTATTAGAAATCTTTAAATAATAATAAGCAACAGGCTATGTTGCAAGGATGCTGTCACCAATCATAAAATATTCAAAATTCTTATTATCGAATGAAAAAATTAACGAATCATTTGTCTTGCCAAAAAAATTCCTATTCAGTTAAATATTATCAATTCCGTTAATGAGTATTTTTTTCAAATTGGAGATGTATCATAGTTGCATATTTGTTTACTGATTAGGATTAAAACCTAGACGAAACCCGAATAAAACCCGGACAAAACCCGATCAAAACCTGGATAAAACCAGGACGAAAAAAAAAACAAAAAACAACAGGATAAATCCAGGACTAAAACCTGGACAAAACTCAGATTAAAACTAGGATAAAACCTGGAGTAAAACCTGGACTAAAATCAGGATAAGACAAGCACTAAAACCCAGAAAAACCGGACAAAACCCAAATAAAACCAGGAACTAAAACCTGGACAAAACTCAGATTAAAACCAGGATAAAACCTGGAGCAAAACCAGGATAAAAACTGAACTAAAATAAGGATAAAACCAGCACTAAAACAAAGAAAAACTGGATTAAAACCTAAATAAAACCAGGACTAAAACTTGGACAAAATGACAAAATTGTTTTTATTGAAAAATCACTTAAACGATGCACACTTAAATTAAAAAGTTTTCTACAAACCTCAGTAGAATTTAAAAAGAAAAAAATATATTAGATTTTTAAGATAACATACTGCAACTGGATTGAATTATTTTATCATTAATTTAAATATATAATTGAGAAATCTCTACTCTGTTTAATGGATTATCTTTTATAGTAACAAGTACCATTTATAACCATTTATTGTAAAAATCTGTTTTGTATTTTATTTTTGTTATCAGGTTAATTCACAGTTATGCTGAAAGAAAATTGCCGAAATATCTTTTTGTATAGTGATTTATAAAAAAAAAAACATCTATCAAGTTCACCAAACGGAAAAAACGTAAAAACAATGGAAATACTAATTAAAAAATGAAAAACATTTCTTGTCGGTCATATTTAACGAAGGATATTTAAGTGAAAGGTGGTTTGCCAAATAAACATTAATCATATAAAAAATGCCGGACTTTACAGAGGCGATGGATTAATTCTCCTCCGTAAAACAAGTCCACAGCAAACGGACAGGCTTAGAAAAGACTTTTAAAGCCCATGATCTAAATAAAACTACCATCACTAATGCCAAAATTGTAAACTTTTTAGATGTAACCTTTGACCTGAACAATGTTCTATACAAGCCATTCGCTAAAGACTCACACAATCATAAATATATCAACAAAGAATCAAATCGGTTCTTTGTGTGGAGCCAGGAAGTTTTTCTCGTCTGAGACAGTCCTGCACATGTATAAATCTACCATCCGCCCGTGCATTGAGTATTGCTGCCATGTCTGGTCGGGTGCTCCTGGTATCCACCTAAGGGTCCTTGACAAAATCCAACGGAGAATCTGTAATGTAATCGATTCCGACTTGGCAGCTAAGATACAGTCACTTTCTCACCGGCGCAGTGTGGCTTCCCTGTGTCTCTTCTACAAAAACTTTCACGGTGATGAACTTACCCACCATACATGAATTTACTCGAGCCACAAAATTAACAACTCGCATTTCCCACCTGTGGAATTCCTTTCAATTTACTTGCTTCTCCGACAGCTACAATTTCCAAGAATTTAAATGTAAAGCCAATAGTCATCTTCTATTTCACTAACCTGCATCCTCTCTCTCATGCTCCTTTCTCTGTCCACTCCACTCTCATCAGTATTCTCATCCTTCTCTTACCCAGTTTCTGACACCCTCTGTCACTCTTTATCATAACTTTTTCTCCTATGTAACCCGCAGCAAAACAGTAGCAGCAAAATACCTTGCTTGGGGCGATATGATTATTAAAAAAAAAAAAAGATATGAAAAGGCCGAGATAGATAGATAGATAGATAGATAGATAGATAGATAGTCACTATTCTCATCCTCTTACCCACTTCCTGACATCCCTTATAACCTGTCATTCTTTTTCATAACTTTCCTCCTATGTAACCCCCTGCAAAACAGTGGCAGTAAAATGCCGTGCTTGGGGCGATATGATTATAAAGGAAAAAAAAAACAAACTTAATGACTAGCAACGTTCATCAAATTAAAATTCAACTAAAAAAAGTTCTATAGTAATATAATGTGGATATAAAGTGGGGGATCAATTCTACATTATCGTCAATATTTAAATTGATCCCTCTCCACGGGTTCCACTAGTATATAAGAATAACACATACGAATCACTTTCCTGTAAGATTTTCTTTAAAGTCATTTTTTCTTTCAAGGAGAGAATGGGAACACGTTCGTTTACTTTCGTTTACTAGACTTGATAGACTTTAGCAGATAAATGGCGGAGCAGTGTTTGGGAGCGGGAAACAGAAGAAGGGGTGCTAAGAGCTACAACGGTTAGGTAGATGCGGAAGCCAATGTCCTGAAGAGGCACGGCACACAGAAGGCTGAAGGTTGGGTTAAACTATATAATGTTACGTTTACGTACTTTCTGCTTATTTCTGACTGCTTTCTTTTTTTAAAAGAATATTCGAAATCGCTGTTTAGCTTACCAAAAGAAAAGACCAACTGAGAAATGGCCAAGGGTGTAAAAGAGGCCAGAAATGTCGTTATTAACTTGCGGCATACGACAACAAACCTACCTATGTTGTACAGTACACACACATATACACACAGCTTAAGTTGCTGCTGCTACGGTAATTCTATAGACTTTCTCCTCCTACTCTCTCACTCTTTACTACCCTTCCGTTTGGCAAAGGTGAGGGAAAGGCTGAGGAGAGTAGCTTTTAAAAAGATAGAGAGGAAGGAAAAGCGCGTGTAGAGAGTAAGTGTGTAACGGACGGACGAACTTCTTCTATATGCCCTGTCCTTTCAGGACCTAGGCGATCATGGCCTTCCACGTTTCCCTATCCCTGGTGGCTCTGAGCACGCCTTCTCCTGTTACACCATGCAATCCTCGTTCCGTCATCCTCTTGATCCGTTGTTTTCCCCTGTCTCTATTCCCCTTTATCTGGCCTGGGCTGTTAGTATCAGATTCTCCAAGCACTTCTACCTCACTGCGTGTCCCATGAACTTCAGCTGTCTCTTCCTGATGCTCAGTATTGATTTCCTTTTTGTTTCCATCCAGAATATTGATTTTTAGTCTCTTCATTTCCTGCTTGACATTAACTAGTTGTCCACAGCTTCTTAACGTCCTGACGTTTCATGTCCCCAAGGTAATGCTTTCTTTTAAGTAACTAATTAACTAAGGAAGGAACAAGCAGAATTATTATATGATTACTATATTATATTATTTATTAATGTTATTTAATTATTCATCTATATAATTTGTGAAAGTGGATATTACGAATTATAAATATCATTTATTCAATATTCTCTTCCATATTTACCTACCGTATTTGTTGACATTATGCATGTAATTTAAGTTACTTAAATAATTATCTGTTACTGAAGGATTAATTATTTTATAATATTTAAATGCTTTACATGAGCGCAACTGAAATTCAGTTTAACACAAATGATTGGTAACTTACTTATTTATCTTTTTATGATTTAACGTTTGTTTTTTATATCAAGGATGACAAATTTTTCGCTCTTAGAAGAGATGCGTTCCTATGTATAACGCCTAATTTCTAACGTAGAATTTCTAAGCTTTAACTGTTTTATTGCATTTTAACCTAATCTATTCAATCTTCATACCAGTAAACAATATATTTTTTAAAATCGTATCACCCCGAGCAAGGCGGTAACGCCACTGATGTGCAGGGGGCTACATAAGAGTAAAAAGTTTAGATAGAAGAGAGTGAAGAG
Organism: Ascarosepion bandense; assembly: GCA_037127315.1. Lineage (NCBI taxonomy): Eukaryota > Metazoa > Mollusca > Cephalopoda > Sepiida > Sepiidae > Ascarosepion > Ascarosepion bandense. The sequence goes on along the minus strand of JBBBDQ010001220.1, from coordinate 2,475,831 downwards.
AAAGACGAACCGGTTAGAAAGGAGCAAGAGCAGGATGGGAATACAGCTGTGATGACAGTTGCAAAGGTGGAGAGAAAGGAAAGAATATACAGGGTGGTGAAAGAACTAGAGTCAAATGGTTAATAGATTAGTATTGACATTGCATTTAAATTTCCGCGGGTTGTAGCCGTCAGGAAAGAAAGAATAAGGAAGCGAGTTCCACAGGTGGGAAGTGCGAGAAAAAAACTGAAGGCGTAGAATTGTAGTCTGCATTTGGTTGATCTAATTGTGAAAGGATGAGACCCAGTTGACAGTCTGGTTGCACGAGTAAACACTTGTTGCAGGGACACCAGTGACTTAAATTCGTTGGAGCAGAAGCCATGAAACTATTTATAGAACAGACAAACGGAAGCCACATTCCCTCGGTGAGAATGTTGCTGGAGTCGAGCTGCCAAGTCGGTGTTTATCACATTACTGATTCTCCTTTGGAGCCTGTCAAGAACACTGAGAGGAACAGCAGGGGCGCCTGACCATATGATAAAAACAACAATAATAAACGTGTTATTTAATTATTGAATTAATTCATGTTTTCTCTTGTTTCTCTTTCCTTATATCTGACCTGTGAGTATCAGATTCTCTAAGCCCTCCTTTCTCATTACATGTCCCAGGAAGTTCAGCTGTATTTTTATGATGTTAATTATTTGTGTTCTTTTCATTTTCTTTTTTTATCTTTCCCTATATCTGACCCGTGAGTATCAGATTCTCCAAGCCTTCTTTCCTCATTACATGCCCCAGAAACTTCAGCCATCTTTTTCTGGTGTTAAGTATTAGTTTTCTTTTCGTTTCCATCCTCTAACTGACTTGTGAGTATCAGATTCTCCAAGCCCTTCTTCCTCATTGCATGTCCCAGAAACTTCAGCTGTGTTTTCCTGATACTAAGTATTAGTTTCCTTTTCGGTTCCATCCTCTATCTGACCTGTGAGTAGCAGATTTTCTAAGCCTTCTTCTTCATTATTATCCACATAGCTTCGAATCCTGCCGAATGGCACGCATTTTCGTAACAAAAATTTATCGTAAATAATCAGGCCGGTAGAAATATATATATATATACTGTTTGATTATAAATAGAATATCTAAGTAAATACAAGTATTGATCAAAAACAATGTTCAGACAAATTATTTCAATATATGTGTATGTGTGTGTGTGTGTGTGTCTGTATGTGTGTAAGTATGTGTGTAGTTTTAGTTTAAAAAATTGTCACTTAAAAACATATGTGTATGTGTGTGTGTGTGTCTGTATGTGTGTATGTGTGTGTGTAGTTTTAGTTTAAAAAATTGTCACTTAAAAACATGTGTATGTGTGTGTGTGTCTGTATGTGTGTGTGTAGTTTTAGTTTAAAAAATTGTCACTTAAAAACATATGTGTATGTGTGTGTGTGTGTCTGTATGTGTGTATGTGTGTGTGTAGTTTTAGTTTAAAAAATTGTCACTTAAAAACATATGTGTATGTGTGTGTGTGCCTGTATGTGTGTATGTGTGTGTGTAGTTTTAGTTTAAAAAATTGTCACTTAAAAACATATGTGTATGAGTGTGTGTGTGCCTGTATGTGTGTATGTGTGTGTGTAGTTTTAGTTTAAAAAATTGTCACTTAAAAACATATGTGTATGAGTGTGTGTGTGCCTGTATGTGTGTATGTGTGTGTGTAGTTTTAGTTTAAAAAATTGTCACTTAAAAACATATGTGTATGTGTGTGTGTGTGTCTGTATGTGTGTATGTGTGTGTGTAGTTTTAGTTTAAAAAATTGTCACTTAAAAACATGTGTATGAGTGTGTGTGTGCCTGTATGTGTGTATGTGTGTGTGTAGTTTTAGTTTAAAAAATTGTCACTTAAAAACATATGTGTATGTGTGTGTGTGTGTCTGTATGTGTGTATGTGTGTGTGTAGTTTTAGTTTAAAAAATTGTCACTTCAAGTGAACTGGTTTATACCGACATCGAAGTTTCGCGAGGACACCGGCATGAAACTGATCAGTTAAATTGACAAATTCTTTGCACTAAAACTATCAACGCTCTATTTCCACCCCGATATCGAGCACTTTACGATAAAAAATATGTTTCCCAAAATGCCTGTTGTAAGAAGAACAATTAAAAACCAACAATCTTGGCGCAAAAAATGCAAAGCGAGTTTTTATCGGCTGTAAATAAAAAATAATTAAAGCAATAAATGACTCAGCCAAACATTCGCGGATACTTTCCGAACCCAGGAAACTGGCTGGGAGATGATCACTCCTTTCTGGGTGAAACTAGGCAAAGTGGGAGAGGTAATGATGTCTTTAAAAGCTGAAAATGCTCAATGACTCTAGGAAAAAAGCATTACTTATTAACCTTCCCAGTTCAGCATATCGGCCGCTGCGTGAAAAGGCATATATCGTATTCATTAGACAGTCAAGATTAGTAGACGGGCAGCTTAGATCAGGGTTTTTTTACCCCCTGTGGTCCGCGGACCACAGGGGGTCCGTAAAGATAAGATAGGAGGTCCCTGGATTAACTCATCACGTGAAATTCAAAGTATAAATTTTCAATGTCTGGATATTTATTTTCACTTATCAATGTTATCAAATGACAAAAGCTTGCACTATCGCTCATTACATGTCAACGTTATTTATACAAAAAATTATTTTACACATGCAAGAGCTTGATTTTAAAATTTACTTTTTTTTCAGGGTGCAAGTGTTACCCATGGATAAATTTTTAATAAAGGGTTCCGTAAGTCAAAAAGTTTGAAAACCCCTCGATTAGATGTTGATAGTGATGGTGATAATACTTAAGAGAAGAGGCTCGAATTAAGAAAAGAAAAACCGTGTTTGACAATATTAAACAATATTTCAATAACATGTCTCTCATATTCAAATTATATTTTAAATTTAAATAAAAGAATTCAAGTATAAAAATATATAAATATGCAAAAAATTATAGGTTTTTGTACAAACATTGCTTGTCTTGCAATGAAAAGACGACTTTGTTGGTAACAAATGCATCAAAACGAATAAAAAGCCACCAGCGTAAAAACATGAAATTGAAAGGATGGTGATCTTCTTCAACCGTTAGTTGATTTGTTAATACAGGGAATTAGTCAAAAATCTTATTATAAATCTCATGAAACTCTCTTGTTATTCTGTTCATTCTCCATTACCACCCGGAACGAGAAGTCAGTGTTTCCATGCGTCATAAGGTTTGAAAAATCGATAGATTCTGAATAACTTTTTAGAATGTGTACGTTAAGATGTTTGCCGAAATTGCAGTCGTTTGTCATAAAATATTTGATCAGTTGAATGACTTTACACTGGTGGCGTTTTATTTCATTTTTTTGCGTTGATTACCAGTACAAACGTTTTGTTTTTGTTTTGTTTTTTCATTACAAAAAGCAACGTTTTTAAAATATAACTTGATATACTGTCGAAAAATTTTAACATACTTTTTATTTTCTTAATTCGCACTCATCACTTAAGTGTTGAAATTATTAAAAATAATACGTCAATCATTTTGTTTAATAATAATAATAATAATAATAATAATAATAATAATAATAATAATAATTTCCGTACTTGCCCCAAATTAATATAAAAATCTTCACGATAAAGTGGGACAATATTTATATTGAACAATGTGCAAACACTGTGGAAAATCTGTAAACAAACACTGGTATGAACATCACCCAGCACCGGTTACAGAAATAGAAGATGTCACCATTCGATGGGATTACACCATCCACACAGACATAAAAATTGAAGCAAATAGGCCGGACATTATTATTAAAAACCAGAAAGAAAACAGTTGCCTATTATTTTATATGGCTTGTCCAACGGATTGTAACATAGCAACCAAGGAATTCGAAAAACTGTCAAAATATAAAGACCAGAAAATTGAAATAGAAAAAATGTGGAAATTGAAAACAAGTATCATGCCAGTGATAGTGGGTGCAGTTTGGATAATAAAAATGGAACAAAAAACACATTGAAAGAATCCCTGAAAACCCAAGCTTAAGAGATATACAAAATATACACTGAGAACTTTGTCTATGTAACGCTAGGGATGTTAGGGGAGATAGAAAAAACATGAAATGGCGCCATAACAAGACACCACGACCTGCCTTATGTCTTCCTGCAGACTTGGTAGGTAGTGCAACCATAGCAGTTATTAATTTATAACGACAAATGATATAATAATAATAATCTGTGGATAGAACAACTGATTTAACCATGTGTAGACCGCGTGGAGAATCCACTGGAAGTGGGCAACATATTTTCACTAGTTGTATTCCTCAAAGTCAGACAGAGTGTAGACAGTATGGGAAATTAATCCTCAGCAAACACTGAGAACTATTCATGAAATATGGCTTTGAGTGCGCAAAAAAACTTAAGGACATCAACCACCATTAGTAGTCGGGAACGGAGCAGCGGCTTTAACCAGATAATAAAAACATTGTGAAAGCGAAAATGCTGAGTTGCCAAGATCTGGCAGCAAATATCGGAGAAATTTGTCAAGCTTCTTCTTCTTCTATGTGCCCTGTCCTTTCATGGTTCTCCACGTCTCCCTATCCCTTGTGGCTCTTAGTATGTTTGCTCCTGTAACTCCTGGCAACCCCCGTTCCGTCATCCACCTGATCAGGCCCTGCAAATATGTTATCCGCTGCCTTCCTCTGTCTCTTTTTCCTTCTATCTGGCCAGTCAGTATCAGGTTCTCCAAGCTCTCCTTCCTCATTGCGTGTCCCAGGAACTTCAGTTGTTTCTTCCTGATCCTCAGTATTAATTTTCTTTTTGTTGCCATTCTTTCCAACACCTCATCGTTACTTGCAGACTCAGTCCACGATATCCGCAGCATCCTTCTGTAGAACCACATTTCCGCTGCTTCCAGTTTTGTCCTCATTTTCGATGATATTGTCCAGCATTCACTGCTGTATTGAAGAACTGACATCACATAGCAATCCAGCACTCTTTTCTTTTTGTTTCTAGTGAAATTTTCCTGTGTGTTAGTACATTACTCAGTTTCTGGAACGCGTCCTTTGCCATGCCAATTCGCCTTCGGATCTCTGTGTCGCACTTTCCATGTGTCAAGCAGCAGTTCAAATTGTCCCTTTTTATGTATGGCGGTCTCGGGAATATTTTCACGATACCTTGCCGACACGTGACATCGTTGGGAGTGCGCAGGCGTTAGGGCTACAACTCATGCGCAAGTGAAAAAGCTAAGCCTCGGATAGAAGTAGAAGATATAAACGTCACCAGGCGATCGAAACATTGACAGGATCTCACTCTCAATGATAATAATTTAGATATTGGTTTTTGCAGTTGGATTGGCAGATTACTGTTTGATGGAAAATATTCGCCACTTCGTTACATTAGCCAACAAATATTTCTGCACACACACACACAAACACACACACGCACACACATACATATATATATATATATATATATATATATATATATATATATGTAAAAATATACTCAGTTATGATCTGAGATTAAGGACAGGATGGTTAAATAAAATAAAGACAAGAGGAAAACTGTATTTTAAATCGTCTACGCCTTTCGTCCTGTGATGGACTTTATCAAGTCAAAAAGACGAAATGAGCTTTATTCTAAATTACGTATCTATAAACAGTGTTGGCAACTACAAAAACGCTCACAAATCATTTCAATACGTATTGAATATACATATATACATATAACTATATATATATATATATATATATTTATATATATATATCTTAGAATCTATATATATATATTAATATATATATATATTCTAAACATATACTGTTAAATATAAGAGACAATGAATGTCTATTATGTTTAATCATGAGCCGTTCTAAACATCGTATTTTGGCTTTAATTTCAGTTGAAAATAAAGACAAAAATTCTCCAACATTTGGATAATTTTTTATTAACTTGGTTGTAAACATTCGGCTCACATGAGCCATCTTCAGAGAAGTTATAAGAACGTTGACACAAAAAACATCCACCATCAGAGACGATTTTATCTTGTGTTGAGAGAAAACTCCGCTAAGCAACGGTAACAATTACCAAAAATAGCACACGTAGTTTGCAAATTTGCAATGCGGTTCTATGACGTCACACCACGTGATAGCTCGAAATGACAACAGAACCATATATTTAAATTATATATATATATATATATATATGTAAGTGTACGTTCTTCTACCGAGCGTCCATAGCTCAGAGGTAGAATCGCCGACGGTCGGGTTTCAATCCTGGGTAAAAAACAATCGGATGTCTAACCGTACTAATGAGCTGTGATAATAGCGAAACAGATCTGTCTGCGGATTACTATATATATATATATATCGCCGACTGACACCAATTCGGTCAGGTTTCAATTCTGGGTAAAAGCAATTTGATGTCTAATCGTACTAATGAGCTGTGATACAGATCTCTCTGCGGATTACTATATATATATATATCTCTTTTTGAAAAAAGAAGAAAGAAATTTTGTTATAATCTGGGGTGTTCCGAATTCAAGGAGAATTGAATTTGGATCGTCACCTTTCGGGTAGCCACAAATTATACTAACGTTGGATTAAGAGTCGAATATACATAGAACATGATTTGACCAATGAGAGTCAAGCAATCAAAAAGTAAAAATACCAGAATTTCCATCTTCTTTTTCTCCATGTTTGTTATATCCGAAGCTATAATAAAAGTGGAACATGTTTGATTGACAAACTTTTCTTATCTGTTTTTCATCTATATAGAAATCCAGGTGAAGAGGAACCAAAGTTTTACGACTTTGAGTCCCCTGACATTTAATTTTTTTATAAACAGTGCTCAATACGATAAATATTGTAGAGCTTAATATAATCATATAATTATGATTTAAAAGTACATTGCGACACGGAATTTCCTTTGTTTCCAGATAGAATCTCGTCAGCAGTTTATAAATCATTTTCACAATCAACACCCAACATTGCCTGATGATGAGATTCTATCCTGAAACATAGGAATATCCGGGTCGTAATGTAATAATTCATAATTATATATATATATATATATATATATATATATATATATATATATATATATATATATATACGGTGTAGATATCGAAGAATCCAAAGGAGTATCCTGTACATAAAGTGGTAGGGTAACTCTCTAGGAGAGCTCAAGATATATATGTATATAAATACATATAGAGCAAATATATGTCAAAATTATTCCATGGTTAAGGGGAGGTTTAGGTCTATTACAGGCGAACCATCTTCAGCTTCCGTTTTTATTGTACAGTAGATCTTACAAAGACAGACAGACAGACTGAGATACTTTCGAACCAGAAAAATATGCATCAAAAATTAGATTTCAGTTTTAAACAGAAATACACAAACCAATTCTGTCACAATGTTTTATTCGTAAGTGTTAATGTCCTGGGTTTTCGTCGATTGATAAAAAAACGTTTATTTGACACAAATGCACATTATTCCCTCCTAATTTCCTTCTTTGTAATTTTTTTTTACACTGATTTTACAGAGATTCAAGAGATCAAACATTATCGAATGGAATATTCCAGATCAAAATCCTGCGAATGAGTCAGGTTAGGAACTTTATTGGCCGACAATAATACATGAATCGGTGTTAAATATTCTCTCAAGATTTGCTCTATAGATAAAAGTCAGGGAAAATATCACGCAATTCGATTGGACATGAATGCTATCATTAGCATAAACCATAAAGTGTAATACTTTCAGCTAAGTGTTACAATTGTTTCAGTATATTTTTTTTTCAGAATAATTTAATTTTTTCTCTTTTTTTCTGTTATATTAAGTTTATAAATATATTAATTTTAATTTAAAATTGATTTTTGGATTGAAAGATATTTAATAGCATTATAATTCGTTTGCGTGTTCCCCCCGCCTTTTCTTAGTCCACATGGTATCGTAAAAAGAATATGCATTGCCGGTGCAAAGGTTAAACCTACGACACGAGTTCGAATTTCAGTCGATATCACGACATTCAATTGTGCGTATACCCTTGGGAAGAATTATAAATTCATAAATTAACTTCAGCTATGGGTTAAATAGCAGGGCATACTGGACACTTAAGCCGTAGTTGGCAGCTCTGAATTCAAAATCGTATGTAGCCTTTAGCGTTAGAATTACTGACTATTAGTATTTTGGCATCATGATTACCATTCTGAGAATGTTTTTTGAACTAATATTCCAAAGTCGGTTTTTATCACTACGTTTCGATCGATGCATTATTCGAACTTCTTCATTATTTGAAATTCTGAGATGAGTCTTTATTAACCAATCCACACATTATCCGGATTCATATTCTGACCGTTTTCTGTTCTATTACTAAGTTTCAGCCGATACATTTTACGACCTTCTATGGACGTATCATTTGACTTGTGGGAAGTTATTTATTTATTTATTTTACTGAAGATACATTTGAAATGATGCTTTTTCAAGGCAAATCGATACATTCAAACCCTATAAATTGACACATACGTTAATCTTGAATTTTACCAATCACATTCAGGTAATCCTGTTTTTAAATGAGAAGAAGTGCCCACACAACATTGAGGATGGTTAAATCTCTGTTCCTTAAATCAAAATCTATATTAAAAACGACTCCCCTTATATAGATTAGTGATCAAGAGTGAATGCAGAACTTCAAATAATGAAGAAGGCTGAAGAATATATTGACCAATTTGTAGTGATACTGGCTAAGAAAATTAGTCACAATGATAGTGAAAGTCAGTAAAATATTCTTGCTGCGACCATTTGTACATTACCATTTATTGATTTTGTTTAGTTTGTGCATTTGGCACAATGCCAAAATGGTAACATTCAAGACAATGACTTACCGGTTACTTTTGCACCCAAGGCTAAAGAACCTCGCCCTTTCTCTCTGTGGTGACTTTGTTTTTTGTAGTTTCCTTTCTTCTAACCGTTGCCAAGTAGTTTGAATTTTGAGTTTCTTTCTCCTAGAACTGTTGTCACCCAAGGTTATAGAACCCAGTCTATGCATAGAGAAGGGTATTAACACGTAAGTAAATGTAATGAACTCAAATGGAATTAGAACTTTCTTCATAATTCTTCATTTTAAACTGCTAAATATTACTCTACCATCATATGATCATTAAAACTAATGATTTATGTTGTGGGATCTCCCCTTTTTCTATGATAATGGTTTTGACTTGAGTATATATATACTTCTGCCATAATGAGATATGTTAGATCCGTCCGAGATTATCTCCGGATATGACACTGTCGGCTCTTTGGGCGGAAAGCATAAATCCAGTCGTGGCTATGCCGAAGGATAGAATCACGACTGGGTAAAGTCAAACAGGTATTTTTGGCTGGGCTATATGGCCAGGATCACCTACTTTAAAAAGGCCTTGTGCCACATTTTGCACCAGTGGGCGGTGGGTGGATTGATATCGATCCGTTAGCCTACCAGATGAGATCTGTGGGTTACCGTAGGATTCCGAACGATATGTATTACACAGCACTCGTCAGTTCCGACGTGGACATACTAATTTCATTACAGCTTCACTTCAAAGACTTGTGTATATATATATATATATATATATATATAAATATTCCTTACAAATCGTATTCCTGGATTACTAACCTGCGTTCCAGTTTGTATCTTTACGTTTAATATAACTTATTTTTCTATCTCAAATATCTCTTTTGTTGTTCATTATTTTGAGAGATTAGTTAGTTAGTTCAATGCCATACGTGAAACACGCTTGGGCGATCATGTCTCGAGAGACATGACTGACTGGGCAGAAGATTTTCCAGCAGTAGGTTGCCATTGTTTTCTGCGGTAGACTGGTTGCCAGCCAAGGCTATAGAACCCATCTGTCTTGGTATTTAACCAATAACTGGAAGGAAGAGACGGATTAGTACTTTTCCCAAGGGTATTTGCGCGTAAGTGAATGCAATGAATTCAACTGGAATTCGAACTCGGCTCCCCGATTTCTCGTTCCGAGCCGTTATTCACTGCACCACAACGCACATTACTCACCCGGAATCCACAACACTTTATTACTTGAATTGTTCGTTCACTAAGGGACATATTTTGTTCATAATCAACTCTGTATTTAAAACTGTTGGATAGTCGCAGGTGGAAGGTAATTGGCCAAGTCTCTTAGAAGCCACCAGAAGTCGGTCTTAATAAACCGAATTGATAGAAGTTGATTAGAATAATTTGATGCTGACCCACAGATAAAAAAAAAAAAAATGAAAATGAGTAATTTGATTAGACGTGTTCTTCCTTAGTACGTCAAGGTGGACATGTTTGGGGGCAAAGTGCAAAAAAGCTATTTTGTTTGTTACCGGTTCGACAACGCCATGAGCAAAACGAGCATGCGTAGAAACAACATTGCTAACTTAATTTAAAAGCTTCCACTTGATGGCCACAAAAAAAAAAAATCATTGCTTTTAAAATAATTTTTTTAGAACACTTTATATCTGTCCTGCTGTTAATGTTATTGCATTTTATTAAAAACATGACATGTCAAAAAAAAAAAAATGAAATATAAAACTGATTTACTTTGATGAAGATTCGATAGCTGGTCAATGAATTATATTTGTTTAATAATAAAGTTTGTATTTATTATTTTAAAGTTTTTCTCACCCAGGCGATAATCATAAGAATCACTTCATGTGTTTTTAAGGATTTACTATTTTTATTTTGATAAATTTAAACGTAAGACTTTTAACTTTTAAGAAAATAATGTTATGTAATATAATCGTTCTTCATGGCAGTGAATATCGAACAATTTCCAAATAGGTGAAAATGAGATTTGAGGTAAGAGAAATGTCAACCTACACAAAAAGTCTGAGCATATCCAAGCAGGAGCGAAGCCTCAAAGAAAGTGGAAACAAAATTGATATTCTTAATTTGAATCAGAAAGAGACAACTTAGATTTCTAGGAGAAAGGAGGCACGGTGAATTTGACACTCTCAGTACATAATGAAAGTAAAAATGGCAGGGGTAAACAATGATTAATCTATCTAATAAACTTATGCAAATGGATGGTCAATCAGTTAAGTGCCATATCGCTTGGGCGATCATGTCTCGGAAGAGACATGACTGACTGGGCAGAAGATTATCTCGCTGATGAATAATTCAAACACTGGCTTAATTATTTCTCATCAAATTGCAATTGTGAAAATATAATAATTGTATGCAACTGAAAAATCTCCAGTGGCTCGACTGTAAGAAAATTTTATTTTCGTACACAAAACAAAAAGTAATTAGTTTTTAACTGTAAAATTGATGTCAACACTCCTCGAGATAATCAGTTCTGTGCAGTCTGTCAGTTGAGTGCCATACGTGATACACACTTTGGGCGATCATGTCTCGAAAGAGACATGATTGCCTGGGCAGAAGATTATGCCGCAGTAGATAACTGCTTTTTGCGGTAGATTGGTTGCCGAACAAAGCTATAAAACCTAATCTGTCCTGTTATTTGACTCATAGCTGGAGGGAGAAGAGATAGATTATATTAATACATCGTAATTAGTCGGGGATCAGTTTATTATGGCATAACAAAAGAAAACCGATCCCCCACTTTATGACCAGTAGAAGCCTTAATCATGATTTCAACTATTATATTCAGTCAGTCAGTTCAGTGTCATACGGGATACATTTTTTTTTTACTCATATCACCCCAAGCAAGGTGAAAACGCCACTGATGCGCAGGGGCCTACGTAACAGTGAAAAGATTGGAAAAGAGAAAAACCGGAAACCACATCGTAAACAGGAAATAAGGGATGAGCCTCTTCATCTGTTCAATAGACGTGGGTGGATTGTGAACCGGGCGATAGTTTAGTCTATCTACTCCAATTGAAAACAAAATAAATTAAGTAAAAAATGAGTGAAAAGATTGGAAAAGAGAAAAAAAGAAAAACCAGAAACCACATCCTAAACAGGAAACAAGGGATGAGCCTCTTCACCTGTTCAATAGACGTGGGTAGCGTGTGAACCGGGCGATAGTTTAGTCTATCTACTCCAATTATATATATAAAAGAGTGAAAAGATTTGAAAAGAGAAAGCCGGAAACCACATCCTAAACAGGGAACAAGGGGTGTGCCTCTTCACCTGTACAATAGACGTGGGTGGAGTGTGAAACGGGCGATAGTTTGGTCTATCTACTCCAATTAAAAAAAAGTTACGGGTGTTGAGTTAACTAAGTTTTAACTTAGTTAAAGTCCAATAAAAAAATGTCTTAGAAAAAAAAAAACACTCTTAAAATTAAGCATAAATAATTAATAAATCATGACTTACTAAAATTTCCAAAAATCTAACCAACACGATCGCACGTGCTTCAGTGGCCGTTGATGTCTTGGGCGATCATGTCTTGAAAGAGACATGACTGATTGATCAGAAGAATTATCTTATAGTAGGTTGCCATTGCTTTCTGCGGTTGTCTGGTTGCCAGCCAAGGCTATATAACCCAATCAGTCCTATTATTTAACCCATAACTGAAGGTAAGAGACAGATTAATACCTTTCCCAAGGGTATTTGTGCGCAAATGAATGCTAGAGATTCAACTGGAATTTGAAATCGGCACCCCGATTTGTCGTTCCGAGTCGATATCCACTGCACCACAACACACATTATTTGCAACGAGCTTAAAAAAAGTTTACCTGATCGGAAAAAAATTGATTAGAGGTTTGATACCCGTTAGAAGAAACATTTTCGTTGCTAAGAAATATAGATCTCTGCACAGGTTGGCATTAATTAAACAGGATGTCTACTCAAACACGTCCATCCGTTACTTACCTCCAGTTATGGGTTAAATAACAGGACAGATTGGGTTCTCTAGCCTTGGCTGGCAACCAGTCTACCACAGAAAATAATGGCAGCATACTGTGGGATAATATTTTGCCCAGTCAGTCATGTCTCTTTCGAGACATGATCGCCCAAGCGTGTATCACGTATGGCACTTAACTGACAGACTAGATTGGCAACTATATCCCACACGTTTACCGTCAAAACAGTCAAATTTAACTTCCACTTCTACTTCATCAGTTTCTTTTCCCGCACTTTCCGTCTGTGAATCTCCTTTCCGTATACTTGCTACCCTGATAGCTACAAACGCCAAGAGTTTAAGTACCTAGGAAGTGTTCTAACAGGAGATGGAAAGTGCGACACGGAGATCCGAAGGCGAATTGGCATGGCAAAGGACGCGTTCCAGAAGATGAACAAAATACTAACACACAGGAAGATCTCAATAGAAACGAAGAAAAGAGTTCTAGACTGCAACGTGATGTCAGTTCTTCAATACGGCTGTGAATGCTGGACAATATCATCGAAAATGAGGACAAAACTGGAAGCGGCCGAAATGTGGTTCTACAGAAGGATGCTACGGATATCGTGGACTGAGCATACAAGCAACGACGAAGTGTTAGAAAGAATGTCAACAAAAAGGAAATTGATGCTGAGCTTCAGGAAGAGACAATTGAAGTTCCTGGGACATGCAATGAGGAAGGAGAGCCTGGAGAACCTGATACTGACTGGTCAGATAGAAGGAAGGAGAGACAGAGGAAGGCAGCGGATAACATATTTGCAGGGTCTGATCAGGTGGATGACGGAACGGGGGTTGCCAGGAGCAACAGGAGCAAACATACTAAGAGCCACAAGGGATAGGGAGACGTGGAGATCCATGATCGCCTACGTCCTGAAGGGACAGGGCACATAGAAGAAGAAGAAGAAGAAGAAGAAGAAGAATTGCCATAATTCATTTCACTAATTCTCATCTTTCTTTTACCCTTTCTCCACTAACTTTTTTTAAAATCATATCACCCCGAGCAAGGCGGTAACGCCACTGATGTGCAGGGGGTTACGTAAGAGTGAAAAGATTGGAAAAGAGAAAGCCAGAAACCACATCCTAAACAGGGAACAAGGGATGGGCCTCTTCACCTGTTCAATCGACGTGGGTGGAGTGTGAACCGGACTTTTATCTTGTTCTTTTTTGTTACTCTACTCTCTATAACGCCATATGCACCAGTATTCCAACCTTTCTCTGACTCTTACTGTTTCTTCTTCCTCTTTCTTCTTGCTCTCCTAACATGTAAACCCCTGAGCACCAAGTGGCAGTACTTCTTTGCTTCAAGTAAAAGGCTTATAAAAAAGAGTAAATTTCTGCATCAAAACAACGGGACAAATATTGACTAATGATGACGATGAACATGTTCACAACCATTTGTTATAATATAAAAAAATCTAGCAAAATCTTTTACCCCAGTTATTAAAATATTTAAAAACCTCTAAATTGAAACATAGCTGCCATTTCACAAATTGTTATTGTAATTGTAAGATCTTGGAGATATCTTATGTAAATTCAGACAAATAAATATAGATGGATATGTTATCTCAGTTCAAAGGCCTTGGCAGAGTTAAAATTCAAGAGGATGAGCCAAACATTATTTTATATTAGAAAGAAAAAGTCAAATAAAGAAAAAGAATAATTTTTTTAAAGACAATTATTGGCTCTTAAAATCAAATAAACTGACTTGAACCTTTTGGGTAATAAGTTTACGATATGTCTATCTGCGTCGAGCAATGATCTTGTAACAAAAGGCTTTTCTGAATAAAACCTAGAAGAAAAATATGTCGATCTTTTTAGCAATGATCTTGACACAAAAGACTAATAAGAATAAATCTTCTAAGAAAAATATGCCAATGTTTGTTGAGCAATGATCTTGAAACGTAAGTAATAAGAATAAGACTGTTATGGTGAAACGCACCTATTCCTCAGATAATGGACTCTCCCTCTTATATTAATAAGAGTTAACAGGAAGTTAATGGTCGAAGTACTTTCTAAGTTATGACGGTTAGGCATCAGGATATTGGGGATCCTAGACTAAACATTTTCAACCCCACCCGAATGTAGGGTAGTTTAGGATTTTTATTTTTATTTTTAACGATGGTTAAACTTAGCTAGGGTATGTATGGTCATTGGCCCCACTTTCTATTTTTTTTTTGTCCTCACTTTTCTTGGTTTAATTCCTTAGCCCCCCTTTAGGTGAACAGAGATGTTAGTTCCCTGGTAGATGCAGGGCATTTTTCGTTTCGGGTGAGATTATTTTCGTATTTGTTATGTTTGTGTGAGTGCGTGTTTGTGTGTATGACTTTTTGAGATCTGCGAGCCCCGCTAGAATTTCGCCTAGCTAACTAATGTTTCTGTTACGATTAGAGATGGTGGTGGTGGGGGGGTTATTACTAACATCAATTTTGTTTAGTTTTTGTATATATTTTCATTCATTGTATAAAAATCATTGGGGTTATCAATTTTAAATGTTATTCCCCCCACCACAGACAAATTGTACATATGAGTTTAGTTAGATTTTCACAGAGTGTATTGAGACATGGTGTTTGTAGCAAGAATTTTACGTAAGAATGTGATATTTTGGTGCAAGGGATATTGTATTGTCTGCTTGGGTGAGTGAGTGAGGCTAGTTAAGTTAATGTAAGACAGAAGAAGACCAGTCATTCCCCATCCCCCTTTTGGCCTTGTGCCACATTTTTTGTATTTAACAAAAATAAATATTGAAATACTATCGAAATTCATGGTAGTTCTTTAGACATCTATTGAAGTTCAGTAGAACTACTAGACAGTTGATATTAGTCGGCAGTTAGCCGAATACTAAGAAGTCAGCTTTCAGTGGAGGATTACCAAATTCCTAACATTTTGGGTACGTTAAGTCAACCAACATAGCACGCTTATAACCTTCAGTGCGAAAACTACACATTTAAGAAAAATATGTCGATCTTTGTTGAGCAATGATATTGAATCAAATGAGTAATAAAGAAACAACCCATAAAAAATAGAAATGGAATGAAGCAAACAGATGAAACTGAATCAATATTGAATAGCAACGGCCTAGCTGAAGAACTAGAGACCAGCGCAATAAGGATTACTAGCAGTATAGCCCGGCGTTGCTCGGCTGTAATGAAAACTAATCCATGGTCCTAGGGGCTCAGACTCTTTGGACGTTGGCACGAAACACTAAAAAGCAATAGCTGCTTCCAGTTAAAGCGAAGCCGTAGACTGAAAGAAAAATGAATGGATGTTAGTTAAATTTTGATTTTCTGGTATCGATATCAAATAAGTTTCTTTCGTCGTAAACTGAATTTTGAAGGCTAAATAAGTCCTCTGAGCAAATGGTATCATGGCTGAGAGTAAGAACTACAATTATACTTACTTAGAGTCAAATCCGAAGCAAAAACTAAAATAAAAAGGCTGAAAAAATAGAGATGCAGGCAAATAAACAGACACACACACAAAAATCTTCCCTTATATATATATATATATATATATATATATATATATATATATATATATTATCGATTTTCTGCACTATTGTAAGAACTGCAACCTTGAAACTTCTGAATATCGTTTCTTATGTTTTTATCTGTGAGTGTATCAAATTTGATTAAAATCGGACCACTCCTTCTATAACACGATTTTGTCGATTATCGATTTTCGATATTTATCGTGGGTACATCGACACAAAACCTAGCTAAGAATAATCGCAGACGCCTATAGTACAACTGTGTAAATTTTCAAGAAAATCGGTTCAGCCCTATCGGAGTTTATAGGTAACGGACACACACACACAGACACACACATACACACACACACAGACAAAGTTCCATTTATAAAGAAGTTTAGATATAGTCAATGGTATATTCTGGCCCAAATGTCTTATTAATAATGAAGAATTCGTACAAAATGCCAAGCATTATTTCCACATAGTTAAGGAAAATGGGTGTCTGTTTGAATTAAAGGCAATTAAATAAACATCTGTCTTTGCGCTGAGTGGAACAAGCTGAAAAATCGTGTGATAGAATTCTTTGTAATTAAATAAACGTCGAAAACGTGTATTTAGGCCCAAGAAGCTGTCATTTGGAGAAGATTTTGTGGCTAACACCTGTAAACGACCTCTAAAACAAAGAAGACAATTTTCACGTCGGACAAGAGTGGCAGTATTCACGTACACACCTTTAATTTAGGGCCCACAATTATATTCTTCCTGCAGATGAAGTGGTCGTGATTGTGATTCAGAACCGAATGGGTGGTGGAAGAAAATAGTGTTTTAACTTAATTATAAAGAAGACACTTATTTAGAACTTAAGTAACTCGGGTATTAAAGACGGCTGTCTTCCTCCGGAATTAAATATTTAAGAGAAAACACGAAGTGACTTGAAAACCTCAGTAATTCTCAGCAGAGATTGATATTAACATTTAATTTTTGATGTTTGTTTCTCCAAAGTTATAAAAACCTTTCAACATCATAACTTCAACATGGATTCTCTTTAAACTGATTTAAACCAAACTATTTACATCTTTCAGAAAGCCTGTATAATCAACAACTGATGAAGCAAGATCATAACATGTATGAGACTTTGAATGAAATACTTTATATGATTTTGGCTTTAATTGGAAGCTGTAAGGATACGATATTGTATTTCCTCTTTGTACACATAATAATGGACTCTACTGAGTGTACATATAATCCTGCCTATAAAGAGAACTACAGAGTCGTAAGCACTTGGCTTTTGCCTCTGCTGCTGCGACTATGAAACTGTCAGCCCTCTGCCTTCGGGTAGAGGGCGCTCTCTGCTTCCGAGCAGAGAGCAATAACCCAGTAGTGGTTCCGCCGAAGGGTAGAAGCACGACTGGGCAAAAATAGACAGATAAGTTTTGGCCGGGCCATATAGCCCGGAAATCCCAGATATAAACTGACCATGTGTCATATGTTGCCCTTACTGGGAGGGACGACTAAATAATGAGTCGTAAGCACTTGGCTTTTGCCTCTGCTGCTGCGACTATGACACTGTCAGCTCTCTGCCTTCGGGCAGAGGGCGCTCTCTGCTTCCGGGTAGAGAGCAATAACCCAGTCGTGGTTCCGCCGAAGGGTAGAAGCACGACTGGGCAAAAATAGACAGACATTTTTTGGCCGGGCCATATAGCCCGGAAATCCCAGTCATAACTGACCATGTGTCACATGTTGCCCTTACTGGGAGGGACAACTAAATATAGAGTTGTAAGAGTTTGGTTGAGTTGCAGGTTGTTGCCGAGTTAGTTGGAGTTGGTTGGATCTAGAATCAGTTACCCGGACATACAATTACACTTCAAGACTGTAAATATTTATTTCTAACAATAGTATTCCTAAATTGACTAACCCGCGTTCGAGTTTGTATATTGTTGTTCAATATAACTTACATATTCTATCTCTATATCTGTTTTTGCTATTTATTATTTTGTGTGGTTTCCCACCCGGTATCCACAACACCCAACATCCGTAAAATCGTGCGAATTATCAATCATCATAATCATGAAGAATGTAAATTGAAAATAAATTAGGATGAGTTAAATCCGCCTGTTTCTAACCGTTCTAAGATTTCAAGGAATAACTTAAACTCTTATCGGAATTCAGAAGAACTTTCATGTCTTGATGAAAAGATCTAATTCTTGAAACGAAATGATCCGGATACATCAGTTGTGTAAAAATGCTTCACAGTGTCAAACTCCTCGTCGAGATTCATGTACTCGGATGTAGAATATTCTAAAACCAACAGCAATTTTCTGTTTATGAACTCAAAGAAGCGCTCAGTTTATTGTCTAGGGGCGTTATCAAATTTAGTCGCTAATTTATTTTTATCTTGATTTTACAAGACCGTCTTTTTATGTTTGCGCTATCAAAACTCATTTGGGAAGATTGCCTAATCCATTTATGTTATGTGCATCGGCACTTGAATATCTATGGTCATGTTTCGCGATTATCGACCAGACATAGTCTGTAATGCATTTTTGTTTCTTTAGTTTATTTTTGGAGAAAATCAAAATGCAATTCAATTCAAAGCTATTTGAAGTTATTGTCTTTTGCAACAAATTTATCTCTACCTCACGAATATGAATTAGTTCTTCAGTGAAAATCAAACCAGATAGAGTAGACATGGTCCGTAGTTACTCTCCACATACCACTACATTCTATAAATGCAAAGCGGAAGCTACTCGTTAATAAATAGATAAAGTGGCGGACCTGTACGACATTTACCGCCATCTGTAAATTTGTTAACTATAATTTTTTTTTACTTTTTTCTGTGTATTCTTATCGAATAGTACATAAAGTCTCCGATTTTCAAACAAAATAAATTAGAAAAAATTCAATATTTAAAGATTTGTAGGGGGTGCTCAGTTTCTCATTTCTTATAGTAAATCGATCCTCCATTTTGGAACACTCACTTCGAGTTGTTGCCCGTTTTCTTTTTTTTTTCTTTTTTCAAAACATGTAGAAAATTGATGAAAAAAATCATTCCGGAAATATGTTTTTATTTAAATTTTTTTTGAATAGGAATTATTTTTAAAGATTCTCTGTCAAAAGTTTTTAATGTTTTTCATGTCATATTTTTCATTCCAATAATTTTTTTACAACAGGAATTATTTTAAAGAAACTCTTTCGAAAACTTCTTTTTTTTAATGTTTCAAATAACTTATTTTTCATTGATATGAAGTAGGGATAATTAAACATTTTCAATGGGTTTGTTGATCTTCAAATTGTAAACTTGTTTATATTTAGTCTCAGCGACATCAAAGCGACACCAACGTGAGTGTTTCCAAAATGGAGGATCGATTTACTATAATGTTGTATAAGAAACTGAGCACCCCCTAAAAATATTAAATAATGATTTTTTTTCATTCTTTTTTTTTTTTTTTGATAATCAGAATGTTTAGGGTCTAATCGATTATATTGCATTGAAAAAAGCAAAAAAAAATGATAATCAACAAATTTACAGAAGGTGGTAATGTCGTACAGGTTCGCTGATAAAGTATTTTCCATTGAAATATTTGAGTTAAAAATCATTTTACGGTGAAATTTCGTGTTTCAGGTAAGAAAAAAACCATGCTGCTGTCATGGAAGGAGCAGCGCAGCATTTGCCCCAGACTTGCACATCAAATGTGAATTTAACATCGCGACTACACACAGGATTAGGATAAAAGAAATCCAGATCTGGAGACTTTGCATATTGGGAGCAATTTGCTTTTTAGGTTAGCGTATATTGAAAATGAATGACTACAGAAAATTGACATCAAATTTTAAGCTAAACCGAACCATTGTCATTTATTGATCGCTTTCTAAATTCACGCAGAGAAATCTCAGCTTTAAATCGAGCAAAAAAGCACTGATGCGAATGATTTTATCGTTTAACTAGCAATATAGCCCGGCGTTGTTCGGGTGTAATGAAAGCTTTAAAACTAATCCATGGTCCTGAAGCTCAGACACTTTGGACGTTGGCACGAAAGACTAAAAAGCAATAGTTGTTTTCAGTTCAAGCGAAACCATAGACTAAAAGAAAAAAAAATGAATGGATGTAAGTCAAATTTTGATTTCCTGGTATCGATATCAAATAAGTTTTTTTCGTCGCAAACTGAATTTTGAAGGCTAAATAAATCCTCTGAGTAAATGGTATCATGGTTGAGACTAAGAACTACAATTATGCCTACTTAGAGCCAAACCCGAAGCAAAAACTAAAATAAAAGAGCTGAAAAAAATACAGGCATACAGGCAGATAAACAGACACACACACACAAACATCTTGCCTTTTTTATTTATATATATATATATATTATCGATTTTCAACCTTGAAACTTCTGAACATCGTTTCTTATGTCGTTGTCTATGAGTGTATCAAATTTGATTAAAATCGGATCACTCCTTCTACGACCTGATTTTTTTCGATTATCGATTTTAGATATTTATCGGGGTTACCTCGACAGAAAACTTAGCTAAGAACACTCGCATACGCTGTTTAAATTTTCAAGAAAATCGGTTCAGTCGTTTGGGAGTCTATAGGTAACGGACTCTCTCACACACACACACACACACACACACACACACACACACACACACACACACACACACACAAAGCTCTATTTATAAATAAGTTTAGATTTAGATTAGATTTAGATCCACTTCTGTATAGAAAAGGACTTCAGTAGAATCAATATTAAATGCCCATATTCCAATACAACCGCACTCCAAAGCGCGAGTTAATATCATAATTCTGACATCTCTAGGTGGAAGTCTTTCCAGTCGAGGCACAAAACCTGACCTTATTGCAAACGCTGTCCAAACCTCCCTGAAGACTCTTCCCTTGTCACTTCCGAAAACGAGGTGTATTTGCCGTCGGTTTTCTTTCTTCCAAGCGAATATCAATGTGAAGTTATAGCAATTTTATATTGACACGATTCTCGAACAACGACCGATGTTTTTTCTCTCTGGTGATGTCATCAATAGGAGCTGTTACATTTCACCCTACCAATTTCATTTTAATTCCGGCAAAGTCGATTTATGTTTCTCTCTAAACAATAGGAATAGACGCCAACTATGCTAAACAGGCCGGATATATAAATGAATTAAGGCAAACCACTAATTTCCACGTTGTGGTGCATTGGATATCAGCTCGGAACGAGAAATCGGGGAGCCGAGTTCGAATTCCAGTTGAATTCATTGCATTCACTTTCGCGCAAATACCCTTGGGACAGGTTTTAATCCGTCTATTCCTTCCAGTTATCGGTTAAATAACAGGACAGATTGGGTTCTATAGCCTTGGTCGGCAACCAGTCTACCGCAGAAAGCAATGGCAACCTCCTGCGGGATAATCTTCTGCCCATTCAGTCATATCTCTTTCGAGACATGATCGCACAAGCGTGTATCACGTATGGCACTTAACTGACTGACTGAATATAATTGTTTGAATCATGATTAAGGCTTCTACTGGTCATAAAGTGAGGGATTGGTTTTCTATTGTTATAAAGTAATAAACTGATCCCCCACTAATTACTACATAATAATACATCTCTTCTCCCTCTACCTAGGAGTCAAATAGCAGGACAGATTGGGTTCTATATCCTTGGCTGACAACCAGTCTACCGCAGAAAGCAATGGTAACCTACTGCGAGATAATCTCTGCCCAGTCAGTCATGTCTCTTTCCGGACATGATCGCCCAAGCGTGTATCACGTATGGCACTTAACTGACTGACTAATTTCCACGCTCTCCTCTGACGTAGAAGTAGTAATTAAAAGTTAAAGAAAGACAGTGAAAATTACGTGTTAGTGTTCTGGTCGAATTGTAAAGCGTCAAATTTTTGTTGTTGTTGGATCTCCCCTCTTTTTCTATTATAATGGACTCGACTTGAGTATACATATACTCCTGCAATAGTGAGATACAACAGACATTGTACGAGTACCGTAAGATATCCGTAAGTTACCGAGAGCTACCGAAGTTTCACTGGGAATACCGAGTCAGTAGTCATAGTAGCTCT
Source organism: Ascarosepion bandense (assembly GCA_037127315.1). Taxonomy (NCBI): domain Eukaryota; kingdom Metazoa; phylum Mollusca; class Cephalopoda; order Sepiida; family Sepiidae; genus Ascarosepion; species Ascarosepion bandense. The sequence continues at coordinate 2,453,485 of JBBBDQ010001220.1, read as the reverse complement.
GAGCTCCATTCAGCCAGAATAGTATTACACGGTTATACTAATTTCGGCACGGCTTCACTTCAAAAACTTGTATATATATATATTCCTTACTAATCGTATTCCTGGGTCACTGAACCGTGTTCCAGATTGTATCTTTACGTTTAATATAACTTATTTTTCTATCTCAATTATCCGGTTTGCTGTTCATTATTTTGTGCGGTTCCTCAACCGGAATCCACAACAGTTCTATCATTTTTTTCCTCTTATTATTTTTTACATACACCCGTAACTGACTTTTACTGTACTTTTATTGAAAACTTAGTTTAACACGGAAGATTTTATCAATTTTTGTTTTCACGTCTAACTTACAGGTGAGAGCCTGAACCAACTAATTTGATTTTCTTTTTCTTTTGTAATCACCTTTTGCAGGAGTTAGGGCTGCTTTAAATAACAATTTTAATTTAGGCTCTCCTTTGTGTAAAGCACTTTCAGGGACCCTTTTGATTTCATTAAATATTGTTATATCTGAGGCGTTCTTATATTTTCGCATTAGGATATAGAAAACGCGACAATCTTTTTTTAAATTTTGACAAATGGTAACATTTCATGAAATAGATTTGATTGAAAATAGATTTGATAATGCATTTTGCAATTCAAGGTTTCATCAGATCCGAAAACGATTTATTTAGACACACAATTACACATACATTTCATTCTTTCGTTTTCGGATTTGAGGAAGCCTTGAATAGCAAAATGCATTATCAAATCTGTTTTCAATTAAATCTATTTTATTAAACGTTTTCATTTATAAATGTATATATTTATATATAGAATTAATCTGGATTGTTTGTCACTTAGCTGAGCAGTGGTATTTTGGTCATGCTGATTTCGAAGATTCGTCAGGGCGTTATTGTAATGTCGCAACTCTATAGATTTATTTCTTTTTATGCAAAATGCTAATTTTCAGAAGAAAAACCAAATGATCCTGAAGAGTGAAGACATCACAATAACGTTAATTCGCGGGAAAAACAGCATAGCGAAATGAAAAAGGCCACAAACTTAACAAAAATAAAGTTTTATCGTCAAAATGTTTATATTATTATTCAGAGGAAAGATCAAATGATTTTTCAATTATCTTTTGAATTTTTTGAATCCTTTCTAACACGTTCGAAATTTTGGTTAAAATGCTTGTTTTGTTTACGTCATCGCCGCCTGACAAAGTTTAACATTGATTTTTTTTTTTTGCGCTTTTTTCTGTTGAAACCACATTAATTTGAAAATTCTTGTACAAATTAAATAACTGTCCGATTTTAATGAAATTTTCAGAACTTATTTACAAATGAATGAAATTATTTTTGAAATGCGTTTTTTAGAAAATATTGGTAAAATTTCTTTTTTAATGTGTTACCTCCTCCACTTTCTTAATTTTATTAAATTTCGCACAGAACCTTCTTATTTCATGAAATTTTGTTAAAATTAGGAATCATTGGAGATTGTAAATTACCTACTTTTTTCCAAATTTGTACTATTTAACTAAAGATCAGCTCTGAATTGAAAAATAATGAATCCAATAAAACTGACATTACTTAGTTAGAAAAGCTTTTACTTGTTTTTGTAAAAAAAGTAATATTAAGGACATTATTGTCTGAAAAAATAAATTTTTTTCTGATGAATAATGAATTTTGACAAGACTTTTTCATATTTTTTTACATTTTAACTATAATTTATAATAGTTTAAAATTGTGTAAAGTTCTGTATTGGGGAATTTATTGGATTTAATTTATTGGATATGATATAATAAAGTGGAAACGAAATTTACGAATCCAAAATTGCAAAGATTAATAAACGTAGTTACGCTATTTATTTTTAAAATAATTTTTAATTTATTTTATTTTTATCTTATTTTCATGGATGGTAGACTGAAATTGCCATTATTATGAAACGGTTACGTAATTTAAAAGTTTTGTCCATTCACTTGGATTTATGAAATTGTTGTTTTGATCATGCGTACAACCTGTCATCGCCTAATCAGTAAACTGTCGATCAGATGAACACGACCAATCGTTAATAATTTGTTGTATATTACTTTTTTATATTATAAGTAATATTTTTAAACCAGCTAAATTTAAATTTCTATTTTTTAATTTTACTAAAATAAAGTGTCAGAAATATTTTGAAATATTTTTAAAATCGATGAATTTTTGTTTGTTTACAAATTTCTTAAATTTAAGAAAATGGCCGCTTTTAAGAAAATTTAAGCAACCAAAAATAAATTTGACATTTCAATCTATATAATTTCTATCTTAAAGACGCCAGAACTTTTTACTTAATGGAAATAATAAGTTTAAACATTAAGCTTTTAATTAAATTTAAAATAAAATCTTCAAAGTTTTTCATTTTAAAAATTTCATTTTAATATTAGGTATCGAAAAATTATGCCGAAAAGTGGAGGTACCTACAATAATGCCTTCACGATAGTTTGAAGTCGGCATGACCGAAATAACATTGCTCTGCTAAGTGACGAACTTTAGATTGATTTTGTTCTCTACCCTTATTTTGATATCAAGCACTTTATCAGAAAAAATCTGCTTGCCTAAATTACGTTTTTACCAGTAAACTAATGAAAGAAAAAGCATTTTTTCACTAAGCTTCATTCGAAGTTACCAATATATATATATATATATATATATATATATATATATATATATATATATATACAAATAAATAAGGAACGAACAAAATATTTGTAACTTTCAAGACATTAATTTAAAACAGTGTTCAATATATTCATGTAAACTGCCCTGCGTTATTATGCTGATTAAGCTTTAAACTTAGTCATATAAAAGCCAAAAGACATTTCATTCAGCACTTCTTTAAGTAAAACACCTATTAAAATGTTATGCTAACGTTGTTATAGTTGTAGGTATTGTACACAAAAACTATCTTTAGAAAACTGGCTTTAATTTTCAGCTTACGAGTGAATGTATGAATAAAAAGTTTGAAATTATGGATAAAATTATAGGGGGTGCCCCGCACATCTAGCACATTATGAGTATACGCTGGTAGGAATTAGAATCTTTTTGATCCCTTGAAATTCTTTCATGGACCCCTAGGGTTGGAAACCATGAATCTGTTCAATCCGTTTGAAGTACTCGCATGTACAGCAGACATTCTCTTCGTACTCTCGACTCGTCTGTAGTAACTACACCTGATTTCCTAACTAGAGCAGAGGCTCTATTAATCCATTTTAACCCAAGTTTTTAATTTTTTTATTTTTGACCTGATTTCAAGTACAGTAGCATACAATAGGATAACAAACACACTGAAATATTCAAGAATCCTTTATTTCAAGAAAAAAAAAGCTTGCTTCTTCCAGACAGTTTAGGGCATGTCTAAATAAAATGCCTTGACATTACATCATATTAGCAATATCAAACGCGTTATGTTCGGAGCTTGTTTTTCTCCAAGTTATATAGAGCATGTTTTCAATGCATTAATCCAGTGTCCTCATTTGAGGACAGCAAATTTTATATCGCTATATATCCTAAAAATGTATTTTTTTTAAAGAAATAAGACAAACATGATATAAATAAACTCTTATTCACATAAGTCTTTCAATAGCAGCATACGGAGATCAAAATACAAGAAAATATTGGTAAGCATCTAAGTAGGTTTATGGAAGTGTATTTTTGTTCAATTTACTGAGAATGTTTCCTGTGTTTAAATTAAATTTTTTAGAGGTTTTCGTCAAAATTTGATAAATAAGTATGTCCTCACTACCTATATATAACAATGGTTTTATATAATGATTTATACCCATTATTTTTTACAGTTTTTTTATGCTGTCCTCAAATGAGAACACTGGGTTAAAATGGGCTAAGTGATATGTGCATAACCTCGACTCAGACATAATTTCTAAATTAGATTCCCATGAGGCAAACGGAGGTAATAAAATTCTAGCCGTTGTTCTAAATAGATGTACCTTTTAGCTGATTCCAGTCCTTACCAATTTCTGCGACTATTTCATTTGCTTTCCAGCTTGATGATATTAATCCTCTGTAATCCCTGTTTTTAAGAACTCTTGTAAAGCTTTGACTGCTCGGACCTGTACGCTCTTACCACATTTGGGCAAGGTATTCGAGGCTCTAATCAATATTGAAGTGGTTAAGCATCTCACCTCTCACGATCTACTCTTTGACAAACAATATGGCTTACGCTTTGCCAGGTCTACTGCTGATGTGCTTACGGTCACCACTGAATTGTTTTGTTTTTATAACTGTTTCACCCCAAGCAAGATAGTAGCGTCACTGATGCGCAGGGGTTACTGTAAGAGAAAAAGAAAAGAAAAAAGAGGGAGCCATAACCGAGGATGTCAAAGAAAGGATAAGAGGAAGTTAAAGGTCAAAAGATCGAATATATGACGGAGCAAAAATTAAAACGACTCCTACAAATATAATTCAATAACAATACTATTAAAAGTTCCCAAAAATAAAGTTTATTACCATAGAGATAAAATTCAATACAAACGCTTACGAGAATCGCATAGAAGTCAGCTTCAAATTTGAATATTCATCTACTGAGTGGAGTAAAGTTTGAAATTAGAAAAATAAATCTAAATTAAATAAAAAAACGTAGAACTTTTTTTTTTCAATTAGTTTTTAACAGTAAGAAGCTAGATAAAAATATAGGGGTTTGAAATATATATATATATATATATATATATATATATATATATATATATATATATAAACGACTCCTACAGATATAATTCAATAACAATACTATTAAAAGTTCCCAAAAATAAAGTTTCATACCATAGAGATAATATATATATATTGTCATCCGCAGACAGATCTGTTTCGCCGTATCACAGATTATCAGTACGCTTAGACTCCGATTGCTTTTTTACCCAGGATTGAAACCCGACCGAAATAGCTTCAGTCGGCGACTCTACCCCTGGGCTATGGGCGTTCGGTGGAAGTAGGCAGACTTTTTAGCGCATATCATTATACGCGCCCAATAGCTAGCGCGATCTAATTCATTTCACTGAATGAGCGATGCGTACATGCCAGAGTAGCTACTGTTTATCAAAGTTGACTATTTTTCCAGAGTGCTCAATCAGGGTGTGAGAGCGTAAATATTGTCATCCGCAGACAGATCTGTTTCGCCGTATCACAGCTCATCAGTACGGTTAGACTCCGATTGCTTTTTTAGATTTTTGATTTATTACAATGGGTAATACTTATTTCAGCGGATAATGATGTTATTATAGCGGTTTGTCAGATCCAATGTATTACCCATTGTAATAAATAAAAAATCTCTTCTAAATTATATTACTCTGTTTAATTAAGTAATTGAATTTAACATTGAGCTTTTTTGTGTTTCTCTCTTTCGGAATTTACCTGGATAGTATACCAAGTGTGCTACGTTATATATATATATATCTATATATATAGATATTCCTTTCCACACCACCTGATGACACATTGTAATTTCAATGTCAAAACAAAATGTACACTTAGCAGTGGATAAAAAAATGGTACACTATATATATATATATATATATATATATATATATATATATTCAAAATAATAACTAAATAAATTTCTGCAAGTATTTAAGTTTTAAATTTATACTAAGATAAACTTTAAGAAAAACCATTAACAAACAGAACCTAATTCCGTTACAATCCGGCGCACTAAGGCGTTGGATAAGAAGGGAAAAAAAAAGAAATCCGCGGAATAAAGACAAGACATACGATACTCCGCAGTAAAGAAAAAAAACCCAAACGGAACCAACCACAAAAAAAAATGAAAAAGTGCTCGATACAAAGTACAAACAAAATGCAAAATACAAACGAATGCAAAAGTAGAGCAAAGATATGGTTTGTGTATTAGCGTAGGTTTTCCTTTTTTTTTTTCTGATTAAATTTCTTGCTTAGTGTGTTAGCGTAGGTTTTCCTTTTTTTTTTCTCTTAACCCCCCCCCCCCCTGGTTTGTGTTGGTTGGTTAGTCCTTGTCTTGGTGGTTGTCTATTTATTTGGTTAATCTTTGGTTTTGCCTTTGCCCTGACGAACCGTAGTGTGAAACCGCGGTAGGTTTTGGCTAGCTTGAGATTCTTTGTATATATATATATATATGTATATATATATATATATATATATATATATATATATATATATAGTTTAGAACATGTACCATTTTTTTTATCCACTGCTAAGTGTACATTTTGTTTTGACATTGAAATTACAATATGTCATCAGGTGGTGTGGAAAGGAATGGAAAACTTCTTTTCTGATATTTGGCAAGTTGTGTGTGGGATGTTGGTGGGGTTTAGCCGCAAGGAAATAAGTTTTGTAATTGTCTGTTAGAATTTTGAAAAGAGGGATCGGTAAGGAATATAGTTGATTAATGAAAGTGTCAGGAATTTTGTTGGCAGATTTAACATTAGAATATGAGGGATAGCTTTATGGTCGTATGGCTGGACTTTATTCTTTGGTTTTATCGAGCATTGTTTTAAATTAATCCGAGTGAGTAAGGAACGAAGAAAAATTATATATATATAAAAGATTTTCAATTCTTACTATGGATAATGCATATTTCACCGCTTTGATGTTATTATCGCGGCTCGTCAGACTCAAATGGTACAACAGTAAGTAATCAAAATATCACCCACCAGAAAAAAAAATTCTTTTCGTTTATTTAATTTTACATAGACGATCAGATGTCTATATTAGAACAGACATTTGTAACGGTTATTTACGAAAATTTCTCGCTCATTCGAAAAAGAACCCCAAAGAAAGAGGAAAGCGAGGATAAAGAAAAGATAGACAATTGATAAATGCAAAGAAGAGAAAAAAGTCTGAAAAAGAAAAAAAGAGAAAAAAGAAAAAAAGGGGAAATAGAAAAAACAGAATGGAAAGCAAGAAAAGAAAAAAAAAGAACAAAGAGATACAATAACAGGAAATACCGTATCACGGGAAATTAATGTTGACACCATTTCTCCTACAATGTTTCAAACCCCCTAACTGTTTTCATAGAAAAACCTGAAAAAATTGAACTATGAAATTTAATTTAAAAAATACCAGGATATATTTACGGTACAAAAAAAAAAAGAAGTATTACATCATAATTTTAATACAATTTGAAAAAATAAATACTATTACTATTAATTTAAAAATTAATGCTAATTTAAAAATATTATTAAAATAATTGAAAATTAAATTAAAAATACGACTATAGAAACAGGAAAAAATTTGATAAACTTAACAGAAGGGGGAAATACACAAAAAGAAGGAAAGAAAAAAGAAGAAATCACGATAGAACGGATTAAAAAAAACAACAAACAAACAAAAAAAAAACAAAACGCTACATCGAAACCGACATATATAATTCATTCTTAGAAACGTTACAAGGGATTTTTACCCTTAAATTAAAATATACCGACTAAAGGGAATATTTATGGTGAAAATAAATCATATCTCCTAACATAAATTACATTATACCCACTAGTAGTAATTTATTCTAACTATAGTTAAAATAATAACTCCCAATAAGAAAATATAATTTATTAAAATACAATCTTGAAGATTATCTAAAATACTAGCAATACTAATAATACTAATAGATAATAATAATCTAAAAATTATAATAATAATAACAAATAAAACAATAGAGATAACAAATATATGTATACATATATATATACATATACACACATATATATGTGTATTTACATACATATGCATTTATATATATATGTATGTATTAAACAAAATTTCTCTCAGACGTAATGATAATTATAATAAAATAAAATAAAATAATAATAATAATAATAATAATAATAATAATAATAATACTATTATTAATAATAATAGTATTCATTCTACCAGATAAGAAGACAACAGAAATTAGAAAAATACCTATAAATATAATAATTATAACCAAATAAAAATAAAAATAAAAAAATAAAAAATTCAAATATAATAAGCTATATTTGTAAACTAATATTAACCTAATGTGGAAAATTTAGTTGTAATATGATATTAACATACATGACAAATTTAACATTGAAATTTAATTTAAAATATTATGTGATATATCTACGGCACGAAACTAAATTGTGCAACATAATTTCAATACATTTTGAAAAAATAACTACTCCCACTAGAAACCCAAAATGCCCTATTAATTTTTTAAAAAATTCGTTAAAAATAAGTAAATCATTAAAAAATGAAACGTTAGAAAGATAAACATAAAAGGAGGGAGGGCAAAAATAAAAAGAAAGAGATACAAATTAGAATGATATAGAAAAAAATTTAAGTTAAAATAACTTAAAATAAATTTCATATATAAAACCAACGTCTATTACATTAATATTCATTCCTAGAAACACGATATGAGATTTCCTCTTAAATTAAAATATACCGATTATATTAGCGGTGAAAAATAATTAATAAATCATACATCCTAATATAAATTACAATATAACCACTAGTAGTAATTTATTTAAAATAAAGTTAAAATAATAATACCTAGTAAGAAAAACTAAATAAAAAATTAAAATACAAACAAAAAACATTTAAATACTCATAATAATATTCATAATATATAATAATGATGAAATAATTATAAAAAATTTTAATAATAGAAAATAGGAATTCGAAATAATATATATATATATATATATATATATATGTGTGTGTGTGTGTGTGTGTGTGTGTTTATCAAACAAAGATCCTATCAAACTTTAATAATAAAATAACTGATAATAATAAAATAATACTATTTTGTAAACAAAGCAATATCTATAAATATAATAATTATAAAAATAAGAAAAAACAAAAATCCCAAAATATTTCAAAAATTAAAATTTAAAATTTTAAAATTACAAAAACAAAACAGCCTTTGCTGTAAAAAGATATTTATAGCATATTCCAGAATTTTTCAAAATAAACACTTTTTTAAACATTCAGTTAATGTAAATTCATATAATTTACATTAATTCAAATCACAATCAGGATTTAGCTATACTATTTTAAATCTATTTTTGTGCCTGCATTTAAATATTAATTTGTTCCGCTGATTTAATAGTTCCTTAGGATTATTATATTTTATAATTATTAATTTCTCCTCCAGGCATAAATTGGACCTATCCCTGAAACTGTTGTGAGTATTGGCGTATTTCACAATTCTTCATCTGACCAGTGAGGTAAATCCTCCGTCTTTGATATTCCAACATTGCTTAGATAGGGCAGTTTGATTTTGAAGGAGGCGTTGGAGAATGATTGTCTGTGGTTGGATAGTCTCTGCTTCCAACTACCTGAAGATATTCCTATATTAACTTTTTTATTGTTGGGGTTCTTCACTGGACAAATAGTGGCTTCATAGATAGCTTTTTCGGAATTACACCTGCCATCAACTGGGCAATTTGTCTTATTGATGCAATTACAGGAAGGCTTGTCTACCGAAGTTTTGCTAAAGAAGTCTCTAAATAATTTGTTATTATGTGAATTGACTATGTTTTGCATGTTTTTTGTAGTAGAATAACTAATTTTAAGAGTTTTTCTATTGAACAATTTACTTAAGGGGTGGTGTTGGTGGAAGTGTTTGCTGACTAGATTAAAAAGTGTTTACCTATGTTTAGATTGGACAACTTGCAGAAAGGAGGATTGAACCATATTATTTTTCTTTTTCTAACTTTACTTTTGTTTCTAGTTTTGTCTTTCAATTTTTCTTTGTATAATATTTCATCTTTAAAATCACTCTTCTTTAGGGCTTCATTGTATATTGTTTTATTCTCATCGAATACTTCTTTATTAGAAGATAGTTTATTATTTCTAATGTTGACAGTTTTGGGTATTCGTTTTATGATAGATTTAGGGTGATTAGAGTAAATATTAATATAGATAGGGGATACCCAAGTTACCCAGAGACTACCACAGACTAGCTCTGAGCTCCACTCAGCTAGATACACGGATATACTATTTCCAACGACTTCACCTCAAGACTTGTATATATTTATTTCTTACTAATAGTATTCCTGGATTTACTAACCTGCGTTCAAGTTTGTATATTACGTTCAATATAACTTACTTTTCTATCTCCATATCTGTTTTTGTTGTTCATTATTTTGTGCGGTTCCTCACCCGGAATCCACAACAATAACAGATAATTTCATATTTTTAGATTCTTCATTTTTAATGATACTAATATTTGAGCTTTAATCTCTAAACAGTATCTTTATTTATTTAAATCTACCAGCGTTTCTTTGACCAGGATGTTGTACGTTGCCGGGAGGTCAGTGTAGGTCAACTGACAGTTTCCCCTAGAAAACACAGGGTTGCTTTCTGCCGGAGGGTGCATATTTTTCTAACAAGATTTTTCAAATATTCAGGTCAATAAATGTAAATAAATAAATATATTTTTAGTAAATAAATAAAAAACATCTACTAAAATATGAGCATCCATTAAAAATAGCATTTAAACAAATAAATTAAAATATATATGTCTTAAACAATATTATAGTTAAAAATTAAAGGCCTTTGAAAGGCCAGGAACACACTCGTACAGACAGACACACGCTTCTCTGCCATTCTGAAAATGAGATTTTGATCTCGAAATATTAATGTTTAATAAATAGGTAATACAAACACTTCCTTACCTTCCTTAATTTCACTTAATGCATTGTGACAGCCTTCAAGACATAACCTATATATATATATACATATATATATATACTTAAAAGTTAAGATTTAAGTCACTTTGGCTTGTGTAAATATTCTCTCTTAATATTTTGTTTTATTTGCTAATTACGTTTCTTGACTAGTTTCAGTTAGTAAGGCCATCATCAGGAGGAAAAAGGAAAAATTAATGTTTGTTATTAGCAGTAAACTACAGGAATGGATGGTAGTCTATACATATGTGTTCGTGTGTGTGTGTGTGTGTGTGTGTGCTTGTAAAAACTCCTAATATTAGTAAATCTAACAAAAAGGATGTGCGTTGTGGTCCAGTGGATATCGATTCGGAAGGAGAAATCGGGGAGCCGAGTTCGAATTCCAGTTGAATTCGTTGCATTCACTTACGCACAAATACCCTTGGGAAAGGTATTAATCTGTCTCTTCCTTCCAGCTATGGGTCAAATCACAAGACAGATTGGGTTCTATAGCCTTGGCTGGCAACCAGTCTACCGCAGAAAACAATGGCAACCCCCTGCGGGATAATCTTCTGCCCAGTCAGTCATGTCTCTTTCGAGACATGATCGCCCAAGCGAGTATCAAGTATGGCACTTAACTGACTGAACACCAAGTCTGTCAGGTGGCCAAAGAAAAAATTATAACACAAAGAAAAGCTGACAAAGAATTTAAAAACAAACCTAAAAAACAAAAAAAAAACGCTAAAAGAAAAAGGGAAACTTATATTCAGAAGAGAAACTCAACAAACAGACACCCACGTAAGCAGTATTATACAGTGCTCTATATCTTCATCTTCGATGCCCGTTGTGGTGCAGTGAATGTCGGCTCCGAACAGTTCGAATCTCAGTTGATTTCGTTGCATTCACATACGTGCAAATACTCTGGGGAAAATTATAAATCCGTCTCTTCTCCCCCCAGCTATGGATTACATAGCAGAACAGATTAGCTTGTAGAGCCTGGATTATCAACTAGTCTACCGCAGAAAGTAATGGCAACCTACCGCGGGAAAAAGTTTCTGCACAGTTAGAGAAACATGATCACCTAAATGTATATCGCGTATGGTACCTAACTGGATGACTATATCTAAATCAGCAAGAGAGAAAAAATAATCTTCTCACGACTCACAAAGAAACAAAATTCGAACCCTTACTTGAGTTCCTGGGACACGTAATGAGGAAGGAGAGCCTGGAGAACCTGATACTGACTAGCCAGATAGAAGGAAAGAGAGACAGAGGAAGGCAGCGGATAACATATTTGCAGGGCCTGATCAGCTGGCTGACGGAACGGGGGTTGACAGGAATAACGGGAGCAAACATACTGGGAGGAACAAGGGATAGGGAGACGTGGAGAACCATGATCGCCTACGTCCTGAAAGGACAGGGCACATAGAAGAAGAATAAGAAGACTTGAGTTTTACTCTATAGGCGACCCGGTGTGTCGCCTGGTGATGGTGAGTAACTAGTTTTATCATTATTTAGTATTCACCATTCTGAGAGCCTTTTGTCACATTTAGCTTGCTGAATACACATCTTATATTTCCCCCACCCGTCATGTTTATTTAAAACATAAAATAAGGCCTATGATTTTCGTCATTTTCGTTTTCCTTTACGCCAATTCAATTACGCTTCCCAGCATATGAAGATACAGAATCCGGATCGCTGCTCAAGTTTAACGCTGTGGTCATCGTCAGGAAAACCAGGTGCGTTGATCACCTGATGATGGTGTGTAACCAGTTTGATCATAATCGTGTTCGCTATTATAAGAACCCTTTATCACTTTTTGCTTGCTTATATTTATCTCACTCCTCGTGCTATGTTAAAAAAATAAAAATAAAAATAAAGAAAGGCTTATCATTTTTGGAATTCACGAATTCACACGAATTCATTCCTTTGTCTAGCTTCAAAGAGGTAATCGCAATTTCGTTTATTTCAGTAATTCTAACGCTGAAGATCAAAGACTCTGCTATTCCGATATTTTCCAGTGAGCGGAATCTCTCCATCTGTTTCCGGCTCGAATGTACACGCAAATTGGTTCTCTTTCCGACATTTCAAATAATTGCTTCAATACAAAACTATTCAGTCATATCATTGCGTGCGTATATATCAGCTCTTTTCTTTGACATTTGTATCAATAGAAAATGGGAAAATCCCCTGTTTTTCAGCATTTAAATAGCTTCAGGAAATCAATCAATGAGATCTCCTTTGGTCTGGTCAGTTTATATTGAAATACAATCAATTCCACATTTCCATGTAAAAACTTACATCATGGTCAGCAATTTTTGTTAAATATTTTGTATTAATACCTCATCGCTTTCTACGACTGTTATGTTTGCGACTAATTCAGGAGCATTCACCCAGTAAATAATCTGAATATTGCTGCTATATCTGATCGGGTGCTCCTGCTATCCACCTATGGGTCCTTGATAAAATCCAACGGAGAATCTGTAATGTGATCGATCCCAACTTAGCAGCTAGGATACAGTCGCTTTATCACCGACGCAGTGTGGCTTCCCTGTGTCTCTTCTACAAATATTTTCACGGTTTCTGCTTCGATGAACTTACCTCACTGGTAACCCCTATATATTCATTTCCTAGAGACACAAGATTAGCAACTAGGTCCAATCCTTTTACTGTGAAACCGATAAATTGTAAACGGAAATTCTACTCCATCAGCTTCTTTTCTCACACTTCCCGCCTGTGGAATTCCATTCTGTATACTTGCTTTCCCGACAGCTACAATCTTCAAGAATTCAAATGTAACGTCAATAGTCATCTCCTGTCTCACTAACTTCCATCCTCTCTCTCATGCTTCTTTCTCCATCCAGCCCGCTCATTAGTATTCTCTTCCATTTCATACTTTCTTCTTGACACTCTCAGCAACCTGTCACTTTTTCTCATAACATTCCTCCTATGTAACCCTCTGTACAACAGTGGCAGTAAAATGCTTAGATTTTCTGTATATATATAGTCATCCGCAGACAGATCTGTTTCGCTGTATTACAGCTCATCAGTACAGCTTAAACTCCGGTCGCTTCCTAACCCAGGATTGAAACCCGACCGAATTGGCGCCAGTCGGCGATTCTACCCCTAGGCCACGAGCGTCCAGTAGAATATATATATATATATATATATATATATATATATATATATATATATATATATATATATATATATATATATATATATATATATATATATATATATATATATATATATATATATATATATATATAGAGAGAGAGAGAGAGAGAGAGAGAGAGAGAGAGAGAGAACATTAACTCTTTCGAAAAGAGCAGCAGGCAATAAGAAATTTGGTTCAAGGTTCCCAGGTAGGTTTATGGCTAGGCTCATCCCAAAGAACAAAGCGTTGGTCCGTGTATTTAGAGGCATATCAATAGACGTTCGATCTCTTGGCCGGGCAGTCTTGACTCAGACACGTGGTTAGCAATAATTGAGTATTCATAAATATGAACAGCAGAACAAGAAGAATATACCATCGTAGATTAAATCAAATGATCAATTCGGTATTCCTTGAAGGTTACCCAAATCAACAGCCTGAAGAAGGCATGAGAGAACAACGGCCGAAGCGCGGTGTTAATAGCAAAGATGAGAACATTTTTTCGGATTTAAATTATATATATGTGCATCGTTCATTCAGTAATGAATTAGAGCACTCACTACTGACGTATGAATACATGATATATCACACGCTAAAAGTCTGCCACCTTCTACCGAGCGTCCATATCTCAGAGGAAGAAGCGCCGACTGACACCAATTCAGTTGGGTTTCAATCCTGGGTAAAACTCAATCGGATGTCTAACAGTACTGATGAGCTGTGATACAGCGAAACTGATCTGTCTGCGGAAGCCTATATATATATATATATATATATATATATATAAACAGGGTGTTGCAGTGTTGTGGTCTTGCTTGTTGGTCCTGGCCTAGGCGTCATCTTAAGTGACGGGGACGTCATACCTCCGTTTATTTTTTAAAAGAGCCTGAGAGTCACCGCTGAGATCTACCAGGAGGTACTGAGGGACGTGATGAAGCCCTGGATGAACGCGATCACCGCTGCAGGACTCCGCTTCTGCACACAAGGCCACGACAACCCAGACGTTGCTTCTCAACAATGTTCAACACCACTGGTCGCCGAACTTGTGGTCGTCCTCCTCACCCGACTGCAACACCCTTGGCTGTGTGATCGAGGCCAGAACCAATAAGCACGGCCACAAAACGGTCGACTCTCTGAAAGCTGCCAACGTTGAGGCATTTAGGCAAGAGCATTTAGGACACTTGATTTCACCTGCTCCCTAAGCAATTTTGTTAGTATAAATGTCTGGTGTTGATTTACTCAAACTGTCTGTTTCTTTGTCTAATCATTGTGCAACTTCTATTAAAGTAAATAGATATAAGACCACCACGAAGTGAATCCAGCAGAACCATATGACTAAGAGGTTAACAAGCAAATGACATATACATTATTCTAATCTTCTCTTCCTGGAGCTACATAAAAATGTAACTAGTACTACACCCTTGTTTAAATTAATTGAAACATAACGAATTATATCGTGGTAGGAGATTTTCACACTGTCCCTGATCGTCTCTTGTCGTTGTTTTTCTTTTTCGTTTGCATTTTCCTTTACGTTTTGGACGGATCGATTCATTTTGTTTCTTCGCCTTGATGACACAACTGACAGTTGAAAGGCTGGCATCAACAATATCAACAATCTCTCTGTAAGGCTTGCCAGTATGTTCGTGCAGCTTTGCAATTATCGTATGCTTCCTTGGAGTAACTTCTATCGAATAAAATAACCGTAGGACAACTAATTGACAGTCGAGACACTAGTGTGCAGGCGTGATAAAAATCTGATGTAATCATGGCTGACTCAATATATTTCGAGGCTAAACAAATTTCATCATACACCCCGAATATAGATTCATATTACTGAACATTACTGCATATGAGCTAATCTGAAGAAAAAGAGAAATTGATTACACCCTATCACTACAGTGGGTTTAAAACTAACCGTATGGTAAAAAGAAAGATGTTTCAATTAACTTGTAAAATGGTGTAAGTTAGGTTGCATATCTTCAATACTGTTGGGTTATCAGCCCTTTTTTGGATACAAGAATGGACTTGCCGATGTGTACATATAATCCTTCCTACAGAGAGCAATAGTTGAGTAGTAGTCGTAGATTTAACTCTTCAACTATAACACTGTCAGCACTCTGCCTTCGGGTAGAGGGCGCTCTCTGCTTCCGAGCAGAGAGCACTAACCCAGTCGTGGTTCTGCCGAAGGGTAGAATCACGACTGGGTAACAATAGACAGATATTTTTTTGGCCGGGCCATATTGCCCGGAAAACCCACTTATAACTGACCATGTGTCACATGTTGCCCTTAGTGGGAGGGACAACTAAATATAGTAGTAGTAGCTTCTACTTTGTCACTGTCAGCTCTCTGCTTTCGGGTGACGAGCGCTCTTTGCCCTCGGGTAGAAAGCACTAACCCAGTCGTGGTTCCGCCGAAGGGTAGAATCATGACTGGGCAAAAATAGACAGGTATTTTTTGGCCGGGGTATATGGCCTGGAAAACCCACTTATAACTGACCTTGTGTCACATGTTGCTCTTAGTGAGAGGGCCAACTAAATAATGTAGTTGCAAAGCCGCTTAGTTGGTCAGTAAGTTGGTGCATATTAAATTGGAGTTGTTTTGGATATAGACTGACTACCCGGACATACTTCTTCACTACAAGACTGGATATATTGATTCCTACTAACAGTATTTCTAGTATTCCTGAATTGACTAACCTGTGTTCCAGCTTGTATATTTTTGTTCAATATAACTTAGATTTTCTATCTCCATATCTGCTTTTGTTATTTATTATTTTGTGTCGTTTCTCAACCGGAATCCACAACAGTAGAATAGTTTGTCTCTTTTATTTTTACTATTTTTGTTTTATTTTTCTCAAGGTTAATTTTATGATTTGTCAATATTTCTGAGATGGGGTAGTATTTACAGTGTTTGCGTTATTCGAACTAATTTCCTAATCTTTGTTGCCATTTGTACGACGTTTCGACCGCTGTACGCTCCGGTCTTCTTCAGGTGCTAGAAATTTCGAACAGAACACTTTATAATCTCTGGCGTGTATATCTCCATACGTTTTCGTAGAGCCTTTTCTGGTAGTCAATAGTTATTTCCCTATAACTCTGTAAGTTATTTGCTCACTTTTGTTATAGACTGGTATTGAACTCAGAACATATACTTTTCTGACTCGGAAGATAAGGATCCAAACTTGATATAACGCAGAGTGCTCAGTTGTTATTATCAACCTTGGTAGAAGTGATACAACTGGATAGTCCCACAATTTTTTACTGGTACCATATTTAGCTGGTAATAAAGAACACTGATATGATTGAAAAGAATATTAAGTAGGCTTGTCATTTTAAGTGTTATGCTTGCAATGAAGCTATATTCAAACGGCATTACCTACATGTGGTTTGATTACCACTTTTTTAAAATATGTACCCCCCCCCCATTTACTTAATTTCATGAAATTTTGCACAGAACCTTTTGATCCACTCAAAATGTTTTTTCTGTTAAAAGTAGGCGTCTTTGGAGATTGTAAATCATCTATTTTTTTCCAATTTTTATTATTTAACTGAAAATCTTTTATTATTTAACTGAAAATCTGCTCTGAATTTTAATATAATGAATCCAATAAAACTATTACATTACTTAATTAAAAAAGCTTTTAATTGGTTTTGTAAGTAATATTAAGGACATTATTGTCTGAAGAAATAAAATTTTTCTGATAAATAATGAATTTTTACAAGTATTTTTTTCAATTTTTTTTACATTTTAATTATAATAGTTTAAAATCGTGTAAAATTCTTTTGGGGGACATCCATTGGATGTAATATAAGAATTAAGTGGAAACAAAATTTACGAGTCTAAAATTGCAAAGATTATTAAACGTAGTTACGCTCTTCTATTTTTAAAACAATTTTTATTTAATACGTCCCTTATTTTCATGTATGGTAGACTAAAATTACCATTATTATGAAAAGATTACGTAATTTAAGAGTTTTGTCCCTTGTTTATGAAAATTGTTATTTATGGTCATGCATAACAGCTTCGTCATTCAACAGTCTGTCAAACGTTTGATCAGATGAACACGACCAATCGTTAATAATAGGTTGTATTTTACTTTTTTATGCTTTAAGTAAGTAATATTTCCTTTAAAATCAGATTAATTTAACTTTCAAATGTTCTAATTTTACTGAAATAAAGTGTCAGAAATCTTGAAATATTTTTAACATCGATTAATTTTTGTTTGTTTACAAATTTCTTACAATTAAGAAAATGGCCGCTTTTATGAAAGTTTTAAGAAATCAAAATTAAATGTGACATTCAAGTCTATATAATTTCTATCTGAAATGCACCAGAATTTTTTAATCTAATGGAAATAAATTTAATCATTAAGCTTTTAATTAAATCAAAAATGTAATCTTCAAGAACGTTTTTTTCATTTTAAAAACTTCATTCTAAACTTAGGTATCGAAAATTTATGCTGAAATATTGGAAGTTCCTAAAATAACCCATTGAAGTTGATAAGCCGTATAACAAAATAAACCCAAACCCTCATCTACAAACTATTTTCTTAAAAAGTATACATATTCTATTCATACAAATCTATTGTAAAAATCTTGTCGGTATTAAAGAACCCATTGCAGTTGATATGCCATAAAACAAAACAACCGCAAACCAATGATTTCTCGCACTCTGAAAAGAGTTGGTCAACAGAAAAATAAAAATTCTAATCGAAGAACCTGACCGAAACGATGTCTAAGTTGTTAACTTTAAGAATCGAAGACAAAGAAGAAGACAGTCACTTGGTGCGTCATTTTTTAAAAGTAAATACAATAGAGATTGTAAGAGTATTTAAGAAACTTCGTACGACTTGGTCCCAGCGACAAAATACTATTTTTTGAAGAAAGGCATAGTATAACCGGAGACATAGAAAATTCGCTTCTTTTTAGGTCTATTCAACGTGCAGAAATTAAGTTATTTAAAAAATTAGCAGAATTAAAGAATAAACATTTTTTCTAATTTTTATCTGATATATTATCTAAATATTAACTATTTTCGATAAATTTTACACTAAAAAAAAAAGTTTGAAAACTGTTTATTTTATTAATGAACATTTTAAATACAATCGATTATTTCAGACGGCTTTTCTCTGCGCAACGAAATTGGTTGAGTCAGATCTGTCTGGCTGTAAAATAGTTGATTTTCACACTCTCCAGTGGGCCTTAAAGAACGAAAGATTCCAATAAACTCTTATAAAAAAATAAAAAATATAGATAAAAGCTTGCTGGGAATCGGTAATGTCTGGCAAATAACTGTCAAGGGAGATAATCAGTGTAGAATATAGTAAAAATGTTGGCGTTCAATGGCCGGCGTTCGTAGCTTGTTTTTAGTAAAGTCTTACGTCTGTTGATTTACTCAGGATATTTAACCGGACAGTTCGGTGGGGAAAAAACAAAACAAAACAAAAAAACAGCAACAACAAAAGAAAAACTAGAGAGTGGAAACAGGACTTGCTTTTCTAGCGTGAAATCTCGGTAATTAGCTTTTCTTCCAGAATGTTTAGTCGTATTCACGCACACAAGCTTGCTTACAGACACACGCAGATATAGAAACGCTAATATAGACAAACTCGCGTACATAATCACACAGAGAAACCAGTTCATGTAAATCGGTATGTAGAAATGTCGGATAGGTTTCAGAGAAAGACAAATGAAAGGAGACGACGGCGACGATGATGGCTGAGAAGAAGAGGGAAAGTGATGGGGGGGGGATGAAAAGGATTAAGAGAGACACATGAACAGATGAAATGAAAGGAACGTGAAAGTAAAGAAAAAAGTGTGAAATGATATAAAAGAAAAGGAAAAAAAGGGTCAAAAAAAAAAAAAAAAAGAAGAAGAGGATAGAAAAAGGAAAGACAAAACGAAACGAATGTCTTTCATTTTTTTTTTTGTGTGTGTGTTTTACTTGTTCAGTGCAATCTCATCGATTACATCCTAAACTTTTCAATTTACATAACAAATTTGGAATAATTCTAATACTCAAACAATTTTGGTGGGGGCTCAGTTTTCCATACAACGTTATAGTAAATCGATCCTCCATTTTGGAATAACTCGCCAGTACGACATTACCACCACCTGTAAATTTGTTGATTAACAATTCTTTTTGACTTTTTTCAGTGCAATCTTATCGATTAAACCCTAAACCGTCCGATTGCCAAAAAAAAAAAAAAAATTGTAAAAATTCAACATTTAAACAATTTGAGGGGTGTGGGGGCTCAATCCTTTGCAATTAACTTTTTTGCTTGCGCATATTCAACAACTGAATCCTTTGCGAAATTCTTGAATACAGCTATTCTTGGAGTTTTCGAGGAAGATGCCATCGTAAGAACTGAAGAAAACTTGAAAAGACAAAAACAAGATCAACGACTCGTCCAAAAAAAAAAAAAAAGAATGGTGACCCTAACGCGAGTGGTTCTAAAATGGAAGATCGATTTACCATAACGTTGTATAAGAAACTGAGCCCCTCCTCTAAAATTGTTGTGAAATTTTTTTTCAATTTTTTTTTGATAATCGGAAAATTTATGTAATAACCGATAAGACTGCGACGAAAAAAAAAATTAAAGGCATTGGTAGTCTCCTTCAGGTCCGCCCCAAAAAGAAATAAAAACCAAAAGTGTTGAATACTACATCTATTAATGGTTTTTAATAATAATATGATGAAGAAGAAATTCTGGTGGAGCCATCGGAACTAAAACAAGTATAAGGTGTTAAATACAAGAATAGTAAAAGAAAAATCTTTTTAAAACGAAAGACACAACTTTAACTTAAAGCTGAAAAAAGCAAAGAAAAATTATGAAACAAAATAAAAATATATGGGTACAAAGAAGCCTTCATAAAACAAAAAACTTTTAAATAAAAGTTGTATTTTACCCTTAGAATAAAGAAATGTCTCTCAAGCAGAATGTTGTTCACTCTCGACCTCTCTATCCTGCCCATTAACACATTATATCCGGATTTGTCTTGTTTATTTAGTATCGCTGGACATCCAGACACCTACAACCATTAAGGAAGAAACCATTACTCGTGTTTCCCCGGTGGAACCGAAGAAAATCGATATAAAAAAAATACCCGAGGCTAACAACCTGCTGTTATTCTGTACTATTGACAGTAATATTATACGCACGAGTTCATTGGCGAGGTTGTATCAGAGTGTGTGTAGTGTGTTGGTGTAATAGATAAATAGGGTAAGTCCTTGTCATTAGTAATCCATTTCTTCCTTAAATGAAATACATTTCTGTCATTAAATCTATAGATATACAGGATACATTTGTATACGCCGTGTCCTTTCAGAGAGTGATGATCATGGCTCTCCAAAATGTCTAATCCTGTGTAGCCTTTAGTTTTGATATTTGCTATTTCGCATAATCCATGCTTGGCTAAATATTTGCACAATCTAATTTGATAATTTATGCTCTTCTTTCCCTTGTCCCTCTTTCCTTCATTAGGGTTCCTGGGTATGACGGTAAACTGCATCCGGCAGCAAAGCCTCCGATCGGGAGGTTGTGAGAAGCATGGAACCACCTCTTAATTGCTGTTGTTCCCAGGTCCACTCTGACTCGGAGTGGTAGCACCTTTTAGGGCCCTAGCTATGGGCAAATAGTAACCCCCAAATTGGGGTTAAAACACTATGAAATCATAAAAATAGGCTTTTATAAAAAGATATACATGAAGATGGACTTTTGTAGAAAAATATACATTTTTGAAGGAAAAAATTATTACCAGCAATACATTTTTTAATACAAAACTAGAAGACATCAGTTTTATGAAATAGAGGGAAAAGATAAAAAACATTTTCATTAAAATCTGACCAAATCAACCTTCTTCCTATAACTGAACATAAAAAAATACCTTAAAACCCCATCTTTTTGGCATTACATAACCCACAGAGGTGTTGATATGCCGTTAAACAAAACTCAAACTCCTTCATTAGTTCCTGTCAGTGTCAAACTTACTAAGCCCTCTTTCTTCATTTTGTGTCCCAGAAATTTCAGCAATCTCTTTCTGAATATAAACGTTCCTTTTGTTTATATTTTTCTTAAAGATTCTTTGTTACGTGTTTAGTCCGTGCTATTCTCAGCATCCTTCTGTAGAATCATATTCCAATTACTTCAAGTTTCTTCTTCATCTATGAGGAAATCCTTAAGGCTTCACTGCCGTAGAAGAAGTGATATTATATAATGGTTCAGCTTATTTTCATTGTTTTTTTTTTTTTTTTTTTTTTTTTTTTTTTACGAAGTCTTCTTTCATTGCTTGGCTGTTAGAAATATCGCAGTCACAAGGAACGCTCGAATTTCGATGTCACATTTTTCATCCTCTGTTAAAACATTCCCCTGATATTAAAATTTTTGCATAAAATAAATTTTGGAGTCTCTAATTTGCATTTCGCATCATGAACTGTTTCTTTTGCTGACAACCAAATGTTCTATCTACTTTCTTTTCTATTCATTTCTTCTCAATTACCTTTACTGATTTCTCTCAGAGTAGTTTTCTTCCTGCTGTCAAATAATTCTCTGGCAAGTAGTATAGCTTCCGCTTCGCCAAGTTCCACGGCCGACATGCTAACGACCATCACGGAGTACATGTTCCAGGCCCCTGAGGAGTCCGGCGAGGCTGTTGCTTTGGATATTTCCAAGGCTTTTGACAGGGTTTGGCACGCTGGACTTCTATGAAAGCTACGGGGTTACGGCATTACCGGACGCTTGCTTGATCTGATCTAATCTTTTCTAAATAACCGCATAATGAAGCTCGTCTTGAATTAGCATGCTTCCACATCCTACTGTACAAGCGCTGGTGTCCCCCAGGGCTCTATCCTAGGCCCGACACTCTTCCTGATTTTCATAAATGATCTCCCAGACGAGATCAAGTGCCAAGTAGGCATCTACGCAGATGACACCACAATTTACTGCCGCATCAGTAAGAAATCCGGCGTGGCGGACAAACATAACCTTGCTGCTGATCTTGAGAGGGATCTACACTCAGTGGTGGATTGGGGTAAGTGGCTTGTAAATTTCAATACGTCTAAGACCAAACTGCTGTCTGTCAATCATCACAGATAATTTCTCCCTCCCATAAGCATGGACCAAGCGAGTCTCTTTGAGAGCAATGCACTGCACCTCCTCGGTCTTACTCTCTCTTCCGAATCTTAAGTGGAACCATTACATTGAGTCAATAGCTAAATCCACTGCTAGGAAGGATGGGTTACTGTGTCGGGCCAGGGTATTTTTTCCGCCTGAATCCATCCTGCATATATACAAATCAACCATTCGCCCCTGCATGGAGTACTGCTGTCGTATATGGTCAGGCGCCCCTGCTGTTCATCTCAGTTGTCTTGACAAGCTCCAAAGGAAAATCAGTAATGTGATAGGTGCCGACTTGGCAGCTCGACTCCAGCCACTTCAACAGGAATTAATTAATGTCATCTCTATATTCTTTACCATTTTTGTCACTGCATTTTTCTTTGTCTTTTTCATAGACTTCTTTTTCTGTTCTTTTTCCTTCCTTCCTTTTTTCTTTTCTTCCTTTCTTCCTTTTTCTGTTATCTTTCTTTCTTCCTTCTTTCTTTTCTTTCTTTCTTTCTTTCTTTCTTTTCACTTTTCTTTCTTTCTTTTTTCTTTTCTTCCTTCCTTTTTTCTTTTCTTTTTTCCTTCCTTTCTTTTTCTTCCTTTTCTTTGTTTCTTTATTCTTTCTTTTTTCTTTTCTTTCTTCCTTCCTTTTTTATTTCTTTCTTCCTTTCTTTCTTTTTACTTTTCTGTCTTTCTTTCTTCCTTTCTAGTTTCTTTTCTTTCTTCCTTCTTTCCTTTTTTTCTCTTCCTTTCTTCCTTCTTTTTCTTTTTCTTTCTTTTTTTCTTTATTTCTTCCTTCTTTTTTTCTTTTTTTCTGCCTTCCTTCTTTTATTCTTTTCTTTCTTCCTTCCTGTCTTTCAACAATTTCTGTTCTTTCAAATCTCCACTTAGAACGCAAAACCTTATCACACAGACCACCAGCTTAAATACAGATTTGTAAATAATTTATGTGTATGGGGCGCCATCCTACTGATAGATCAGGTGAAAGTTGAGATGGATTACTAAACTAGAGATATTTCAGAACAATTTTTTCTCGGAGTGTCGTTATTGAAATGAGTTCCTTCCTCACTAGGTGCAACAGTCAAGAAGTCTTACCGGGAAATGTATATCCATATATAATATGAAAGAAAATATAGCCTACCTAGGGAATTGGCATTTTAATTTTCTTTATAAATCCGCTCCATTTGAGATCAAAGTCTCCTCCCTCTCATAGCGTTCTCTTTAATCTCGTCTACAGTAAAAATCACCCCCCACCTTGCAAAGGCATTTTTAGTTTTGGAAAAATCTAGAAGTTGCATGTAGCCAAATATGTACTGTAGGGTGGGTATATGTGTCTATAAAGATGTGTATATGAAATTATTGTACATGTAGTTGGGCACCTTCAGTTGGCGTAATGCTTAGCAAGCTTTTTCTCCATAGAATCATTACAATTGAGTAGTGAGCTCGATCCTCACTGGGTGTTCTATACTTTCACCATTGTATATGTAGTTTGCGTACAGTTTTCTAAAAAGACGTAATTGATAGAAATTTTTGCCCCGAAAAAAAAAATTACCAGAAGTGAAGAATTAGCAGACGCTTTGTCATCATGAACCCGACTATAAGAAGCTGCCGACCGACTAACACCACAGGAGTGTGTTGATTGTTTGGCTGATATTGCTTAGTAGCATATCAACATCTGTATGGGTCATTTCAAATCTAAATATTTTGAACATAATTTTATACGTTCATGGTAAAAAGATATGTTTTCTAGATATATAATTTGTAGATCATAAAATGTATTACTGGTAATTTCACTAGAAAAATGTATTGTTGATATATTTTTATAAAATGTGTATTGTTAATTTTACTATAAAAATGTATTCTTGGCGAGTTTACTATAAAAATCTACTGTTGATTTTTGTTTTGGGGCTCACTGTTTGCTTATAGCTTGAACCCTAACAGGTGCCACCAGCCTAGGTCAGGATAGACCTGGGAACAACAGCAATTAAGAGGTGCTTGTACGCACATCGAAACCTCCAATCTCCTGATCAGAGGCATTACAGCCAGATGCCGTTTATCGTCATACCCAGGGTATAATATATATATATATATATATATATATATATATACATTTTTATCATCTCACCCTAAGCAAAGTATTCTACTGCCACTGTTGCGCAGGGGGTTACATCGGGGAAAGTGATGAGAAACAGGGGTTAATTATAGGAAATGTCAGGAGAAGGGTAACAGACGAATGAGGACACCGAGAATCGGGGTGGACGAGATGGAAAAAGAGCTTGTGAGAATGGATACGAGTTAGTTTGATATGAGATGTCTATTGACCTTACATTTAAATTCCTGGAAATTGTAGCTGTCGGGAAAGCAAGTAAACAGGAGGGAATTCCACAGGTGGGAAGTGCGTGAAAAGAAGCTGTTTGAGTAAAATTGCAGTTACATTTTATCAGTTTCACTGTAAAAGGGTATGACCTAGTTACTAATCTGGTAGCTCGTGTAAATTCATACCTAGGAGGCACCAGTGATCTAAGTTCATTGGAGCAGAAGCCGTGAAAGTATTTATAGAAGAGGCACAGGGAAGCCACGTCACGCCGGTGAGAGAGCGACTGCAGCCGAGCTGCCAAATCGGTATCGATCACATTACAGATTCTCCGTTGGATTTTGTCAAGAAGCCCGAGGTGAATAACAGGGTCAACCGACCAGATGTGGCAGCAGTATTCAATATACGGGCAGATGGTAGATTTATATATGTGCAGGATGGACCCAGACGGGAAAAACTTCCTGGCTCTGCACAGTAAACCGACCTTATTAGCAGTGGATTTAGCAATGGATTCAATATAGTCATTCCACTTGAAGTCAACTGAGTGTGTGAGGTCAAGGAGGCGCAGTGCTTTACTCTCAGGGAGGCTAGCCTGTTCCATGCTAAGGGGGGTAAGAGCGATTGTCTATGATGGTTAATAGATATTAGCTTCGTTTTGGAAGCATTAAAATTTACGAGCCATTTGTTAGCGCAATCCACCACAGATTGGAGGTTCTTCTCAAGCTCAGCAGCGACGTTCGCTTTGTCAACCTCAGCGGATTTTTGATCGAGGCGAGAGTAAACGGTTTTATTAGATTTCGACAGGATTTAAGAATGTTGATATCATTTTTAACTAAAAAGCCGATTTTTGATGTATTAATGACGTGTAGCGTTCCTTTTACCAGCAGCAACAGCAGCCGCAACAGCAGCAGCAGCAGCCGCCGCCGCCGCAACAGCAGCATAAGTTTCGATTTATTGTTGCCTGTACACACTAGAACAATCGACATTTTTATTCATTTTATTCTTAAGAGAAAAACAACACAGCGAACATTTCCTTCACATATTTACTGCTCGCCCAATTAATTGATTTACATATTTTATGCGTTTTTTTTTTATATATTTCCTGTCTCATCTCTAGTGGGCGTTGAATCAACTTAAGTTGGTAAATATATGAGGAATCATATCCCTTAGTCGTTTGAATAATACATATAAATAAACTATTTATCTTAATTAAAAAAATTACTTTCCGATCAAAATAAACCATTTAATTAATCAGATCCTAAGTTTTGTAGATTGTAGTCATATTTGTTCAAGCTTTACATGTGAGGCACTCAAACAACTTTGTATGTTAAGTGACCGTCTTGCTTCTACTTGGTTTAAAGGGGATCTTATTGTCACCGTCTTTGTTGTTTTGTTGTTAATATCTTTCTTCCATTTCACCATTATATTAAATACTGAGCAAAAAGTAATTTATATAATAGTAGATGTAATCAATGAATCATAAATAACATTGAATGTCTAATAATATAAAGAGAAGCGATTAATTAAACGGTTCATTGGTCTTCATTTTAGTCGTGAATTCTTCATCTCCACTTGATTCAATTCATTGCTTCAAGACTTTGTTTTATTGCATCTCACGATTGAAATTTTCTAATTGCCGTCAAAAATGACGGTACGGCTACATTTTTATAAATAAAGGTAAAGAAATTATAAACTAAAACTATAGACACAGTTATGATAAAAAGTCATATAGTTAAGTGCCATACGTGATACACGCTTTGGGCGATCATGTCTCGAAAGAGACATGACTGACTGGGCAGAAGATTACCACGCAGTAGGTTGCCATTGCTTTCTGCGGTAGACTGGTTGCCGACCAAGGCTATAGAACCCAATCCATCCTATTATTTGACTCATTGCTAGCAGGAGAAGATATGTATTAGTAAGTAGTAATTAATGGGGGATCAGCTTATTACTTCGTGACAATATAAAACTGATCCCCCACTTTATGGCAAGCAAAAGCCCTAATCATGATTTTAACTATTATATTCAGTGAATCAGTTAAGTGCCATAGGTGATACATGATTTGGGAGATCATGTCTCGAAAAGGACATGACTGACTGGACAAAAGATTGTCCCGCAGTAGGTTGTCATTGCTTTTTGCGGTTAACTGCTTGCCAACCAAGGCTATAGAACCCAATCTGTCCTATTATTTAACCCATAACTGGAAGGAGAAGAGAAAGATTACATTATATTATTATAGTAAGTATAATTAGTGAGGGATCAGTTTATTACTTCATAACAAAATAAAACTGATCTCCCACTTTATTACCCAGTTGTAACCAAAATCCTGTTTTCAACTATTATATTCAGTCAATCAGTTAAGTGCCATTCGTGATACATGCTTTGGGCGATCATGTCTTGAAATAGACTGGGTAGAAGACTATCTCGCAGTAGGTTGCCATTGCTTTCTGCGTTAGACTGGTTGCCAACCAATGCTATAGAACCCAATTTATCCTGTTATTTAACCCATAACTGGAGGGAAGAGGGTATTTGCGTGTAAGTGAATGCAAGGAATTCAACTGGAATTCGAACTTGGCTCCTCGATTTATCGTTCCGTATCGATATTCATTCCACCACAAATTTAAGAGATAAACAATGTTTTCGTAATTCGTTAACTAAGAATTTTCTGAATTTATAATGAATGTTTGTTTCGCCGAATGTTGATAAACCCCGTAACTCTTGTTTACTGATAAATTGTTTCGAGTTTACTGGTTCAGGAAAAATAATAGCGAAAGTTGTAAAAAATAGCGTAATTCTGAGTCAAAAAATAAATGCCTTCGGGCAGAATGGAAGCATGGCTAAAATTATGCTTTCTAGGTTTGCAGTGAAAGAAAATGGCTGCTTCTTTCTTGGGAAGAACGATGACGAAAATGTATTTCTCTTATGCATTTTTTGACATTCCCTTATCATTGTAAAGTCAAACGGGGAATACAGAGAAAATACATGGATGCTTTTCTTTTGTTGATTGTTTTTAGATATTGTCAGTTTGAAACGTTATTTCTGCAAGAATAGCAATATTTATGCAAGAATGTTTAATATTGCAACTTATTTTTAGAGAATAGATATAACTGTAAGTTCTATTCTAACAATTTATTCTCGAACCTTTTTCCCTTGTGGAACTCTGTTCCTGCTTCTTGCTTTCAACCAATTTTGATCTCCGAAAAATTAAATGCAATGTCAGTCGTTATCCTCTGTCTTCTTAATTCCTTAATTCTTTTTTTATTTTTCGTTATCCTGTGCGTTGTGGTGAAATTGATACCGGCTCCGAGCGAGCAATCGGAGCCCCGAGCTCGAAGTCTAGTTGCATTTACTTCCGTGCAAATATCGTTGGGAAATATATGAATCTGTTTGTCTCTCGAGCTATCGCTTAATTAGCAAGACAGATTGGGTTCCATAGAGTTGGTTGCAACCAGTCTACCCAAGAAAGTAATGGTATTCTACTGCCGAGAAAGGTTTCTGCCTATTTAGTCATGTCTCTTTCGGGACATTACCGCCCAAGCGTGTATCACGTATGGCACTTAACTGACTGATCCGTAAGATATTCTTTCAAACTTATCAACCTGTTGCGCTTTAGTGACTTTATTGCCTTACTTTTGTGAAACTATTTAAAAATGTATCTGATATTTTCAAACGAAATGCGGAATTGAATAATTTTAAAAAATTATTAATCCGAAATTTGTTATCACTAGTAATCTTCACATTGATAGAAGAATACAGAAATCGTTTATATATTCTACCTTTATCCTACACTATTTAATTTATGTGTTGTACGCTCCGGCCATCTTCAGGTGCTAGGAATTTCGAACCAAACACTTTATTACGATCACTGTGGTATATCATTCGCAAAAGAATGAGAATGATATACCTCTGTGATTGGAATAAAGGGTTTGGTTCGAAATTCCTAGCAACCGAAGAAGACCGGAGCGTACAATGGCCGAAACGTCCTAAAAATGGCAACGAAGATGAGGATAATAATCCGAATAATGTAAACAGTGTAAATATTGCCTCATCTCATAAATAGACAAATATTTCTTTTTATCGCTGTTATTTTTGATAAACACGTTTCATATAATGCGTTCCTTTGCCTTTGTAAAGCGTTTTCAATATCCTGAAATATTTTCTCATTTGTTAAAATATTCGGATTGATATCTTTTTCTTGTTCTGAAAAAAAAAAAAAAAAAAAATAAAGAAAACAGACACGTAACTTTCTCCTGTAATAAGTTACTTGTTGCAGATTTTAATATTACATTGGAGATTTTTAAAAATCGTTTCACCCCAAGCAAGGCGGTACAGCCATTGATGCGCAGGGGGCTACATAAGAGTAAAAGTTTAGACGAGAGGAGGTTAAAGAGAAAGACGAACCAGTTACAGAGCGTGTCAAAGAAGAGATAAAGAGAAGGGAGAAGAGTAAAGAAAAAGACAAACCAGTTACAGGGGGTGTCAGAGAAGAGATAAAGAGAAGGGAGAAGATTAAAGAGAAAGACAAACCAGTTAGAGGAGGTGTCAAAGACGAGATAAAGAGAAGGGAAAAGAGTAAAGAGAAAGACAAACCAGTTACAGGGGGTGTCAAAGAAGAGATAAAGAGAAGGGAGAAGAGTAAAGAGAAAGACAAACCAGTGACAGGGGGTGTCAGAGAAGAGATAAAGAGAAGGGAGAAGAGTAAAAAGAAAGACAAACCGGGGGGTGTCAGAGAAGAGATAAAGAGAAGGGAGAAGAGTAAAGAGAAAGACAAACCAGTTACGTGGGGTGTCAGAGAAGAGATAAAGAGAAGGGAGAAGAGTAAAGAGAAAGACAAACCAGTGACAGGGGGTGTCAGAGAAGAGATAAAGAGAAGGGAGAAGAGTAAAAAGAAAGACAAACCGGGGGGTGTCAGAGAAGAGATAAAGAGAAGGGAGAAGAGTAAAGAGAAAGACAAACCAGTTACGTGGGGTGTCAGAGAAGAGATAAAGAGAAGGGAGAAGAGTAAAGAGAAAGACAAACCAGTGACAGGGGGTGTCAGAGAAGAGATAAAGTGAAGGGAGAAGAGTAAAGAGAAAGACAAACCAGTTACAGGGGGTGTCAGAGAAGAGATAAAGAGAAGGAAGAAGAATAAAGAGAAAGACAAACCAGTTACAGGGGGTGTCAGAGAAGAGATAAAGAGAAGGAAGAAGAATAAAGAGAAAGACAAATCAGTTACAGGGGGTGTGAGAGAAGAGATAAAGTGAAGGGAGAAGTGTAAAAAGAAAGACAAACCAGTGACAGGGGGTGTCAAAGAAGAGATAAAGTGAAGGGAGAAGAGTAAAGAGAAAGACAAACCAGTGACAGGGGGTGTCAGAGAAGAGGTAAAGAGAAGGATGGGAACATAGATGTGA
This sequence comes from Ascarosepion bandense, assembly GCA_037127315.1. Classification (NCBI taxonomy): domain Eukaryota; kingdom Metazoa; phylum Mollusca; class Cephalopoda; order Sepiida; family Sepiidae; genus Ascarosepion; species Ascarosepion bandense. The sequence continues at coordinate 2,422,893 of JBBBDQ010001220.1, read as the reverse complement.
AGACGGTTGCAAAGTTAGAGGGAAAGGAAAAGAAGATACACGGGGGTAATGTAGAAAGGACGAGGGAAGGATTGGAGTCAAGTGGAAAAGGGATTGTCGTTGTTCAGAAAGGAAGCATTGCTGACAAACATAATACGGCTATTATATAAATACATTCCTAATGATTTTTCTATGGGAATGCTTTGCAAAACAGGAAGAAAGAAGTCATTGGTCAAGAACAAATCCGATCTTTATTAACAGAATACGGCTATTATATTTACAATGTAATATATTGCTAATTGTTTTATTATAAAATATAAAAATAATAAAAATGCCCCCTGCGCATCAGTGGCTGTACCGCCTTGCTTGGGGTGAAACGATTTTAAAAATTCTCCAATGTAATATTAAAATCTGCAACAAGTAACTTATTACAGGAGAAAGTTACGTGTCTGTTTTCTTTATTTTTTTTTTTTTTTTTTCAGAACAAGAAAAAGATATCAATCCGAATATTTTAAGAAATGAGGAAAATATTTCAGGATATTGAAAACGCTTGACAAAGGCAAAGGAACGCATTATATGAAACGTGTTATTTTATAATAAAAATATGTTATCCGCTGCTTTCGTCTGTCTTTCCTTCCTTCTATCTGTCCAGTCAGTATCAGGTTCTCCAGGCTCTCCTTCCTCATTGCATGTCCCAGGAACTTCAGTTGTCTCTTCCTGATGCTCAGCATCAATTTCCTTTTTGTTGCCATTCTTTCTAACACTTCGTCGTTGCTTGTATGCTCAGTCCACGATATCCGTAGCATCCTTCTGTAGAACCACATTTCGGCCGCTTCTAGTTTTGTCCTCATTTTCGATGATATTGTCCAGCATTCACAGCCGTATTGAAGAACTGACATCACGTAGCAGTCTAGCACTCTTTTCTTCGTTTCTATTGAGATCTTCCTGTGTGTTAGTATTTTGCTCATCTTCTGGAACGCGTCCTTTGCCATGCCAATTCGCCTTCGGATCTCCGTGTCGCACTTTCCATCTCCTGTTAGAACACTTCCTAGGTACTTAAATTCTTGGACTTGATTGATTCTGTTATCCCCCACCTGTATTTGACATTTTGGGTTGTATCTTTTGCTGATGACCATGCACTCAGTTTTCTTAAAGTTTATTTGTAGTCCCTTCTTGTCACTCACCACTGCTACTTTCTGTATGAGATCTTGCAGTTTCCTTTCCGTGTCCGCAATCAGTAGTGTATCGTCAGCGTATCTTATGTTGTTCAGGTTGTGGCCTCCAATAACAAATCCTGGTGTGTCATCTAGGGTCCTCAAAATATTCTCGCTGTATAGGTTGAACAAATCCGGTGAAAAGACACATCCTTGTCTTACGCCTTTTTCTATCTTTGTGTATGCAGGCCGTTTGCTGCCAGAAGAGATTATTGATTATTCTTATGTCTTTGCCGAAAATGTCGAGGTTGCCTAGCATCTCCATCAATTCTTTGTGTCGTATTTTGTCGAATGCTTTCGCGTAATCAATGAAGCATAGGTACAAGTCTTTCTTCATTTGTAATGCCCTTTCAGAGAGCATCCTAATCATGAATATGGCGTTCCTTGTTCCAGTGTCCTTGACGAAGCCGCACTGTTCCTGCCCTATCTCTGGCCTGATTCTGCTTCTCGCTCTATTCATCAGGATTCTGACAATCAGTTTTGTAATGTGACTCATTAAACTGATAGTTCTGTGTAGTTCGCACTCGTTTGCTCCAGGTTTCTTCGGCAGCGCTATAAATATCGACTTGCATAGGTCGTCTGGTATTATTCCGCTGCTATAAATTTCGTTTATTATGTCGGTAATCTTTTCTATGCCATATTCTTCTAAGGCTGTCAGCAGCTCTATCACTATACCATCTGGGCCAGGTGCTTTGTTTCTGTTCATTTTGGCCATTGCAGCTTCCACTTCGGATTTTAATATTTCCGGTCCATCCATCTCCTTGTGTATTCTCGGTTGTTCTCTCTTGTCGCAAAAGAGATCCTTTATGTATTCTTCCCATCGCTGGAGTATTTCCTCTTTCTCTAATATGATTGTCCCTTCCTTGGATTTTATGCATCCAGTTGAGGAGCAGGTTTTTTGTCCTGTCAGTTCTCTTATTTCTTTATGCATCTCTGCTTTGTTGTTCCTGCTCAGTCTCTCTACTTCTGCACATTTGTTGTTGAGCCATTCCTCTTTGGCTTGTCTGCATTTGTTCCTTATCTCCCTGTGAAGTTTTTTGTACTCTGCTCCGTGTCTTGGCGTTATTTTTTGTCTCCTTTGCATCATGTGGAGGATCTCTTCGGTCATCCACTCATTTTTTCTTCTGCGTCTGATTTCCTTTGGGGCTATGTTGTTCGCTGAGGTTACCATCGCTTCTTTTAGTGAATCCCATTTTGAGTATCCTTTTCCAGTTTGTCTAAAATTAGGTTAAAAATTATCAAAGAGCACACATTAGTTATTTCATACACCAAAATGTACCTCATACATACCATGAATATTATTTTAAAACGGCTTTACAGAATACAACACTTTGAACGGCTATCATGTTTGTAACAACCTAATAAACGCATTAATAATAATTTTATTATAAAATGCACGGGAAATCTGGACGAAACAATTTGTTATTGGTCAAGAATTTATGCAAACATAACTGATACAATATGTCTATTATTATATTCTGTAGTGTAATATAAATGCCCTGCTAAGGATTGTACTTTAAAAATGTATTGAAAACAACAAAGAAAGGAATTGTCAATGGTCAAGAATGAATGCAAGTATTACTGACAGAATAATGTTATTATTTCTTTACTACTTGAATACAGTGTGTTGCAGCAAAATTTGTTTTTATTGCCTATTTTGTTGTCTTTTTGTCAAGTGTCGGATTTTACTGCAACACCCTGTATATTAGCTTTTCTTTATCTTGACTCTTCACTTACCTTTTTCGTTAGTATAACTCTTGACGACCACTTTTCCAATGAGATTTTAAAATCCCTACCTGAAGATTTCTGACCAAAATTACTACATTTAGCAGTTAATCAAATTTCTCTGGTAATGGGGAATGGTTGTTTTGCTTATATTTTAGATTAACGGTTGCTTTGCTGATATTTCAGATTAACGGTTGCTTTGCTGATTAAATCCAACAGGAATTAAATAATGTTACCTCTATATTCTTTACCATTTTTGTCATTGCATTTTTCTTTGTTTTTTTCATAGAGTTCGTTTTTCTTTTCTTTCTTTTCTTTCTTCCTTCCTTTTTCTTTTATTTCTTTCTTCTTTTTTTCTTTGTTCCTTTTTTCTTTTCTTTCTTTTTTCTTTTCTTTTCTTTCTTTCTTTCTCTTTTCATACTTCATTCCTTTCTTATTTCTTTTCATTCTTTCTTTCTTCCCTTTTCTTTTCTTTCTTTCTTTCTTTCTGTTTCTTTTCTTCCTCCTTTCTTTTTTCTTTCTTACTTTTTTCTTTTCTTTCTTTCTTTCTTCCTTCCCTTTTCTTTTCTTTCTTTCTTCCTTTTTCCTTTAGTTTTTCCTTCCTTCCTTTTTCTTTTCATTCTTCATTCCTTCCTTTTTCTTTTCATTCTTCATTCCTTCCTTTTTCTTTTCTTTCTTTCTTTCTTTTCTTTCTCTCTTCCGTCCTTTTTTCTTTCTTCCTTTTTCTTTTCTTTCTTTCTTTCTTTCTTTTTCTTTTCTCTCTCTCTTATTTCCTGTTTTCTTTTCTTTCTTTCTTCCTTTTTCTTTTTTTCTTCCTTTTTTCTTTTTACTCTTCATCCTATCTTTTTTCTTTTCTTTATTCCTTCCTTTTTTCTTTTCTTTATTCCTTTTATCTTTTCTTTCTTCCTTCGTTTTTTCTTTTTTTTCTTCCTTCCTTTTTCTTTTCTTTCTTTCTTTCTTTCTTCCTTTTTCTTTTCTTTCTTTTTTCTTTCTTTTTCTTTTTCTTTCTTTTTCTTTTTATCAAGTGTCAGATTTTCCTGCAACACCCTGTATTTTTGCTTGAAAGCTGAAAGAAAACCAGTTCATTTCATAGTCTCATCGAAGGCCGTTTCCAAACGTGACCATGTCTTGCAAAAGCGTATCTAATTGGGAAGTGACTGTTGTAAAAGAAACTCCTTAGAAAAAATCAAATATAAAAGCCGTTTTTCACACTCACTCAACGGCGGATACCCATATATAATACACAGATGATAAAATTAGTTTAATTGTTGTCTGTGTCCTTGTGCACCTGAGTGTCTTACATGCGCGCATCTTTTGTGATTGTCCAGAGGCAATATATTTTGCCTGTGCCAGGGCAAAGAATAATGGCTGGTGAACAGAATGATTTTCAGAATTCCCACCAACTGAGCAAAACAATAGTTTGGTGCAAGATGGAGACATTTTAATTGTCCTCGTTCTTCCAACATCCGAGGAAAAAACCGAATAAATGAATGTAAGGACAGAGTTATATTTAATTAAAGGAGAGACAAAATAGACTAACAGAAAACTCAAAGAATGCATAGAGAAGTGGGGGTCCAGGGATCAGGGGTCAGGGGTCAACAAAAGATAATTATGTTGCTCATTTTGGCGCAACTCAAAAATATATATCCAGACTAAATGTAATTTTTTTTATTCTTGAGTTCATATCGCTTTACATGCAAAATTATTTTTATTCCTACGCCATTCAGTCGCTTTACAGCGCAAGAAATAGTATTTAGATATGTTCAGTATTTGAAAAAGAAAAAAAATGCAAAACAACAAATTTAGACAATACAAAAGACAAAGGAAAATGAAAAAAGAATCATTTCCCCATAAAGAATTTATCTGATGGTGAAAAAGAAAAAGAGATTACAAATTATATTGCAGATTGTAACCCCCCCCCCCCAAAAAAAAAAAATTATCTGTTAATATCCAAGAAGTCGCAGAGTTCTACTAGTTATACCGGGACAATAATTATTTTAAAAGTTTTATTTCCAAATATTCCAACAAAATATTTTCACAGAAATTTATGTAAATTAATAATGTGCGTTGTGGTGCAGTGGATATCGGCTTGGAACGCGAAATCAGGCAGCCGAGTTCGAATTCCAGTCGAATTACTTGCATTCTCGTACGCGCATATACCCTTGGGAAAGGTATTAATTTGTCTCTTCACTCCAGTTAGGGGCTAAATAATTAGACATATTGGGTTCTATAGCCTTGTAGGCAACCAGTCAATCGCGGAAAGCAATGGCAATCTACTGCGGGATAATCGTCTGCCCAGTCAGTCATGTTTCTTTCGAGACATGATCGCCCAAAGCATGTATCACGTATGGCACTTAACTGATTGACTGAATATAATAGTTGAAAACAGGATTAAAGCTACAACTGGGCATGAAGTGGGAGATCAGTTTTATATTGTTATGAAGTAATAAACTGATCCCCCACTAATTATATTTACTATAATAATATATTATAATCTTTCTCTTCTCTTTCTAGTTATGGGTTAAATAACAGGACAGATTGTGTTCTATAACCTTAACTGGCAAACAGTCTACCGCAGAAAGCAATGGCAATCTACTGCGGGATAATCTTCTGCCCAGTCAGTCATGTCTCTTTCGAGACATGATTGCCCAAAGCATGTATCACGTATGGCACTTAACTGACAGAATTGTTACTGAAATTTTCCTACCCTGTTGAAATATTTGCCTATGTTTCTATGTGGCTGAACTAGCTGTATATCTTTCAATGTGGGTGAAATAATTTTCTATCTTTTCTATGCTACTAAAATATCTACATATCTTTCTATACGGTTAAAATAATTGCTTATTTTTTATGTGAGTGAAATAGTTTCCTATCTTTATGCAGATGAAATAGTTTCCTATCTTTTTGCAGATGAAATAGTTTCCTATCTTTTTGCAGATGAAATAGTTTCCTATCTTTTTGCAGATGAAATAGATTCCTATCTTTATGCAGATGAAATAGATTCCTATCTTTATGCAGATGAAATAGATTCCTATCTTTATGCAGATGAAATAGTTTCCTATCTTTATGCAGATGAAATAGATTCCTATCTTTATGCAGATGAAATAGTTTCCTATCTTTATGCAGATGAAATAGTTTCCTATCTATGTGACTGAAATAATTGGTCATTTTTTTTATACAGGTGAAACAGCATTTCCTTATGCTTTGTATGACTCTATTTATAAGATAAAATATATAAGATCAGATAAACAGGTATGAAATGCTGGTTTTGAGTACAGATTTGTTTTGTTTGTTCTGAAAAGTTGACAGAGAGCAATCCAAAATAAATCATAATTATGTTGCATTTGTAGGCGTCACGGTGTTTGTGACGAACGATTCTTTTGAATCGAGTTCCCGCCAAGCAAGGCAGCAAAAGCCACTAAAGTGTTTACTTGGTGCGGAACAATTGGAAAGAAAAGTACTAACGAGCGAGAAAAAAAAGAAATAATCGAAAGGCCAGTAGAAAGCGACTGATGTTGCATTTAAATTCTTATAAAGTTAGCTAGAAATTATGGAGCCGGATGGGATTTTCAAAAACGAGAATTGCAAAAGAAAAAGCTTACGGTTACATCGAGATAACTCAAATTGATAAGCTCTTGACGCCAGTATAGTCAGTCAGTCAGTCAGTTAGTCAGTCAGTTAAGTGCCATACGTGAAACAAGCTTGGGCAATCATGTCTCGAAAGAGACATGACTGACTGGGTAGAAGATTATCTCGCTGGTTGCCGACCAAGGCTATAGAACCCAATCTGTCCTGTTATTTAACCCATAACTGGAAGAAAGAGACGGATTAATACTTTTCCCAAGGGTATTTGCGCGTAAGTGAATGCAATGAATTCAGCTGGAATTCGAACTCGGCTCCCCGATTTCTCCTTCCGTGCCAGTATAGTACTTCATTTGAATTTTTTAAAAGTCTAGGTTTAATAAGGAAAATCACATCCGAATAATTGCTATGGAAATATTTATAAGAAAGACACATAGAGGTAACCTTAAGGCGGTGAGAAAGACGCTGAGGTCGAGACGCTACATCAGGACTAATAATATTGCTGATTTTTCGCTGGGTTTTATCAAGAAGCTCTAGGTATATAAGAGGAGAGGTGGGTCATCTGTGGTAGAAATATTCTAAGCATGAGTGAATGATAGTCATAGATATGTAAGATCAATTCCAAAATAAAAAAAAATTGTCTTGTACAACACAGCGAACAGACATCCTCAGCAGCTAAATAAGCAAGGGATTAAATATAATCTTTCCATTTAAAATCAGCTGAGAACATCAGCCCGAGGAGACACAACGAGTTAGTTTCCTAATATGCTTTTTATGATTTGTTAAAGTAATTTGTATGAAATACTGCGGATTTTGTCTGTAAGATCAGATGAAGTATTGCCTGATTTTAAACCTAAAATCATTTTTAATAATGGCTTTGAGAAACCGTTTGCATATAGTTTAGATTATTTACAATGATCTGGTCGCGTTGGACGTTATGTCCGTCATCCATAACTGACGCCTTGATCTGAAGAACGTATTTAGTAACATGACTCGATTTTGTTTACACTACTGACATTGTTGGGACTGTTGATCTCATCTTTCTTGCCATATTAATGACGTTTCGGCGATTGCACGTTGAGGCTTTCTTCAGATGTTTGGAATTTAGAACCGAACGTTTTATTCCGTCTGCTGTTCTAGTTTCATCTATCTATCTATCTATCTATCTATCTATCTATCTATCTATCTATCTATCTATCTATCTATCTATCTCATTTTGTTTTTATCTATCCATCTATCTCAATCTGTTCATATCTATCTATTTATCTCTGTTCATATCTATCTATCTATCTATCTATCTATCTATCTATCTATCTATCTATCTATCTATCTATCTAAAGAGTTTAATAGTGATTATGAAGTCACGGTATCTCTAAAACTTACTCTGATTATTCTGACACGAAGAAAACTCCCGAATTTAGTGGGTAGGTTATCAGAATTAATAGAGAAGCCTACATCAAGTACCTTGAAGAGGTACTGATGGCCTGGGTTAAGGAAGTTGCTGCTGAAAAACCCTTACGTCTTGCATTTCACTCTACAAGTTGCACAAACAAAACACATCTATCTATCTATCTATCTATCTATCTATCTATCTATCTATCTATCTATCTATCTATCTATCTATCTTATTCTGTTCAGATCTATCTATCTATCTATCTATCTATCTATCTATCTATCTATTTGTCCTTTAGTTCTCCTCTCTAGTGAGAGTATTCATTTTGGTTCAATAGACAAACACCTAATTTTTTTAGCACCGAAAAGCAGTGTGGTAAACACTTCAAAATGTTTGTCGAATGTTCAGTTCCAATAACTACTATAAGTTCGCCTCTCTTAGGGCCATATTTAGCTATATCTCACTGGCCATTACTACGTGATGACCCGTGTTTTTTATATCATTCTGGATGTCATGATGATTATATTGGGATTCATGTAATTGTTCTAGCTTCACATTTCTTTTGGGTTTTCTCACTAAATAATAACACAAATATTAATATAATAAGTTTATACATCATAAGTTTAATCCATAACCAACTTTATTATTCTGGGTTTCCAATAAATGTATTAAAAACGATGTTTAATAAGTAGACTGATAAGGAATTCTCAGAGGACAAATGAAAATAAATAGGAAATGGACAAATAGCGTAACGTAAAAGGTTTTCATTTCTACACTCAAACGTTCGCGTAATCGGATTTGACAAGTTAATGTACATTGCAAAAATGATTTAAAGATACACTAAGTTGTGAGCCAATGATATTTCGAAAGACTCAAAAAATGGATCCAGATTGTGTGGTTGGCTGTCAATAAAATACAGTCACTTTCAGTAAGTGCATCAGAAGATTAGAGTCATTGCAAAATCACGCAAGAAATTCTTTAACAATGGTTTGTGAGATTACAAGACTAACAATCATTTTAAAGGATATGGTCGAATAGATAATAAATAGATTTCACCATGAGTTTTCTTTCTATGATCACCCAATATCTACTGAACTCCCTAAGAATGTCTTGTGAGTATATTATCTGCCACTCTATCGCAGTAACATTATAGATTCATTATAGTTTCATTTGTTAAATTCAAGCTTAGAATTTACCCAAACCGAACTCTGATTTCAAATTTATAATTATCCACAACTGAAAAACATCTGGAAAATTCAAGTAACCTTGAAATAAAAATGTTGATTTTAAAATATACTAGCAGTATAGTCCGGCGTTGCTCGGGTGTAATGAAAGCTTTAAAACTAATCCATGGTCCTGGAGCTCAGACTCTTTGGACGTTTGCACGAATGACTAAATGCAATAGTTGTTTCCAGTTAAAGCGAAACCGTAAACTGAAAGAAAAATGAATGGATGTAAGTCAAATTTGATTTCCTGGAATCGATATCAAATAAGTTGTTTTCGTCGTAAACTGAATTTTGAAGGCTAAATAAGTGATCGGAGTAAATGATATCATGGCTGACACTAAGAACTACAATTATACCTACTTAGAGCCAAACCCGAAGCAAAAACTAAAATAAAAGGGCTGAAAAAATACAGACATACAGGTAGATAAACAGACACACACAAAAACATCTTGCCTTTTATATGTATATATATATATATTATCGATTTTCTGCTCTATTGTAAGAACTGCAACCGTGAAACTTCTGAATATCATTTCTATGTCTTTGTCTATGAGTTTATCAAATTTGATTAAAATCGGACCGCTCCTTCTATAACCCGGTTTTTTCGATTATCGATTTTCGATATTTATCGGGGGTAACTCGACACAAAACCTAGCTAAGAACACTCGCAGACGCTTATAGTACAACTGTGTAAATTATCAAGAAAATTGGTTCAGCCGTTTTGGAGTTTATAGGTAACGAACACACACACAAACACAAAGTTACATTTATAAATAATTTTAGATTTTGAACTAAAAGAGAAAAAGAAATTGAAGCCATTGACAAAACCAAGAAAAAAACTGGGTTGTAGAACGTCAAAATGATTAGATACCCACTAAGAAGAATGGTTTGGTAAGTAAGTATTTGAAGAATTTGACATTGCAACATTCTTGGAAAATTGTCAAAAGACATGAATGCAAAATAACACATTTAAATAAATATGAAAACGTATAAGTTACGTAAAGTATATGAAAACTGATTTCTTAACTGTACTTATTAGTAATTAAACGTAGAACTACATTGGATCAAACTGATGAGTAGACGAGACTTGGGCCCCTTTATAGAAATAATCCATGAACAGGACACAGAAGAGTACAGGTGGACGTTTTAGAAAAATATGGTAGGAAATAAAATCAGAGGTCTCTTTAAATTCGAGTATCTTTATCTTGTCCATTCAGGACATGTGTGTTCATGGATCTTGTCATGACGGCATCACCCACAACGGAATGAACTCTTCCAATCATTAGCTATACCTCCCTGCACTAAAGGTGAGAAGGGGTAGTTTGGGAGTAGCTATTAGATAGCCTGGGGAGAACGTCCGGAACATAGCCGAGATTCGACTACGAACACTGACACCGTAACGACCATTACTAGTCCCAGTTCGAGGATCGAATTTTAGTATTACTCACTATCTGTATTATCGTTACACTTAAACTAACCATATTATCGTTACACTTAAACAGCTTCTTCTTGTGAACCACTGCTCTGCGGAACAGGCTCTCAAGCGGATTTTTCCCAGATGACTACAATCTTAACTTCTTCAAGTGTAACGTCAACTGCTATCTTTCCCTCCCATTCATGTAAACTACCCCTTAACATAACTGTCATGGCGGCATCACTCATCCAACGGATTGAACTCTTCCAACCACTACATATACCTTCCCTCACAACAGGTGGTAGATAGAGTGAGTAACCTGAAGACAGCCACGGAGTAGCCAGTGAGTAGCTAGTAGATAGCCTGAGGAGAACGCCCTGGTCATAGCCGAGAGTCGTCTACGAACACTGATACCGTAACGACCATTGCTAGTCCCAGTTCGAGGTTTGAATTATAGTATTACTATCAAACCCGTATTATCGTTCTACTAACAACGTTTTACGTGTTGTATTTTGCAGCGTTTAATATATATTCGCTATTTCCTATTTTGGTTGTTCAGTGTTATTCTTTCTGGACCTTTTACCGGATCCACGACAAATCTCTAACTACCATTTTTATTTCTGAGAAATATTTGTCTGTTTATTATGTTTTACAATCCAATTATGTCATACAAGCTCGTTAAGTACATTACTCAGGTTAATTTTGTATTTGATATCTCTTCTGAGTTTCAAATTTTCCAAGCCGCCTTTCCTCATGATGTGTCCCAGAAATTTCAGTTGTCGTTTTCTGATTGTAACATTTTGTTTTGTTTCGGTTTTCTTTTAGAATTACTTCTTGCGACCACGATATTCTCAGATTCCTTCTGTAGAACCAAATTGACGCTGAAAATTATCTAGCATTCGGGGGTATATATATAAATATTATTCGACATGATTTTCTTTGTTTCTAACAAAATTTTTCCATTTCAATGCGTTTTCAGATTGTTGTTGCTACGTTTTCATCCTTTGTTGAAATATGTTTCTCTATTGAACAGTTGAAGAGGCTCATCCCTTGTTTCCTGTTTAGGATGCGGTTTCCGGTTTTCTCTTTTCCAATCTTTTCACTCTTTTCTTTTTTTATTTTCAATTGAAGTAGATATACTAAACTATCGCCCGGTTCACACTCCACCGTCGTCTATTGAACAGGTGAAGAGGCTCATCCCTTGTTTCCTGTTTAGGATGTGGTTTCCGGCTTTCTCTTTTCAAATCTTTTTACTCCTACGTAGCCCCCTGCGCATTAGTGGCGTTATCGCCTTGCTTGGGGTGATATGATTAAAACAAAAATCCAAATCACTCTAAGCAAGGCAATATTGTCACTAAAATGCAGGGGGTTGCTAGAGAATATGAGAATAACAAAGAAAAACTACAATTAAGTAAAGGGAACAATAAAGGAACAAAAACTAAGAAGACAAGATAACTATTGACATTGCATTTAAATTTTTGAAGATCAAAGCTGAATGGAAAGCAAGAATCCGGATTAGAGTTCAAAAAGCGAGAGAAGAGGCCGCCTGCATAAGACTTAATTAACTTAATAAAGGAGACACAGGACATTTTCACTAGAAACAAAGAAGAGAGTACTAGATTGCTATGTGATGTCAGTTCTTGAATATGGCAGTGAATGTTGGACAATATCATCAAAGATAAAGGAAAGACTTGAAGCAACCGAAATGTGGTTCTACGAAAGCATTTAGGATATAAAATGGGGGATCAATTTCATATTGCAATCAATATATAAACTGACCCCGCACTTTGTGGTCAAAGGAGTTTCTATACATTTATATTCGTGAGATCCAAAAGCACAAAGATGCATTTCACAAGTTGAGTAGAGTATTAAGAGACAGGAAACTTTCACTAGAAACAAAGAAGAGAGTACTAGATTGCTATGTGATGTCAGTTTTTCAATATCATCAAAGATGAAGGGAAAACTTGCAGCAACTGAAATGTGGTTCTACAGAAGGATGCTGCGGATATCGTGAACCGAACATGTGAACAATGACGAGGGGTCGGAAAGAATGGAAACAAAACAAAATTAATATCGAGCATCAGGAAGAGACAACTGAAGTTCCTGGGACATGCAATGAGGAAGGAGGGCTTGGAGAACTTGATACTAACAGGCCAGATAGAAGGCAAGAGAGACAGAGGAAGGCAGCGGATAACATATTTGAAGGGCCTGAGCAGGTAGATGAGAGAACGGGGGCTGAGAGACGTTACAGAAAAAAGCATGCTAAGAGCCACCAGGGATATGGAGACGTGGAAGTCCATGATCGCCTACGTCCTGAAAGGACAATGTACAAAGAAGAAGAAGAAGAAGAAGAAGAAGAAGAAAGGAAAAAGACAAATAAAAGAAGAGGAATTAAAAAGACATAAGATAACGTTTGACATTTAAATCTTTGAATATCAACGGGGACTGAGAAGTAGACGCAGGAAGAGAGTTCCACAAGCAAGAAGAGTGATAGAAGAAACTTGCGGTTATACTCGCCAACTCAACTATAAATTGAACAAAACTTGTCGCTAGTCTAGTACTGCGCTTAAATTCAAAAAGCCGATATTTTATAGAGGAAGGTTTGCCAGAACAATTACTATGTAAGCGTTTATAAAAATTACACAGCGAATTTACATAACGGCGATAGTGACCGATAGTGAGATGCCAGGTCAGGACAAAAACATTGCAGATTTTTCTTTAGGTTTTATCAAGAACCTCTTAAATTGATAGCAGATCAACACTTTCAAGGCCTTTAGATTAGTTCTCTTGTTTGTAGTGGTAATAACCGTATCTTTTTAACTGGCAATCATACATTCCGTCTTGCACCAATTAATGGTCAAACCTTTTTTTTCTTTTTCCTTTACTATCTTGTCTTGGAAGAACTGTTGTTTTCTTTCCATTTCTGGCACCAGCACATTGTCATCTGCGTATTTTGTATTGTTAAGATTATACCTGCTGATGATTACTCCTGGTAGGGTCCCTAGTTCCCTTAGGATTGCCTCGCTGTAGTGCTGAACAAATTCGGCAAGGAGACACGTCTCTTCTTTCTGCCATAAAGATAAATATAGTGTCAATATCAACGCTGAGAATTTAATATCTTTCATAAATCGCTTTTGTGTTCTACAAATCAGTTTTAGAATGGTATCTATTAGAATTCATGCGGTACATTGTTCATAGACATCCGTATTATCTGCATTTAATACATTCGGATAAAATGGCCTCAACTTTGGTGTTGTTATCAAAGAGGCTGTTGCATCATCTGGTCTTCTTCATATGTCTGTCGCTCTGCATAACCTCGAAAGAATTTTGAACTGAACCTTCCATTTAGCATATCACTCGATAATTCCAGAGCCTAACATATATATAGCGCCACTAATAAAAATCCATATGATATTTATGAAGTACAAACCTTCAAATGGCACGTGACAAAATTTGGGCCAAATTACAGGTATCTAAATGAAGCTCATGTTGCAAATTGTCAAAACTATGGAAAAATATGAATTTTGTGTGTTGTTAAAGCATTGCTTTCTGATGCGGAAAAATATTGTTTAAGCAAAGCAATGGCTTGATAAGTGTTATTCGAATTCTGCCTCCTTGCAAACAACAGCTAAAAGGTGGTATGCTGACTGTAAAAGCGGTCGTACAGACACAAATCGCCAGATACCCCGGAAAAAATAAAAAATCCACAAACTCGTTTTGTCCGATCATAAATTGAAGTTGCGTGAGATAGCAGAGTAGTTGAACATATCACCCTTTTTGCAATGAGAAATCTGTGTTCAAAGTGGGTGCCGCGTTTTCCTCACAGTCTATCAAAAACAACAACGCGTCGACGATTCAGAGCGTTGTTTGCAACTGTTTCAATGCAAGAAGAAGGAGTGCTTGCGTAAATATGTGACAATGGATAAAACATAGACCCACCACTTAACTCTGGAGTCAAATTGGCAGTCAACTGAATTGAGAACAACAGGTGAAAGCCGTCCAAAGCGACCAAAACGCAAACATCAGCAAGCAAGGTTTTGATCTCCGTATTTGGGGATGCGCAAGTTATTTTGTGAATCGATTACGTTGAAAAAGGAAGAAACTTAAATAGCGAATATTATATAGTATCAGTGGTGCGTTTGAAAGACGAAATCGCCAAAAAATGACCACAAATGAAGAAGAAAAAATGATCTTCCACCAAAACAATTGTGAACTGGACTTTTCATTTAAATTACGTTCGTACGTGGCTTGTACGACAAAGCTGTACTCATATACAACAATTCGGTGATATATTAATTGTTCAATCCCTAGAATTGTTAGTAGATCCATTGGAAACGGCGTGAAGTAAATAAGACTTTAAAGAAAAGTATAATAACAGGAAATATCCCTAGACTTTGACAGCGGAACGCGAACATTCATAAATGTAATAAAGTGTTCATTTCGAAATTACCTGAAGTTTATGCGGATCAAAAAACATATTGTTGTGGATTCCGGGTAATGAGCTGCACAAAACAATGAACAGCAAAAACAGACATTGAGATAGAAAAGTTATATTGAACGTAATATACAAACTTGTTAGTAAATCCAGGAATGATATTATTAAGAAATAAATATATACAAGTCTTGAAGTGAAGTCATTGGAAATAGTATATCCGTGTATATTATTCTAGCTGAGTGGAGCTCAGAGCTAGTCTGACTTCTGATGTGGTAATTTTTGGGTAACTTCGGTATCTCTCGGTAACTTACGTATCAGTTCAGGTACTCTCCGATAAATCGTGACCAAGGAGAGCCTTCAAATATGAAAAAAGTGGCTTTGATTTGCCAAGGAGAGAGTTAGGTTCTACTAGCTCTACCATCTTTACTTGACCAAGATGCTCTACTTATGAATGAATGCCTCTGCGGCTTTTAACCAAGGGAATAGTTTTACAATGATCTTCACACGGCACAATACCCAGGAGCCACTCCATGCAGAGGGATACAGAGGAAGAGGTACAATTTATGGTGATATGTGGGGAGGATAACTGTTGATCTGGGACTTGAACTTGTGAAGATTGTAGTGACCGGGAAAGCTTCCTCTTGGGAGAGGTTCCACAAAGTTCGTGGGAAGAAGCTACTCGAGTTGAAACGACATCTCACAATGAAATATGAAGGGAATGAGGGTGTTTCGCTACAATGTGTCTGGCATGGCGGATCTTAGACGTGAAGACTAGAACTGGTGAAACTAAGGAATGTAATTCATTTGCACACTCTCAGTGGAAATGGCAATAGAGCAGTGATAGAATTGCGACATTTGGTCTGTGAGAAAAGGGGCTGTAGGGTGAAAAATCAACTACAAGAACGCGGAGACGCTTTTGGATTTTATCGAGACTGGAAAGTGAAGAGACCCTACGATCACACCCAGTGATGGGATTGATGATGATGGTCACGGCTACCTTGTTTGTCGTGCCTACAACTGCACGTATACTGACTGTCATTTGATTGGTGTGTCTATATAGCTCTCCACAACACCTATAGTTCTCAGTAATATTTGTTCTTTTTGCGATATCTTCCATTCACTGAAGCTGACCAGGTATGTGGTCCGTTGCCTCTCCCTGTAACATTTGATTTTGTGTGTCAAATTCTTCTAGTCTTTTTTCTTTATTATGTGTCCAAGAAATTCGAACTGTCGCCGATTTCATTTTCTTTAAGTCTACATGGTATTCTCAGCATCCATCTGTAGATACCAAATTCTTTTGCCTGCAGTTTTCGCTTCATTTGTGTCAGATGGTCTTATTAAATTCCAAGCCTGTTGATTAGTTACCAATACATCTCAAAAGCTGTTGTAAGTACAGTGATTTCTGACGTTAACGAGTGCGCCAGGATATCTCCCTGTACCAGACTAAGTTTTTGCACATATATAAAAAATAGGCAAATACGTACATAGCGTGTTAATTTCATACATGCAAGAATGCGTGCTTGTGTGGACATATACGTGTCTGCATAAAGATGAGAACCTGTTTGAACTGATGTGTGTAGGGCATATTATTGACAAAATACGTTTGAAATTTAATTTATCTCATAGTTGGATCTCGGGGCTTCGTGTTGTATTCACAATCACAGCAGGACACGGAAATCGTATTCAAGAAAAAACAATTTTGAAAATTCTTTTTGTAAAAGGTTTTTCTAAATTTAATAAGGTTTTTAATGAAAAGAAATTTGCCCCGAATGACATTAGAAATTATTCTATCTTTCATATCTTGACAAAATCGATAATTTAAAGAGAAAAAATTAAAAGATTATTTTCCTTAAAACAAAATTAAATAACAATCTAAATTTAAGGGGTTTAAACTGCAGCGATGCACGGTTAATATATTCCTGATAAATGGCAACGTTTACGTTTCTAATACATTTTAGGAATTTGGAAAGGCAGATATTGAAAGAGATAAGCTTCGTTACTATCGAAGAAGTGAAACATTGTGTGTGTTACGAGAATAATTTAAGGTTAAGGAATCAAAAGAAAAAACACCCCCGAGTAATAAATAGCCACACAGGTTGTTGGAAATACATTATAGTTGATATTGTCAGTTGACAGTCATATTAACGAATCAGCTATTAACAAAAAATCCTGGTAAAAATAATTTATTTCTTCAAAATTCTTCAGTGAGAATCTTCAACTTGGAAGCGAAAATACGGATCAGCAAGATGCTAGCCTTGGAAATTTTTCTTACTCCTTTCACTCACTCTGTCACTGAGATATGATAGGCAAAACCTTTGTACTGGGGACAATAAAAATAGACAATAAAACCCATACATGCTGTGTTATTTATTACTACAAAATAAATTTCTCCTGCGCAAAAGACGTCTCACTTTGTGTATTTGCCTGTAACCTGTCGTAGAGACTAACACAGTGACACGAACGAGAATGTCTACTACGGATTAATAACCATAGTCGCCAAACGTCATTTACAGCCACATACCATTTTATGACAATGTGACATAAGAAATAGAATATCCACCATTTTGTTAAGCCCGGAGGCTATGCTTGTAAAGATCAACATCTAAATCTAACAGAGCTACTACCCAGGGATGTATTTTGGTGAAGGCGTGATTCTTGTTAAAACCAGACTTGACATCCACAAATGCGAGAAATGTGCGACACTCGAATATCACCAAAGAAATAAAATGCATAACTATAGCGTGGATCTGACCAACAGTAATGGTGAATCAAAAAGAAGACACATTTATGTGCAAATTCTCCCCGGAAACTAGAAAAAAAATCGTTGTTCTTCAACCAAACTTGCATATATATAGGCCACTCGTATTCAAGGATACCCGTCTACTGAAGCGGCTAGCGAATCCCCATTGCAGACGTCTACTTGTGTTTGTTCAACACCCACAGAGACAACCTGTGGTTTGTACTGCAACTATGCTGAGCGGACCTTAGTTACGGTTTCTGGGAGAGAGCGCAGTATATGATATGGCTTGAATCAACAAGTAGTATGGTTTTCAGGCACTTTACAATGTTGCCGCCAACTGAAATCACTTCCTCCAGTCCGATAATATCAAGAAGCCATCTTCCTGACAGATCGACCATCCTCAGATTCGAACCCAGGCTTCATGGACAGAAGGCGAACGTTCTAACCACTCGGCAACATGTGATGGCATGTATAAGATTCTTGTATGGAGTCAGGTTTGTTTTCAATAGTAATTTTAAAGAAAAGTCCTCGTTCTGTTTTGGAGTGGTTGATCAATCTCGTTTGCAGCTTGTTATCGATGTTGGGCTTGTGGTCTTTATGCATTTTTCAGTTGAATTTTCCCCATTCTGTCTTCAATCTGAAGTTTACTTGCAAATTCAGGCGCATCTCAGTTGGTTTTAGACACAGTCTCATGGTCTCTATCAACTTTATAATTACTTTTTTTTAATCATATCCTTTTTCTTCTTTTTTTTAATTGGAGTAGATAGACTAAACTATCGCCCGGTTCACACTCCACCCACGTCTATTGAACAGGTGAAGAGGCTCATCCCTTGTTCCATGTAGAGGATGAGGTTTCCGGCTTTCTGTTTTCCAATCTTTTCACTCTTTTCTTTTTTCTTTTCTTTTCTTTTTTTTTCAATTGGAGTAAACAGCCTAAACTATCGCCCGGTTCACACTCCACCCACGTCTATTGAACAGGTGAAGAGGCTCATCCTTTGTTCCCTGTTTAGGATGTAGTTTCCGGTTTTCTCTTTTCCAGTCTTTTCACTATTTTCTTCTTTCTTTTCTTTTCTTTTTTTCAATTGGAGTAAACAGACTAAACTATCGCCCGGTTCACACACCACCCACGTCTATTAAACAGGTGAAGAGGCTCATCCCTTGTTTCCTCTTTAGGGTGTGGTTTCCGGCTTTCTTTTTCCCATCTTTACACTCTTACGTAGCCTCCTGCACACTGGTAATTTTTCTCAATATATTTTCCTGGTAGCGGAAGGAATTGACTTTATAGATATTCCTGGGTTTATCCGTTCGGATCCGTAAGTCCTGGGATTTTTAATTTCTTTAATATCTTGATCTACCTTGTGTAAGAATTTATTTGACGATCTTCTGAACTTGATTTTCTTGACTAAGTTGATCACATCTTTTTCAAACTGATCTAGCTTGTTGTTGGGAGGTGTTCTTTGGGATATCAGATGGTAATTCTCTTTTGTATTATCCGGTTTATCAGACATGTTTAGGTAGAAGTCAGTCTTCCATCGGAGACTCTTTAAACAAGAATCAATAATATTATCTGTGAATGGTCGGTTAAAAGATTGCAAGAAAAGATAAAGGATATTTTTCAGTGAATATTCCGGGTAAAGATTTTATCCATAGGTGGGGTAATATCAGTGCGTAAAAAGTTTTTAAGGAGGTGGATATTCCTGGGAGAGCTCAACTTTAGTTTAGGTTATGATGTCAAGTCTGTGGATGGGGAGGATAATCCCACAAGATCAACTTAATATAAAATATTAAGGGTTATATCTGCATAGAAAACTCAATGGATGTTATCCAGAGCAATATGATATTTATAAAAAAAAATTCAACACATCATTTAGATTGGTTATAAATTATATTTCATTTCTATGAGCTAAATTAGCTCATTTCATCAGACCGCACTATATTCGTTCCATTCGGTATAAATACTTTCCCGGAATAAACATTTCTTTAAAATGAAATGGAAAACAAGTAACATGATCGTCATTGGATAGTGATCAAAAACTCATTACACGCCCATTTAGAAACACATGAATACGTATATACATATAACCCTAAATATTAACACAATCACTTATAATTATTTATATCCACATACTTCATACTTCTACAGATGTACATATAATTGGGTCTGTTATGCGGCAAAGAACAAATGTAATGAAGTCTGAATTTATCTCATAGAAATAAATTATAATTTACAACCAATCTAAATGATGTGTTGATTTTTTCTTTATGTATATATATATATATATATATATACTAGCAGTATAGCCCGGCGTTGCTCGGGTGTAATGAAAGCTTTAAAGCTAATCCATGGTCCTGGAACTCAGACTCTTTGGACGTTGGCACGAAAGACTAAAAAGCAATAATTGTTTCCAGTTAAAGCGAAACCGTAGACTGAAAAAAAAATGAATGGATGTAAGTCAAATTTTGATTTCGATATCAAATTTTCTGCACTATTGTAAGAACTGCAACCTTGAAACTTCTGAATATCGTTTCTTATGTCTTTGTCTATGAGTGTATCAAATTTGATTAAAATCGGACCACTCCTTCTATAACCCGATTTTTTCGATTATCAATTTTCGATATTTATCGGGGGTACCTCGACACAATACCTAGCTAAGAACACACGCAGACGCTTATAGTACAACTGTGTAAATTATCAAGAAAATTGGTTCAGCCGTTTCGGAGTCTATAGGTAACGGACACACACACAGACACACACTCACACAGACCATTAATAAATAAGTTTAGATTTAGAATATATATATATATATATATATATACTCAAGGAAGAGGACCAGGGTAAGAAATGGCAAATTATAAAACAAATCGTTTAATGATACCACTTAAAAACAGAAAGAGGAGATTATAAAAATGATTAAAAGATCCTCCTAAAAAAAGTGGCGGGGTGGTTATTCCCTATTCTCTCTGAATATTTCCTAATTTTTTTTCCCTAATTTTAATCTTCTTCTTCCGACATATACCCATGACTAGTTTTGTTGGACAAAAATTTGCCTCGGGTTTTTCTTCTTTTTTTTAATCTTTGAACCTTTTTTGAAATCTCATTTTTATGTTTTAAAGCGACATCATTAAGCTATTTGTTTTTCATAGTCCTCCTCCTTAAGTGTATCAACATTTTGTTGTACAAAAAAACGCATCTATCTATCTATCTATCTATCTATCTATCTATCTATGTGTGTGTGTGCGTATGTGTGTGGAAATACATTATGTCGTATATTATTAATCATGTCAAGATTTTTTTCACGAGATACTAGATTAGCAACTAGGTCTCACCCTTTTACAGTGAAACAGATAAGATGTAACCGCATTTTCTACTCTAACAGCTTCTTTTCTCGCACGTCCCGACTGTGGAATTCCCTTCCACATACCTGCTTCCCCGATAGCTACAATCTCCAGGAGTTTAAATGTAAGGTCAATAGACACCTCCTAACATACTAATTCGCATCCATTCTCTTAAACACTCTTCCCATCTACCCAACCCTCATCCTCGGTATCCTTACCCGTCTTCTGACATTTCCTATATCTAACCACTCTTTCTCATCACTTTCCCCTTTGTAACCCCCTAACCACTCTTTCACATCACTTTCCCCTATGAAACCCCCTAACCACTCTTTCTCATCACTTTCCCCTATGTAACCCCCTGCGCAACAGTGACAGTGAAATGCCTTGTTTGGGGTGAAATGATCAAAAAAATCAAATTTCTATTAACATTTACAAAATGTATTTACACTTATATTTTTATGAAATACTCTCATGCTAACTGAAGTTTGTACATCAAATTGTGAATATTTATAATACATATTTATTGATAGTTCGTTTTAATCTCTGCTATGCAAAAATTAAGATGGGTCGCAAAAAAGGCGTAATAAAAAAAATAAAAATATTGAATGTTGAAAACTGAAAAACCTTCTCCCATTAGCATGGGACAGGTTAGCCTCCCAGAGAGTAAAATACTACGCCTCCTTGGCCTTACACTTTCGGCGGATCTCAAATGGAATGACTATATCGAATCCATTGCCAAATCTGCTGCTATGAAAGTCGGTTCTCTGTGCAGGGCCCGGAAGTTTTTCCCACCTGAATCGATTCTGCACATATAGAAATCTACCATCCACCCGTGTATTGAATATTGCTGCCATATCTGGTCGGGTGCCCCTGCTACTCTCCTTGGTCTTCTTGACAAAATACAAAGGAGGATCTGTAACGTGGTTGATACTGACTTGGCAGACCGGCTGCAACCACTCTCTCACCGGCGTGATGTGGCTTCCCTGTGCCTCTTCTACAAGTACTTTCATGACTTCTGCTCCGATGAGCTTAGATCACTGGTGCCGCCTAAGCACGAATTTACACGAGATACTAGATTAGCAACTAGGTCCCACCCTTTTACAGTTAAACAAATAAGATGTAACCGTAAGTTCTACTCCAACAGCTTCTTTTCTCGCGCTTCCCGACTGTGGAACTCTCTTCCACAAGTCTGCTTTCCCGACAGCTAAATGTAGGGTCAATAGACACCTCCTATCACACTAACTCCCAATTATTCTCAAAACACTCTCGTCTACCCAACCCTCATTCTCGGTATCCTTACCCGCCTATCACCCACCCTCTGACATTTCCTATATTTAATCATCCTTTCTCCACTCTATGTAGCCACCTGCGCAGTAGTGGCAGTGACATGCCTTGCTCGGGGTGAAACGCTTATAAAAAAAGAAATCACGGAACATTCACCAAATAAAAAATAAGAATAACAAATGGAGATAAATTAAGAGTAACAAGTTAAGATAAAAATGGATTAACATTATAATGGATTAACTATAAAAATGGATTAACATTATAATAGATTAACTATAAAAATGGATTAACATGCTGAAAAATAACTGAAAATGCTGGTGTTGTGAATCTAAACAGAAAGGATCCACACGTTTTTCTTCTTTTATGTTTCTTCAGGACGTAGGCGATCATGACCTTCCTACTGGTTTGCTATCTATTTGTTTAAGTCCATCAAGTATGTCAAGCGCCGTTTATCCTTGTCTCTTTTTCACTTTATCTGCTCTGTGAGTATCAGATTCTCTAAGCTCTCCTTCCTCATTACTTTTCATATAACCTTCAGCTTATTCTTGATGCTTCATTTTTATTTCTATTCTCTCCAAAATCCCGTTGTTCGGTCCATTATATCCTCAGCATCCTTCTGTAGAACCACATTTCTGTTACTTCGAATCTTTTCGTTATTTTTAGAAAATTATCCAGCATTTGCTGTCATATAGGAGGACAAACATTATATAACTGTCTATTATTCCTCTTTTTGTTTAATAACAAAATTTTCCTATCTCTCAATATTCTACTCAGCATTTAGAATGCGTGCCTGGCTATGCCAATGAAACTTAAATTATCAGTGGCTCTGTTTTAGAACGGTTTCTTAGTTCAAAGAACGTTCCAGTTGAAAAATTAAGCAGTTTTAAATGTTTTCGTGGAGCTTATATCTCTTCAAGTCGATTGGTACACTTCTGAGATCGCCGCGCGGAGTCCCTACAGGAGTTCCTCAACTCCCAAGTGAGTTTTGGTGTTCCGATCAAAAGAGAACAAGGAAAATTTAGGACACTCATCATGCTCCTCAGAAGTCTCAACCCTTCAAATTTTTGCAGTGAGACTAGGCTATCAGTCAAGCAGAACCCCCTTCCGAACCACATGCTACCAAGATAATTATCTGAGTGGGATACGCAAATATGAGGATGTTTTTATTATCAGGGTCCTCACGGACTTAAGAATTCAACCGATTCCAGTAAGGCCCAGTTTTCCCATGGTTGCCAACATGACATGAGATTTTAACAGGAGGGGAAGTGCAAGAGAAATATATTAGCAAATAAGTTAAGGCTTCAAATAAACATTTCCAAAGTGAAATTAAGTGTACCGCCATTCATTTCCTCAAGCTCACGATGTATGCTATATGTTTTTTCTGACTCCCTTGCTTTTAATATGTCCTGTGAGTGTCAGATTCTCTTAGCTTTCTTTCTTTATAATTCACCCGAGAAATGTCAACTGTCTTATTCTGATGATGAATGTCTCTTTTTTATTTCCACTTTCTCTAATACTTTGTCATTTCTGACATATTCCTTCCATGGTATCTTGAACATCATTCTCTTGAACCACATTTCTGTTACTTCAACTCTCTTCTTCATTGATTGTTCAGCATTCACTGCCATATAGGACGACAGATATCATGTGGTATTTCATTAGTATTTTTTGTTTCTAACTGTTGTGGGATCTCCCCTTTGTATAAGATAATGGACTCGACTTGAATATACATATACTCCTGCCATACAGGACATCGTCAGAGTGATAGCAGAAATTCGTTAGAATCATCGGAGAGTACAGGAACTGATACGCAAGTTACCGAAAGATACCGAAGTTACCCCGTGACTACCGCGTCAGAAGTCAGAAGTCAGAATAGCCCTGAGCTCCACTCAGCTAGAATAAGATACACGTATATACTATTTCCAACAACTTCACTTCAAGACTTGTATATATTTATTTCTTACTAATAGTATTCCTGGATTTACCAACCTGCGTTCAAGTTTGTATATTACGTTTAATTTTCTATCTCAATGTCTGTTTTTGTTGTTCATTTTGTGCGGTTCCTTACCCGAAATCCACAACACTAACGATATTTTCCTGTTTCTTAATATTGTGCTTAGATTTTGAAAAGCATATACTGCAAACTAAATGCGTTTTCGGGTTTCAGTGTCGCACTTTCGGTGCTCTGTTAAAGCACTTCGTAGATATTTTGCATTTTTGAGGAGCTAAAATGAACAAGCTTTTTCATGTGTGAATTGACAACAGATTAAAGACAAGTAACAGCATAATATCTGTGTGGTCTCTCTCGAATAACACAGTCGCTCCTAGCCCTCTCTTGGCTATCAATGTACTATATGTGCACGCTGTTTCTTTTTAAGTTAACTTTCGCCGCTTGTTGGAAGAAAAGATTGCTGATGTAATGGATATTTCGTGTCTACATATCTCAAAGTTCCGCATTTCTCAGGTCATTTTATTATCGCAAATGTTTACAGACAAAATCTTTATTGAATTAAGGTGTTATTTTGAAAATGTACAGATTTCATGTTTATGCAAATTCAAAAATCTGTTTTATCAATAAATATATTTCTCCTTCCCGGCCACATCTTTATATTTACAAATATAGCCTGTTTATGATATTCAACCAATCAATGAGCTGATAGTATTTGATTCGTTAAGAACATAGAATAATACGATTACAGCGTAACGCCTTACCCTAATTCAATAAGTTTTTTGGCTTATATATTTCTACATGAGTACGGCTTTTTTATGAAAATATATGCATGTATTTAGTTCTGGCTACGTCTTAGACCGCTCGACCACGAATGACCTCCAGTCTAAACGAGGTTTTAATCAAGCCTATATAAGATAAGTCGAAAATTGTGTTATACAGGCTTGATTAAAACCTGTTTTAGACTGGAGGTATTTAGTTATATCTTAAAAATCTAAATAAATCAGAAAGAGACTCTTATTGTTTATGGTAGGGACTGCAACAGAGCAAGATAATAGAATATCTGTCAATTGAGTGTAAAACAAAAATTTGGTAAATTTTAATTAGTTTTTTATAATCTTGTCGCCACAAGCAAGGCATTTTACATCCATTGTTGAGTAGGAGGTTACATAGGAGGTAAGTTATGAGAAAGAGTGACAGGTTACAGGGGGTGTCAGGAAGAGGGTAGGAGAAGGATGAGAATACTGATGAGTGGAGTGGACGGAGGAATGAGCATGAGAAAGAGAGAGAGAGAGAGAGAGCAAGTTAGTAAGATAGCAGATGACTATTGACTTCATATTTAAATTCTTGAAGATTGTAGCTGTCGAGAAAGCAAGTAAATGGAAGAGAATTCCACAGGCGGGAAGTGCGAGAGAAGAAACTGATGGAGTAGAATTTGCATTTACAATTTATTGGTTTTACAGTAAAAGTGTTGGACGTAGTTGCTAATCTTGTTGCTCGAATAAATTCATATATGGGGGTCACCAATGAGCTAAGTTCATCAAAGCAGAAGCCGTGAAAGTATTTGTAGAAGAGACACAGGGGAGCCACATTGCGCCGGTAAGAAAGTGACTGTATCTGTGCTGCCAAGCCGGGATCGATTACGTTACTGATTTTCCGTTGGATTTTGTCAAGGACCCCTAGGTAGATAGCAGGAGCACCCGACCAGATATGGCTGCAGTATTCAATGCACGGGCAGATGGTAGATTTGTATATGTGCAGGATGGTTTCAAACGGGACAAACTTCCTGGCCCTGCACAGAGAAACTACCTTCTTAGGAGCGGATTTAGCTATGGATTCTATACAGTCATTCCACTTAAGGTCTGTTGTGAGAGTTAATCCGAAGAGGCGCAGAGTTTTACTTTCATGGAGACTAGCCTGATCCATGCTAATGGGGGTGGGTAGGAGCGTTTTTCTGTGGTGGTTAATAGCAGCCACGTTTTCGAAGCATTAAAATTCACGAGATTTATATATGTGCAGGATGGTTTTAGACGGTAAAAACGTTCTGACACTACACAGAGAACCGACTTTGTAGAAGAGACACAGGGAAGCCAGGTGAGAAAGTGACTGTATCTGAGGAGCTGCCAAGTCGGGATCGATCACATTAGAGATTCTCTTTTGGATTTTGTCAAGGACCCCTAGGTAGATAGCAAAGGCACCCGACCAGATATAGCAGCAGTATTCAATGCAAGGGCGGATGGTAGATTTATATATGTGCAGGATGGTTTCAAATGGGAAAAAAATTCCTGGCCTTACACAGATGTCTGAATAATACGTAGTCGTGATATAGAGGAAGAGGGTAGAGACGTATAATATGTTTCTCTTATTCATTATCAGGTTTTGCTTATTTCACATGAAAACCATTTTTTTTTTTCAAATTTAAATATGGCGGACCTGAAAATGATTTCCTCGATTGTCACATTGAAAAAAAAACGTCAGAAATTTCAGTGTGATGACGTTTTTTTATTTTTTAATTCTCTATTATTTTCTCTCAGCTGATTATAGTATATATCACCCCTGCTTTACCAGTGAGGAGACTGTTAGCCATTCTTCTTCTTTTTCTATGTTCCATTTCCCTTCAGGACGTAGGCGATCTTGGCTTTCCACGTCTCCATATCCCTGGTGGCTCTTAGCACTCTTTCTCCCATTACCCCACCAAAACCCCGCTATGCCATCCACCTGGTCAGGCCCTTCAAATAGGTTATCCACTGCTTGCCCCTGTCTCCTTTTACTTTTATCTGACCTGTGAGTATTAGATTCTCCAATCATTTCTTCCTCATTGAATGCTCCAAGAACTTCAGCTGTCTCTTCCTGATGGTCAGTATAATTTTTTTTTTCGTTTCCATCCTTTCTAAAACCTTATCATTGCTCACATGCTCGATCCATGATATTAGCAGCATTCTTCTGTAAAACCACATTTCAGTTGCTACAAGCTTTTCCTTTATCTTTGATGATATTGTCCAGCATTCACTGCCATATTGAAGAACAAACATCACATAGCAATCCAGTACTATCTTCTTTGTTTATAGTGAAATTTTCCTGTCTCTTAATAATCTACTCAGCTTCTGAAATGCATCCTTGTGCTTTTGGATCTCAGGAATATAAATGTGGAATTGATCCCTCACTTTATATCCAGTATGCTTCTGTAGAACCACATTTCGGTTGTTTCAAGTCTTTCCTTCATCCATCACATAGCAATCCAGTTCTCTCTGCGTCTAGTGAAATTTTCCTGTCTCTTGATACTCTGCTCAGCTTCTGGAATGCGTCCTTGGCTATTCCAATCCACCTTCGGATCTCAGTGTCGCACTTTCAGTCTTCCGTCAGAACACTTCCCAAGTACTTTACAGGATTCAAATTTTATAATCATAAGTTATAGTATTTGTATATACTTTTAAGATGAGATAGTATTTGCATCATTTGTTGTCCTCATCTTTATTTTTATGTTTACGACGTTTCGGTCGTTTTACGGCCTGGCCTTCTTCATGTGCTTGGAATTTTGAGCCGAACCCTTCATTTCGATACAGTGGTGAACAAATAATTTGGAGAGTAGAGTTAAAGGAAGATAACCTCATTGCATCTGCACTCTGTGGAATATTAGTCAACAATTCAATTGGAATTACGACGAAAAAGATCTTTATTGCCTCTTGTTGGAAGTACTTCTGACGATTTGCATGACAAAGTAATTTGTTTCTGCTCCACGTCTGCACTCACAGAAAAGACGAAGTGAAAAAAAAAACAAAAAACAACGAAACTGATTTTAATTAAAATTAACCTTGCCTATATTTAAGCAGAACGCGCTTTAACAAAGAAATTAAAAATCACTGAAGACGTAAACATTCTCAGGGATTCTTAGACTTACCAAAGTAGACAATTTAGCGAGACGTGCATGGATAAACAGATCTAAATAAAAAGAAAACTATAATCAGGATAAAAAATAGTTTTATAATATTCTTAGCCAAGCAAGAACGACTGATATCGACTTGTTTCTTTCTGCTCGGCAGTATATTTATATTGTACGTATAATAGTCGCTTTCTGTCAGACATGATTGGCTTAATTCCTAGCCACTGTCAATCTATTTCTTCTTCCTTTCTAACGCGTTCCTTTCTTAAAAACTATTGGTAAATGTAATTCTATTCTCTCAATAATTGCAAGCATTGCTGACCAATCACAGTCCCTTTGTCCTTAATTTTTAATTGATTACTATATAAAAGAATTAACAATGCATTTAAAGTATACATTTATGTGATAGGGAAACACACCTATTTCTCAGATAATGGACTCTCCCTCCTATATTAAAAAGAGTTAACAGGAAGTTCTTGGGAAGTTCATAGGAGTTCTTTAGAGTTCTATTGGAGTTCAGTAGAACTACTAGGCAGTTGATATTAGTCGGCAGTTAGCCGAATACTAAGGAGTCAGCTTACAATGAAAGATTACCAAGTTCCTAACATTTTGGGTGCGTTAAGTCGATTAGCAACCGACATTAGCACGATTATAACCTTCAGTGCGAAAACTACTCCACAACAATTTAACAGTTGTGTCATATAAGTAATATTGGTCTTATTTCCTGACTCTGACAATCACTTTATTCTGCATGTTCAGTGCATTCTGAGAGCAAAACCACTAGTAATTTATTTACATTAAGCATCCTGGAGGTTTATGGTATCACTGGACGCTTATGGTATCACTGGACGCTTGTTTGATTTGATCCAATCGTTCCTATCAAACCGCCTGATAAAGGCCGTCTTGAACGGGCATGCCTCCATATCCTATCACATAAAACGTGGGTGTCACCCAAGGCTCTATCCTAGGTTCGACGCTCGTTCTGATCTTCATCAACAATCTCCCTGATGAGATCAAATCCCAAGTAGGCGTTTACGCTGACGACACCACTATCTACTCTCGCTTCAGTAAGAACTCTGCCAAGGTGGACAAAGATAACCTCACTGCTGATCTTAAGAAGGGCCCCAATCTGTGGTAAACTGGGGGTAAAAATGGTTCGTAAACATTCTTCCAAAACAAAGCTGCTATTCGTCAGCCACCGTAGACAGTCTCTCCTGCACTCAACATCAAGCTTTCTCCCCGAAAGTAAAACACTGCACCTCCTCAGCCTCACTCTCTTTTCCGATCTCAAGTGGAACGATTTCATTGAATCAATAGCTAAATCTACTGCTAGGAAGGTTGGATCACTGTAATTTTTCTTGCCTGAATCCATCTTGCATATATACAAATTAACCACCCGCTCATGCATTAAATACTGTTGTCCTATCTGGTCGGGCACCCCTGCTATTCATCTCGGGGTTCTCGACAGGATCCAGAAGAGAATCTGCAATGTAATCGATCCCGAACTTTACTCGAGCAACCAGACTGGCAAAAATGTCCCACCCTTTTACAGTCAAAACAACCAAATGCAGCTGGCACTTCTACTCCCTCAGCTTCTTTTCTCACATCGTATTATTTTCTTTTCCATATAATTGCTTACCTGATAGCTACAATCTCCAAGAGTTTGAATCCAATGTCAATTGCTATCTCTTCCCCCCTTGACTCTAGCCCTTCTCCCATCCTTTCTACAACACCCCCCTTGTACCTGGTTCTTCTCCCTTTTCAATTTACTCTCACTTAACTCTCTTCACACCAACATTCCTATCCTTCTATTGCCCATTTTCAGACATCCCCTGTAACCGGTTTCTCTTCGGATCCTATTTCTCTTCGCTCTCCTCCTATGTAATCTTTCACTTTCTTCTTATGTAACCCTCTGCGCACCAGTGTCAGTATGGCCTTGCTTGGATTGAAACGATTTAAAAAGGAACTATCGCTGGAAAACAACAAGAGACATATAAAACTATAACCTTTATTTTTATTCACCGATGGTGACACTTGTGGGGAGTAGGAGAGCTACCTGAGAGAGTTCCCGCACACGAAGGAGCTGTCGGGGAGTTGGAAACCAACGGGTGTCTGAAGCCAGCGTAAGTTGGAAGCCAGCAGGAATCTTTTTTGTTTTCAGCCAAAATTCTAGACTTTTTATAGTTTTAAAACTCTCACGCGATCCACACGGTCGCTTCTGTTTACCCACGTATTTTTGCTTTTCCGGTTGATATTTTATTGACTATCTACAGCCGGATATACCTGTCAATTATCCGCCGGTTCATCGCCATTCAAGGTATCTGTAATATTTGCAATACTTCATAATTTTCAATGAATTTATATAGTAAAATCATTAACAAT
The DNA here is from genome assembly GCA_037127315.1 of Ascarosepion bandense. Classification (NCBI taxonomy): domain Eukaryota; kingdom Metazoa; phylum Mollusca; class Cephalopoda; order Sepiida; family Sepiidae; genus Ascarosepion; species Ascarosepion bandense. The sequence continues at coordinate 2,392,355 of JBBBDQ010001220.1, read as the reverse complement.
GTATTTCTATGCTATGTCTAATCTCTCAGCCATGTTGGTCTTCATTCTAGACCATCGGTATCGACATTCAATACATTCGTATAGTGAAGTCATTGGATGACATTTTGCATCAAACATATGAGCTTTACATTATTTACAGCGTTCAGACTGTTGTCCTTATCCTTACTGCCATCTTTACAACCTTTCGACCTTTGCACGCTCCAGCCTTCCTCAATCACTTTATACAAGTTTTATTCTTTCAGCAAGGCTATCCTTAATTGTTAATCAGTTTTCTTACATTTCATGCAATGAACGATTGTCAAAATATTTCAGATAATATAGGCGACTGAATGTTACCTCATCAAGATAAAAGTCTGTGTAATTCTTCTTCAATATGCGAGTCTCTTCAAGACGTTGGCACTGATGACTCTACACAACGTTCTGTCGTTTGTCGCTCTCAGTAAATTTAGTCGTTTTTCTATAGCCCCTACTTCTTACAATTGTATAAGCTTGTTCTTGCACTACTTCAGTATGTCCTGTGAGTGTCAATTTTACCAAGCTCTCTTTCTTCATTAATCGTAAAATTATAGAATCTCTATTTCAGAACTTCAGCTAATTTTCATCAAAACTTGATTATCTTATTTTTTTTCATCGAAACTGTAAAATGTATTTAATCTCTGAATTTTTTCATCAGTATCAACACATAAGAAGGCAGTTCGATTTAGCCGAGAATTATAAAATATTAGTTTAAAATGATTTAACTTGGTTAATTTCATTCGTTTTTAGATGAGGGATAGCTCCTACATCTTACAATTGAATGAGCTTGTTAGGTAGGTCATGCACTACCTCAGTATGTCCTGTGAGTGTTAATTTTACCAAGCTCTCTTTCTTCATTAGTCGTAAAATTATAGAATCTCTATTTTAGAACTTCAGCTAATTTTCATAAACACTTGATTATCTTATTTTTTACCGAAACTGTAAAATGTATTTAATCTCTGAAATTTTCCATCAGTATCAGCACATAAGAATGCAGTTCGATTTAGCCGTGAATTAAAAAATATTAGTTTAAAATGATTTAACTTGGTTAATTTCATTAGTTTTAAGATGAGGGATGATTACACATTTATGGTATCAGAATCTGTAATCACCTGAATGAAATAGATTAGAAATAGTGATCGCGCTAAAATCATTGGAAGTTTTCACCAATAATTTTATCTTGGTTCATCCAATTTTTTTTTAAGTGGGTGTTTGCTAATAAATTCTCACTCTTAATCGTCACTTGTACCTTAGGTGGAAATAGGGATTCATTTGAACGTCGCAAGAAAAAGGCTATAAATATTTTGACTGTCATGTTAGACTCTGATGCTAGGTTCGATTCTCCCTCACGACTGATGAAATGTAGACGACAATCAGGGTTTTTATTTTTTAATTATCTAAACAAAGAATTACTGTTATTTCTTTGGACACATAGATTTATGGATAAAATTATTGTTTTTTTATCGAACTAATTCAGCTATTGTCGTGGGTTCAATCTCTGTGTCGTGCAAAGAAAAAATATAGAATAATCAAGAATAATATACGACTGTGGACTGACACGAAATTTCCGTAAAGTTGGCTAATATAACAGATATCTGAAGAAGAGATTAATGTCCCTAAATTACTGTGACGATAACAATCAATATGGGGAAAATTTTTTCATACAAATCAATTTATAAGTACGACCAGTTGTCTTAAGCTGACCAAAATAGCCGTTTTGCTCTCGTCATTAGAAAGCATTAGGCGAATTTCAATTTAACATTATTCAGTAAGAGCTTTTATTTTAAATTGACAGATGTTATATCAACGTACCCTTTTAAAAATCGAAGTTGCTTTAATTTATTACTAGCGGCGTTGCTCTGGTGTAATGAAAGCTTTAAAACTAATCCATGGTCCTGGAGCTCAGACTAAAAAGCAATAGTTGTTTCCAGTTAAAGCGAAACCGTAGACTGAGAGGAAAATGAATGGATGTAAGTCAAATTTTGATTTCCTGCTATCGATATCAAATACGTTTTTTTCGTCGTAAACTGAATTTTGAGGGCTAAATAAGTCCTCTGAGTAAATGGTATCACGGCTGACCACTAAGAACTACAATTATACCTACTTAGAGCCAAACCCGAAGCAAAAACTAAAATAAAAGGGCTGAAAAAATACAGACATACAGGCAGATAAACAGACACGCACACAAACATCATGCCTTATATATATATATATATATATATATATATATATATATTATCGATTTTCTGCACTATGGTAAGAACTGCAACTTTGAAACTTCTGAATATCATTTCTTATGTCTTTGTCTATGAGTGTATCAAATTTGATTAAAATCGGACCACGCCTTCTATAACCCGATTTTTTCGATTATGGATTTTCGATATTTATCGGAGTACCTCGACACAAAACCTAGCTAAGAACACTCGCAGATGCTTATAGTACAACTGTGTAAATTTTCAAGAAAATCGGTTCAGCCGTTTCGGAGTCTATAGGTAACGGACACACACACCCACAGACACACACACACAGACAAATTTCCATTTATGAATAAGTTTAGATAGATGACATTGAACATGGTAGAACATAATCCACATTTTGGCAAATTATGTTGTTTATATTCAGAAAGGTAAAGCAATGACTTTAATGCTTAAAATGCTTTGCGTATTTTACGGAGAAGGCCCTGTAAATGTTAAAAATGGATTACTACTTTTCGTAATGGAGATGTCTCCCTGAACGATACTCCTCTGTTGAGTAGAACAGTTGAAATTGATAAGCATTAGATAAGAAAACTGCTTGAGAATAAGCAACGCTATACAACAGAGAAAAAAAATTAACAGTCTAAAAATATAGAAATCTAGCGTTGAAAATCATTTGCCGTTGCGATTTGCTATGCTATGTTGCATGTTCATAAATGGACTGCCTATTTTCTTTTTTTTTTTTTTTTTGCTGTCCTTAACCGATTTGGTTTCTATCTCATGGAGAAGAATTTCCTTTAAGGTTTGATGAAGTTATTTGTTTGAAACCATTTTTAGCATTGTCTTAAAACATTGAAAAACAATAATTGTGTGGAAATGACAGTTTCAGCAATTCTGAAGGAGTTTAACCCCGCATCTTGGCATTTATATGGCGAGGTATCTGTGAATTCAGTTTTCAATTCAATATTTTGATGTTGTAGTATTTTATGAGGCTAAATAAAAGTATCCGTAACTCAAATCCTGTTTTCAAATTTCTCATCTTCAATACGAACCACAATCTGTGGTATTCTTCTTTTTAGAGTGCATCATTTCATACTATTGAATTTGACTTCAGGGTGGGTATTAGCTGTAAAACTCTTGTCATAATGGTCTCCAATTTCCAGTTCTGGCAATTCTGACAATTCTGGCTATGCTCTTCTTTCAAGACTGCGTCGAATGCGTTTGTAATGATACGTGGTGCTGCTCGTTTTTGTAATTATTTCACTCGCAAGATATTTTGCGCCCTTTTCTTCACGTTTTCTCTGTGATCTGCAGGAAGAACAAATATCCATTGTCGGATGTATACTTCTACAAAATAATCGCATCAGATTGAGTGGATTTAAAGTCTAAGTCATTTTCATTTGTGTAATTCTTTTTTCCCTGAATGCTTTTCTTGTCTTACAATTTTTTTATTCCTACCGGAATATTCGTCATAATTGTTCCTGATATTCTACAATATCGAACTTCTTTATTATAAAATATACAATTTTCGGTTAAAACTCACAAACTATGAAGCTACCTTGTTAAATGGTGCTGATTAAATCGATCTTCGAATTAACCAGTTAATGGCTAATGCTATGATTACGTGCGTGAGAAAAAGGCAAATAAGTAGGAAGACTTAATTAATTCTATGTTTTCTCTTGCAGCCACAGGTGAATGGAAACAATCTTTTTTACGAGTTGAAGGTATTAGCTTTTATATCCCTTGAATATTAACTTATAAGAGAGACAAAAGATGTCAGAATATTACAACAACTATATAATATTTTAACTGCAACAACAGAGAGAGAGAGAGAGAGAGAGAGAGAAAGAGAAAGAGAGAGAGAGAGAGAGATCAATAAATTATATAAATCTATGGATCTGTGTGTGTGTCTCCTTGAATCCCCGGAAATCAATTAATGCATGTAACGTTGTTTGTCTACACCGATCTTCATACATATATATGCGTTGACTTTACCTACAAATGTCAAATCAAAATTACAGGATTATCACAATTATATTATATAGGTACCTCCATTTTTCGGTATAATTTTCGATACCTAAGTTTAAAATTAAATTTTTAAAATAAAAAAAAAACATTCTTGAAAATTTCATTTTAGATTTGATTAAAAGCTTAGTGATTAAATTTGTTATTTCCATTAAGTAAAAAATTCAGGATAATTTCATATATAAATTACATAGATTGGAAAGTCACATTTAATTTTGATTTCTTAAAATTCTTTTAAAAGCGGCCCTTTGCTTAGTTTTAAGAAATTTGTAAACAAACAAAAATGTATCGATTTTAAAAATATTTTAAAAGATTTCTGACACTTTATTTTCGTAAATTTAGGAAACTGAAAGTAAAATTAACCTGATTTTAAAGAAATATTACTTAGTTATAGCATAAACAGTAATATACAATCAATTATTAACGATTGGTCGTATTCATCTGATCGAACATTGACGGAGTATTAAATGACAAGGCATTGACAGCTTTCTATGCATGAACATGAAAGCAATTTTCATAAATCTAAGGGAAGAGATAAAACTCTTAAATTACGCAACCTTTTCATAATAATAGCAGTTTTAGTCAACCATACATGAAAATAAGGAACGTATTAAGTAACGTATTAAGTAAATAAATATTATTTTAAAAATACTTGCGCATCTCTACGTTTAATAATCTTTGCAATTTTGGACTCGTAAATTTCGTTTCCTCTTAATTATTATATAACCTCCAGGGAACAAACAAGTACAGAAATTTACACGATTTTAAACTATTATAAATTATTATAATTAAAATGTAAAAAACTTGAAAATATTTTTGCAAAAATTCATTATTCATCAAAAAAATTGTATTCCTTCAGACAATAATGTCATTAATATTAATTATTTACAAAAGCAATTCGAAGCTTTTTTAATTAAATAATGTCATAGTTTTTATTTTATTTAATATTTTTCAATTCAGAGCAGATTTTCATTTATTTGCGCATTAATTTGAAAATCACCTAGTTTTTTTTCTATCTCCAAAGACTCCTACTTCTAACAAAAAAAAAATTGTCAGGGAACAAAAAGTTATGTGCAGAACTTCATGAAATTAAGTAAGTGTGTGTGTGTGTGGGTGGGGGGGGGGGGGTAACACATTTAAAAATATTTTTTACCAATATTTTCTAGAAAAAAAATTAAAAATAATTTCATTCATTTGTGAATAAGTCCTGAAAATGTCATTAAAATCGGACAATTATTTGATTTTTACAAGAATTTCAAAATTAATGTGTTTTCTACGGAAAAACGAGCCAAAAAAAAAAAACAATGTTGATCTTTGGAGTAGGCGATGACGTAAAAAAAGATTTTAACCAAAATTTCGAACGTGTTAGAAAGGATTGAAAAAATTTCAAAAAATAATTTAAAAATACTTTGGTCTTTCATCTTAATAATAACGTGAACATTTTGTCGATAAAATTTTATTTTCGTTAAGTTTGTAGCCTTTTTCATTACGCTATGCTGTTTTCCCCGCGAATTAGTGGAGGTACATAAATTGCCCAAATTCGCAGATGTGCGTTTTGGTACAGTGGAAATCGACCCGAAACGAGAAATTCACACGCAAATACCGTCACAGAAGGTATTAACCCGTCTCTTTCCTCAATCTATGGGTCTAATACCAAGACACATTGGGTTCTATATCCTTGGTTGCCAGTCTAACGCAGAAAGTAATGACAACTTACTGCCGGAGAATTTTTGCCCAGTCAGTTATGTCTCTTTCGAAACATGATCGCCCAAGCATGTATCACGAATGGCACTTAACTGACTGAACTTGCATATCAAATATTAAATATAACTCATTTCCTTCTTCATAATTGCCATCCTGTTTACCTTACCGCAAACATAATTGTGAAATTAATTTTTAATTTAAATTTACCTAATACTGATTAGAACTTAAGTGTATACCGTAGATTTCTCATAAAGAGATATTTAACCTTGAACTCCTGTACCTTCCCACTTCTCTAGGTTTGTCTTTTTCCCTTTTCTCAATAAGATTTACTTCCGGTCAAAAAAGGTTTTTCATAACGTCTGTTGCAAAGAGTTGAAGAGATGGTTTTGATAAACCGCTGAAATGACTATCCTTCAAATGTAATATATATATATATATATATATATATATATATATATATATATATGAGATTATAACTATACTCGTGTCAAAAACCTTCTATGAAGAAGAGAAAAATGGTTTTAAAAAAGAAAGAGCTAAGTACATGAACATCATTCAAAAGAGTTCGGACCGAGTCAGCACGGAGCCGAAAGAAAAAAAACCCCGAGACGAGTAATCAACTAACCAAAAAGCGCCCAATACTTAGCTAGAGCCGAATAAATAAAGTATACATAGTGAGCCAGACGAACCTACATAGGTTTCACCTAAATGGATCGTCAGGGAAAGCTGGCTAAGGAGGAAAGAAACAAACGACATATATAAAGGAAATTCAATTAACCCACGTGACCAAGAAAGAAGACACGAAACACAAATAGGGGAGAACTTTATTGTAGAAAACATCTTTAATTTATATTTTTTTATATTTATTTTTTTTTTAAGATTAGTGAATGCAAAGACGAAAACAACAAACGAAAACAACAAACGAAAACCAAATATGATAGAAACCCACCATAAGCAAACTTAATCCAAAAGCCAAGGCTTTCTATGCCTGCATTTATTTAATATTTCAGTTTTAGAATTCAATAAATTATTGGTTTCTTTATCCGAAGCTATAGCAAGTTTTTCCTCGACACACAACCTACAAAATTTCTGACTGGCTTTATATTTAGCGCATCTCATTAATACTTTCCATTTCAAAAAATATATAATTAAAATAAAGAGAGGTGTTTTCCCTGTCAAAAAAATCCGAAGTTTTGATTAAAAGCCATTTCACCTAAGTCTCTCTGCTTTATATATACATAGCAAGAAATAAAAAGCTATAACTTCAGGATTCCTTACAGTGGATAGTATCCCAGAGAAACTCAGAAATGTGATATAAATGGATATTCAGTTTAATTTCAGTATTTGTTGATGTGGACCGGTGCTGTGACCACGAAATGATAACTCGAAACACGGTGGTAAGGTTAACAACATATATTAAGTCAAAAATAGATAGAAGAGAAAAAAAGTAAATATAAGCTTGGCTTACTAGTGACAGACACACAGTCGGACTGTGCTGAGCTGAACTGAGGCCACGAGAGTGATTAACTCTGTTAATATACTGGTAGGAAGAGTCCACAGTTAAGTGGGTAACGCCCACAAAACCCCCCTTTTAAGAGCTTTTCCCCGAAAAGCTGTTTAATATTTCTTCAGTTTTGGATCGACGATCAAAGGATCCACAAATGTTCTTTTCCTTCCAGATCGCCTTATTTCGGGTGAAGCTTGGGGTCCCTCAACATCGAAACTCTCGAATATGGTGTCTATCGGCTCTTCATTGGTCGGTGGTGATTCATTAATGTCGGTTGCCCGACATTTCCTCAATTGGTTCAGATGGCGCTTGTGTGTATTATTGGGGTCTTGAATTATATATACGAGATCTCCCACTCTTTGCTTTACTGTGCCTACTTCCCAAAATGTCATGTTGTACTTACAGACTTTGAGCAATACTTTCTCACCTCAGGAGTAGCGTTTTCTGGGGAGGGTAGCCGTTTTTTTAAATTTTGCCTGCTTTGGAATGAGCTTATTAAATATTAATCTTATCCTTCTTGCGAACATCGTTTCTGCAGGTGAATGTCCCGTTGTTGTATTGGGGTTCGGTGTAATTCTATACACCTGCAGAAACTGTTGCAGTCGGTGTGCCCTGCGCTTTTTTAAGTGCTCATTTTAGGGTGTTAACGAATCGCTCCGCCTGTACGTTGGACCTAGGGTGATATGGCGGGGCCGTAATATGTTTCACCTGGAACGTTTCACAAAACTGTTTAAATTCACCAGACGTTAACTGCATTCCATTGACCGTCACCACACAATCCACTACGTCAAAAGGCGCGAACAGTTCATGAAGGAAAGCTATCGTGCACCTCGTGCATGCCTCAATCATGTCAGATATATCTCTCTCCATGTTTGGCCAGTAGACGTAACAACGCATGAAACTTTTTGTACGTTTTTTTTAGTGTGTCCCATATGAAAGTCCCGCAGGATTTTCTTTTGCAAATTTTTAGGTATCACCACTCTTTATACAACAATACATCGTCACATAGCGAAAAACCTCAGGCACACTCGAGTCTTAATTGTAAATTTTGTTCTTGGTAGTAGGGATAAACACGTCCTTTAGATCTTCTCGTTTGATGTCTGATAGTGTTACTGGAAGCTCTCTTACGGTATTCGCAATCATGCTTTTTATCTCGCAGTTCGTTCTTCAGGTCGCGATTATCGAGTCTTCGAATATTTCTTTGTTTTTTGGAACGAGTCTAGACAAACCGTCAGCGTGCCAGATGTTCTTGGGGGACAGGTACTCAATCTTAAAATTATAGTTCAGCAGTATTGTACCCCACTTTTTTTAATTTTTATTTTTCTCTTTTTCGAAACAGTTGCAGGTTGGTTTAGATGTGGTATTTTTTTGGTACTTCGAAGTTTGTCGACAAATTCAATGTGAATGGGGGTTATCACTTGGTCAGTCGCTGTTAGTACACTAGCTCGAATCTTCGTTCGTTGCTGTGGATCTGAAAACTGGTTTTTAGTTTTTCAAAGTTCCCGTTCGTCAGTTGATGAGGAGAGGTATACTTTTTATGAACTCGTATTTCCTGGTGGAGTGAACTGGGTTTAATTCGTAGGGTATTCCTTGATGTTCAAAATCTTCGTCGCCAGTTGATGTGGACCGGTGCTGGGACCACGAAATGATAACTGGAAACACCGTGGTAAGGTTAACAACATATATTAAGTCAAAAAAATATACAAAAGAACAGAGTAAACATAAGCTTGGCTTACTAGTGACAGACAGACAGACAGACAGACAGACAGACAGACAGACAGACAGACTGTGCTGAGCTGAACTGAAGCCAAGACAGTGATTACCTCTCAGTTAATATACTGGTAGAAAGAGTCCATAGTTAAGTGGGTAACGCCCCACTACAATTGTCTATACTTCTGAGATGAGGTAGCATTCATATTATTTATATTGTTCTGATTTGGTTTTAATCTATAATTATATATATATAATTTTAATATATTAAATTATAGTTTATAATATATGTTTTATTAATTATAATATATTTATAATTATATATATATAATTATAAATGTGTCATAATAATTATAATTATATTGTATTTGGTTATGATATGCACACCTCATCAATTTTCCATATTATGTATCACTGTAATAGACTAATGTAAAGTTGGATTTCTATTGACAGATTTCACAGACTATGTATCGGGTTTGATCCGCTCTGTGAGCCTTCTGAGGTAACCAATGCCACTAAAAAAAATAAGAGTAATATTTATGTCAACACATATGACAAATAGGAAACGGGTCGAGAATTATATCAAAAGATTATTGCTCCTCGCCTAAAATAAAATGAAACTGTTACGAGTTATTGCAGTCATGCACAACTTTAGTGTATTGTGTGCGAAAAATATTAACAAATAACAAGACTGATGAAATTATATGAATTCAATTTGTCAAGCAAAAATAAATTAAAATAATCAAAAGCTTTCCTCTTAATTACAAATAATACAGTTCAGTTAGGTGCCATCATAAGTGATAGACACTTAAGCTTTCATGTCTCTTTTGAGACATGACAGACTGGGTAGAAGATTTTCCCGCAATAGACAGCTATTTCTTCCTGCGGTAAACTGGTTACTAATCAAGGATACTGAACCCAATCTGTCTTGCTATTTAATCCATAACTGTAGGGAAAAGAAATTCATTAATACCTTTCACAAGGTTATTTCCAGGAAAGTGAATACAACGAATTTAACTTGAATTCAAACTCTGCTCTCCGATTTCTCGCTCCGAGCAGGTATCCATTGCAGCACAATGCAAATCCGTACAAATAACACAACATTAATCAAAATTAACCCTGAAGCGCAAAAAAGAAAACTCTTAAAACAAACTTAAATGTAAGAAAAACAAAACGGGTAAGTTTCCGAACATGTGTGAAATCTAATCTAAACTTATTTATAAATGGAACTTTGTCTGTGCGTGTGGGTATGAGTGTGTGTGTGTGTGTGTGTGTCTGTGTGTGTGTGTGTGTGTGTTCGTTACATATAGACTCCGGAATGGCTGAATCGATTTTCTTGAAAATTTACACAGTTGTACTATAAGCGTCTGCGAGTGTTCTTAGCTAGGTTTTATGTTGAGGTACCCACGACATCTAAAATCGATAATCGAAAAAATCGGGTTATAGAAGGAGTGGTCCGATTTTAATCAAATTTGATACACTCATAGACAAAGACATAAGAAACGATATTCAGAAGTTTCAAGTTTGCAGTTCTTACAATAGTGCAGAAACTCGATAATATATATATATATATATGTGTGTGTGTGTGTGTGTGTGTGTGTGTGTGTGTGTGTGTGTGTGTGTGTGTGTGTGCCTGTTTATCTGCCTGTATGTCTGTATTTTTTCAGCCCTTTTATTTTAGTTTTTGCTTCGGGTTTGGCTCTAAGTAGGTATCAGTGTAGTTCTTAGTCTTAGCAATGATACCATTTACTCAGAGGACTTATTTAGCCTTCAAAATTCAGTTTACGACGAAAACAACTTATTTGATATCGATACCAGGAAATCAAAATTTGACTTACATCCATTCATTTTTTTTTTCAGTCTATGGTTTCGCTTTAACTGGAAACAACTATTGCTTTTTAGTCTTTCGTGCCAACGTCAAAAGAGTTTGAGCTTCAGGATCATAGATTAGATTTAAAGCTTTCATTACACCCGAGCAACGCCAGGCTATACTGCTAGTAATACATTAAAATTAATACCCGAAAAATATAAACGTGGTAGCAAGAGTATCAATACTTTACTTCGGAAGGGACCCCGCCTCGCTGTTGTAATTGGATGAATAGTTTCTTAGGCCTTGAGCGTTTTTAACTGGATACGATTGTGAATTTACTTCTATGGAATCACTGGTTATATGTCAATTTCGAGTCTGGGTATTTTCAAGATGGCTGGGTATTGATTGGTAAAAGGTGTCGTGAATAATTCTTCAGTCTGCCAAGATGTGTTAGGTTGGTATGCCGTATAAAATGTTGAAAAATCAAGGAGAGGGCTTGTTGGTGGACAAAAAAAAAAAAAAAATCGTGACGACAGCAAAATTGCTTCAATGGAACTTGAGTCGCTTTTTCTGAAGGAAAATTCTAAACCGTAATGTAGTTTGAAATGAATAAGAATAATTTTATCACATTTATTTATAGATTCAGTTAATTTCAACAAAGTTGATAGAGCGAATCATAAAAAGATGATCAATACCTAGAAACGTCCCGATGAAACGAATGGCGAAATTGACATCGATATTATCTTTTGTTCAGAGGCAAAATCCATTTCATTTTCACTGACACAAGTGGCCTACCTTTCACGGATTTCTATAATTCTATAAAATAATAACTTATTCTCTTTTCCTTATTTTGATATTTGGTAAAGTTAATGTAATAAAAACTCAGTTAGCTTAAAGCATATGATGATAAATTCAATTGTCAAATCAAAGCATTTTCTTTAAAGTTTAAGAAGATTTGCGAAAAGAAAAATCGATTAGCAAGAAGTAATGCAATTTATACGCTACTTACAATATTTTTATAAACTGTAATTGAAAGAGAAAAATGGGAACATCGTGTTCTGTTACATGTCTACAAAGAATCACATAAAAAATTTTTACACTGAAAAGTTACAGGAATAAAAATTCACAAGAAAATACGAAACAGAAAAAGGTAAACACACAGTGGAGAAGAACTGAGTGGACAAAATCCCAGCCTCTTATCCCAGAAGAGGACAATATCCCAGGCGCATAGATAAATTGATAATTCAAGGAAGTTTTGATGTCAAATTGATAAAATTTTTCACATAAAACCGGATTTTATGGGATAGTACGACTTCCCAACTGTGAAATACTAGCAGTATAGTTCGGTGTTGCTCGGGTGTAATGAAAGCTTTAAAAATAATCCATGGTCCTGGAACTCGGACTCTTTGGACGTTGGCACGAAAGACTAAAATCCAATAGTAGTTTCCAGTTAAAGAGAAACCGTAGACTGAAAGAAAAGTGAATGGATGTAAGTCAAATTTTGATTTCCTGCTATCGATATCAAATAAGTTGTTTTCGTCGTAAACTGAATTTTGAAGGTTAAATGAGTCCTCTGAGTAAATAGTATCATGGCTGAGAGTAAGAACTACACTGCTACCTACTTAGAGCCAAAACCGAAGCAAAAAACTAAAATAAAAGGGCAGAAAAAAAATAAAGACATACAGGCAGATAAACAGACAGACACACAAACATCTTACCTTTTATATATATAAGTATATATATATAAACGATTTTCTGCACTATTGTAAGAACTGCAACCTTGAAACTTCTAAATATCGTTTCTTATGTCTTTGTCTATGAGTGCATCAAATTTAATTAAAATCTGACCTCTCATTCTATAACCCGATTTTTTCGATTATCGATTTTCGATATTTATCGGGGGTAACTCTATATAAAACCAAGCTAAGAACACTCGAAGACGCTTATAGGTACAACTGTGTGAATTTTCAAGAAAATCGGTTCAGCCGTTTCGGAGTCTATAGATAACGGACACACACACACACACACACACACACACACAGACAAAGTTCTATTTATAAATAAGTTTAGATACCGAAGTAACCGTGGTTTTGCTAGAAAACGTTTCTTAAGGCTTAATCTATTTTCACGTACAATTTCCCTAGTTTGTTTCACATTTGGCGCATACTTTAAACTTTTTAGGGCTTTCTCACACAAAGTTAGGTGTTATGGAATACTAGGACCTCCTAACTATGAAATACTAGGACCTCCTAACTATGAAATACTAGGACCTCCTAACTATGAAATACTAGGACCTCCTAACTATGAAATATATATGAATATGTAACCGCAATATTAATAAAATTATAAGCATGAACGATTTACTCTAGATAACTGTTACAAATAGAGCGGACTTATGAAATAACATAGAAATAGGTGGCCTTATTACCTGCCACCATGAACTAATTATGACTTTTTTGTGACATTTTCCTAGCAAAAGACTAAGACTTTATTACTGGCCAACAAATTGAAAAATGTAATTCGAATCAGAAAAGATTTGTCTATATTTCTGAGATGAGGTAAGAGTCATATCATTTATATTGTTCCCGATTTAGTTTTAATATATAATTATAAATATAATATTAATATATTAAGAATATAATTTTAATATATGTTAATTATAGTATATAATATGTTTCATTAATTATAATATAATTATAATCATTGTCTTCATCTTTGTTGCTATTTGTACGACGTTTAATAATAGATCATTCTATTTGTCTATATTTCTGAGATGAGGTAGTATTTACAGTATTTACATTATTCGTACTATTGTCCTCATCTTTGTTGCAATTTGTACAACATTTAATAATAGATCATTCTATTTGTCTATATTTCTGAAATGAGGTAGTATTTACAGTATTTACATTATTTGTACTATTGTCCTCATCTTTTTGCCATTTGTACGACGTTTAATAATAGATCATTCTATTTGTCTATATTCCTGAGATGAGGTAGTATTTACAGTATTTACATTATTCGTACTATTGTCCTCATCTTTGTTGCAATTTGTACAACATTTAATAATAGATCATTCTATTTGTCTATATTTCTGAAATGAGGTAGTATTTACAGTATTTACATTATTTGTACTATTGTCCTCATCTTTTTGCCATTTGTACGACGTTTAATAATAGATCATTCTATTTGTCTATATTTCTGAAAGGAGGTAGTATTTACAGTATTTACATTATTCGTACTATTGTCCTCATCTTTGTTGCAATTTTACGATGTTTAATAATAGATCATTCTATTTCTCTATATTTCTGAGATGAAGTAGTATTTACAGTATTTACATTTTTCGGCCTCTTGTTCTCATCTTTGTTGCCATTTGTACGATGGTTAATAATAGATCATTCTATTTGTCTATATTTCTTAGATGAGGTAGTATTTACATTTTTCGGACTATTGTCCTCATCTTTGTTGCCATTTGTACGACGTTTAATAATAGATCATTCGATTTGTCTATATTTCTGAGATGAGGTTGTATTTACAGTATTTACATTATTTGTACTATTGTCCTCATCTTTGTTGCAATTTGTACGACATTTAATAATAGATCATTCTATTTCTCTATACTTCTGAGATGAGGTTGTATTTACAGTATTTACATTATTCGTACTATTGTCCTCATCTTTGTTGCAATTTGTACGATGGTTAATAATAGATCATTCTATTTTTCTATATTTCTGGGATGAGGTAGTATTTACAGTATTTACATTATTTGTACTATTGTCCTCATCTTTGTTGCCATTTGTACGACGTTTAATAATAGATCATTCTATTTGTCTATATTTCTGAGATGAGGTAGTATTTACAGTATTTACATTATTCGTACTATTGTCCTCATCTTTGTTGCAATTTGTACAAAGATCATTCTATTTGTCTATATTTCTTAGATGAGGTAGTATTTACAGTATTTGCATTATTTGTACTATTGTCCTCATCTTTGTTACCATTTGTACGACGTTTAATAATATATCATTCTATTTGTCTATATTTCTGAGATGAGGTAGTATTTACAGTATTTCCATTATCCGTACTATTGTTCTCATCTTTTTGCCATTTGTGCGACATTTAATAATAGATCATTCTATTTGTCTATATTTCTGAGATGAGGTAGTATTTACAGTATTTACATTATTCGTACTATTGTCCTCATCTTTGTTGCAATTTGTACAACGTTTCTATTGTTGTACGCTCCTGCCTTCTTCTGGTGCTAGAAACTTCGAACGGAACCCTTTACATAGGGATGATATTGGTGTTATCGGAGAAAATACATATAACATCATGACAATCTTCAGAAGGGGTTCTACATTTCGTCGCTATTTCTCCCGAGTAAGACCCACAACAGAGAAGGACATGACTAAGGAATGTATGTAGGACATTCGATGTAGTTGTGGAAGGAAATATAAAGGAAAAACAAGCCGCCTCCTTAAGGTAATTTTTCAAGAACATCACAATGCCGTAACACGGGGGGAGATAAAAAAACCAGCTGTGTGAAGGGAGAAAGGGGATCACCGCCACTTTGGGATGAAGATAAAATAATCAATAAAGAACGCCACAGGAAACTACGTAAACTTAAGGAATCAGTGCGTATGCTAGGCTACAAAAATCTCCTATGTCGACCAAACATAGAAATGAACACAATATGGGAACCAGTAATACGGAATGCCAGAGAATATCATTAGGGTCAAAAATTGCGATATGAGCTCTGGCAAAAAATACTAGACAAACCCATTAACATCAAAAATACTAGAGAAAATCATTAACATAAAAAATGTAATATGAACTCTGGTTAAAAAGGGAAATTAGGTTTATAATTCCTAAAAATTTTTCTTGTCCATCAGGGCACATGGCATAGCGGATATAGTTGGTTAGTTCCTGATTTGACTCTTAGAGTTGTGAGTTCAATACTAGTCAAGTAACTTGCAGGGAGAGGTTAGAGGGAGATAACTCATGACTTCCAATTGAGGCTTTACGCAAGGAATGAGGATGATATACCCCAGTGATTGTAATAAAAGGTTCGGTTAGAATTTCCTAGCACCTAAACAGGACCGAAACGTACAACGGCCGAAACGTCGTACAAATATCAACAAAGATGAGGACAATAGTCCGAATAATAAAAAGGCTGAGAGTCAGAAAGAGTCAGCTGAATTTTCTTTGACATATAATGAGGAAAGTGGGTTCCGAGAATTTGACATTCACAGGACAATTCTGGAGAAACTAGCTATTAACCTATCTGTTAGCTTGTGTGAGTGAACGGCAAAAGGGACTGGGAGAGAACACTTACTAAGTTCTATAAAGGACATTAAGATGTGGACAACTATGATCTCCCAGAAAGAACATAGCAAAAAGAAGCTGTTGGTAATGACAATTAGTCAAACAATTAGCGCTTATTTAAAATAAAACAATGCTTATTAAAACGTTAAATCTAGTCAAATATTTTGCGATGATTAATATTGGATTTCACCACTTTTTTGATACAAGAATGGACTCGCCGATGTGTACATATAATCCTGCCTATACAGAGAGCAGGAATTGAATTGAGTACTTGTACTCTGCTATGACACTGTCGGCTCTCTGCTTTCTGGTGGAGGGCGCTCTCTGCTTCCGAGCGGAGAGCAGTAGCCCGGTCGTGGTTCCGCCGAAGAGTGGAGGTACGACTGGGCAAAAATAGACAGACATTTTTTGGCCGGGCCATATAGCCTGGAAATCCCAGTTATAACTGACCATGTGTCACATGTTGCCCTTACTGGGAGGGACAACTAAATATAGTTGAGTAGTTGTACTCTACTACGACACTGTCAGCTCTCTGCCTTCGGGTAGAGAGCACTAACCCAGTCGTGGTTCCGCCGAAGGGTAGAAGCACGACTGGGGAAAAATAGACAGCCATTTTTTGGCAGGGCCATATAGCCCGGAAATCCCACTCATAATTGACCATGTGTCACATGTTGCCGTTAGTGGAAGGGACAACTAAATATAAGTGAGTTGAGTAGTTGTACAGCTGCTTAGCTGGTCAGTAAGTGGATGCATATTAAGTTGGAGTTGTTTTGGATATAGACTGATTACCCGGACATATTTCTTCACTACAAGACTGTATATATTGATTCCTACTAACAGTATTCCTGGTATTCCTGAATGGATTAACCCGTGTTCCAGTTTGTATATTTTTGTTCAATAGAACGTATATTTTCTATCTTCATATCCGTTTTGTTAATTATTATTTTGTGTGGTTTGTTAACTACAATCCACAACAATTAACGAGCTAATGATCTACCCTGAGACATTCACTGACGAGAAACTGGTCAGAAAATCCCCAAAAAAAAGAAATAGCCAAAGACAAAAAAAATGAATCATACACAACATTTATTTTAGTATTGTTTGCCAAATACAACGCCGAAGAGCCTTTTAATGTAGAGCTATGCTAAATGAGATTGTTTAAAATGCTTACAGTGATGAGGAGCAAGACGTGTACATTATTCCGATACGGACGATAGATAGCAGTTGATCTTACACGATTGTACAAATTAACTGAAACAAAATGAATAATATCTTCGTAAGATCTTTCACACTTTCCTTGAACACATATACATCGTCTATTGGTGTCATTTATCTCTTCCGATCGCTTGTTTTTTTTTGTGATTTGGACTAATGGATAAAGTTTGTTTTTTCGGCTTGATTACACAGCTGACAAAGCTGACACCAACAATATCCGCGATCTCACTGTAAGGTTTGCCAATGTGTTCGTGCAGCGTTACAGTTTTCGTTTGCTTTTTTTAAGTAACATTCGTCGCAGACAATGGCCGTAGGACAATCCACAATCAAGACAATACTGTGTGTGATTAAAATCTGATGCAATCATGGATGATGCGATATTTTTTAAGGTCAAATGAATTTTATCATACACCCTGAAAATATATTCACGTTACTGAACACCATTGAAAATAATCAAAACTGGAAAAAAATAATCGATTACACCCTGTAACTTCAGTGGGACTAAAACTGACCGTATGGTAAAAGAAAGGAAATTAAACCAGTTGTTTCAATTAATTTGCACAAGGTCGTCGGCTGGAAGTGATTGATTGTAGTGATCGACTGGGTGTCTATTCCACAATCCAAAATCTTTGGGAATGAAGCTCTAAGCGGAATTTCCTTCTCGTCAGTGGCATACCAAGGTCATGACGATGGGACAACGCTGTGAATGTTGCATGGCGTAGACGAGCTGTGAAGTTCCGATCTGGGGAAACCTAGGAATGAAGGTCGCCCGAATATCTGCCATAAAACAGTTATAATTTACCGAGAAATTAGTAATGTGTTAAAGGGACTTTAGTCTTGGAAACAATTCAGCCCCTAGAAGGTAGCGCAAATGTTTGTAAACTGTGTCGATATGGAAAGGGAGATTTCAATTAAATTTAAATATATTTTTTATTGTTTCCCAAAGAAAACTTCGTATAATATTCTATTTCCATATTGAACGTGTTTTAAATCATATAATTTCAAGGTGCATTCAAATTCGTTCTTTTCCTTTTTAGAAAAAGTTTCCCCCAAATATGTCTTATCACACATAATCGTTTAAATTTAGTGTCTTCCTTTTTGCTAAATTTCCTAATCCGAAAACTTCTAATTCAATTCGATTTTTCATATAATTATATTATATGCCGATATTTATATAAAAAGCTTCCCAGAAGAAAATTACATTCGAATTTAAATATATTTATTTATTATAAGAATATTTCCGAGAACAATACCTCCTATCATAGATGACATTCCATTGATTTTATACGTTTTCGTTTTGTATAAGCGTTTCCCCAAGAAACGCTTTTAATCCACATCGTCTTTTATTTTTATCAATGACCCCAGTTGATACAAATGTTTCTCTTAAAAAAAATATCTTGTCACACATGATCTTTCATTTCTATTTAATGCCTTCATTTTTATGGCTTTTGTTTCCGAATAGAATGCCTTTTATCCAGGATTATGTTTCTTCGTATTTAAATGCTGCTTTCATTTAGATTATGCAAATGATTATCCATTTTATTTAACGAGATTTGTATTTATTAGTGAGGATGTGCGGCTTGCGTAATGACTGGGAATGAAAAAAAGCCGATCTGAGATCTAATTTCAAGTGAGTTCTTTATATTCTCTTTCAAGTACATACCTTTGTGAAAGGTATGACATCATCTATTTCCAAAGCCATGATTAAATAGTAGGGAATACACTTCAGCCTTGGTTTACTAATCAGTTTAGGAAACTGAACCCTCTGATTTCTCTAACTCGGATAGATGGAACGTGTTAGTATGGGTATCCGTGGGGACAGAAAACCCTGAAAAAATAACAAAGCTTTCTCAGAATTTGGACGTTGTTTAACCCTATAGGGTCATTCGTATCATATTTGATACAGTATGAAAACAAGCCTTGAAAGAAATATTTTCCTGAAAATTTTTTTAAGAGAAATATTTTATAAATTTCAAATGAAAGCAGTACTGACTGCTCAGTCAATGAATACCAAATGTTTCCTCATAGGGAAATACCAAATGTTTCCTTATAGGGAAATACTGTATCAAATATGATACGAATGGCCTTAGAGGGTTAACCAATAACACGTCCCAGTCTGGCAAAGAATACGATGAGAGAAACTTCAAAACGCCTTATTCATCATTCAGACAGGAATATAAATTTATTATCTAATTTATAATGAAACAAGAACAATTCTCATCCCACATTATCCTCAATGTTTAGTTCCTGGGCATGACAGTAAACTGCATCCGGCAGCAAGGCCTCTGACTGGGAGGTTGTGAGGAGCATGCAACCACCTCTTAATTGCTGTTGTTCCCAAGTACAAAACTAGAGGGCATTTTCAGTTTTCCTAAAGAAAAAAAATCATTAAAATCTGACTAAATCAACCTTCTCACTATAACCGAACATTAAAAAACAAATACCTTAAAACTCCACTTTTTTGGGTGGGGGGCATTAAATAACCCACAGAGGTTGATATGCCGTTAAACAAAATTCAAAACTCAAACGTCAATGTTTATTCACGTGTCTCCGTTTATTATACAGATTGCGATGGATAAATTGTTGCCATTTTCTATTTTTAATTTCACACATGCGTTTTGTTAGAACTTGATTTTATCGACTGCACAGTATAGTAGTTTCAGTTGTAAACCATGTATGAGAAAAATTGCGCATTGACGCAATTCGCTCCGTCAGAAAATTGACATGCTGTACTGCTTGGCATTTGTGCCGGAAGCTCCAATACAAAAATTTCAGAATGCTTGGATATCAATCTGCAGACAGTGAAGAGGATAAGGAAAGAGTTGGATGATATATCCAGTCAACAACATGGGTTTTGTAGTGGTCGCTAGTGATAGTGACGTTATGCCTTCATTTATCTTTTTCCAACAAAGAGGTCTACATCAAGTGGTTTCAGGAGGTAGTGCTACCCTGGGTCAAGAGGGTGACTGCTGGAAGACTGTATATCTAGCAACAGTGCTCTGCACCATGCGACACAAGCAGGAGAACCAGTCATATTGGGCAGACAATTTCCACATCACCATTTGCATCTGGCCATCTCACCCCCTAAACTGCAAACATCTTGATTATTATGTGCAGGACAAAGTTGAGTCAAAGACAAAAAAAATTCTTTTAACACCAAAGATAAACTGAAGACAAAGTTTATAGCAGTATTCACCAACTTAAAGAAGGAGATTGTCCGGAAGAGATGCAGGAGATTCCGAAGTCGTCTGGAGGCTCTGGTTAAAGCCAGTGACGATTTTACTAAATAAATCTACTCTTTTGTATTTCAAGATATATTTGTGTAATTTTGGTAAATATATCTGTTAAAATGAAATGACAATGTTTGTTTTTTCATTTTGGCATAATTTAGACGACAATAGATCAATCGCCCCTAAAAATCAGCTGAAATGTAGTTTACAAAAAAAAAGTTTACAGATGGGAAAAGTGTGTGACACTGCTGGGAGTCTACATTGAAAAACAATAATCAAAAAGTAAGCTTCTATCTGTATTAGAAGGCCTTATACCGAAAAATTCACCTTATTTGTTGAATGACACTCGTAAATTCTCTTTAAAAGTTATGATTTAAAATAATTTTTTTCAAATTTGAGATCCTCCTAACTCGCATGATGTTCCAAGGGAGAAAGGCTACGAATGAAATGAACTTAAGTTTTATGATCTGATTATGTAAATATAAGAATCAAAGATATTCGGTGTTTCATTAGACCGGAATAGACAAAATGATAATTCTTCCCAGAAATATTCTCTTTTTCGATTAAGAAAAGAAAAGTAGTGTTTTTTATAACTTCGACTCAAACTCGAAGTTAGAACACCCGACGCGTTAACGTCTTGGAAATAATAAAACACGAAAACAGATATAAAAATATCCAATCACGAAAGAAGGTTTTAAATACAAACGAGATTTACACATTGGATTCTGTAAAAAAACAAGACAGAACTAAAGAACCAAGAGTTGCAACAAGAAATATGTAAACAGAAAGCTAATTATAAAATTCTTGAACAGATGAAACAACGCTGACAAGACGAACTTCTGTATGGCCAATATCCTAATAAAGCCCAATTTAATAAAGTTAATACTCATCGATGGTTACGAGCATCTGGATTAAAGACTGAAACGGAAGGATTTATTTTTGCAGCGCTCTACTAATGTCTTATCACTATGAACTTTCAGATAAATATTCCTGCATAATAGTGAGGATCTAAAAGTACTGGCTCTGTAAGAAATCATATACCATCTCATCTCAGTTTGTACTGCATTTTCACCAAATGAATATAAAAATTGTCAGGATCGAGTGGAGCAATATTTACGCTGGACAACGTGTAAGCACTTTGGAAAAGGTGTTAAACACTGGTATGCATTATTACACAGCACCGGTTCCGAAAATAAAAAGGAAGATTGAAGTAAATAGGTTGGATATAACTGTTCAAAAACCGAAAAGAATAAAGTTCCCTGCTAATTGATATGCTTTATCTAGTAAACTGTAACATAGCCACTAAGAAATTTGAAAAACAATCAAAGTATAAAGAACTACTAACCTTCATAGTAGTAGATGCAGCTAATAATAATAATAATAATAATAATAATAATAATAATAATATTCAATAATAAAAGAAGGCAGTAAATACAAACAAGATTTACAGTTAGTAGATTCTGTAGAAAAGCAAAACAGTAGCCAAGAACCAACTGTAATAATAATAATAATAATAATAATAATAATAATAATAATAATATTCAATAATAAAAGAAGGCAGTAAATACAAACAAGATTTACAGTTAGTAGATTCTGTAGAATAGCAGAACGGAAACCAAGAGCCGGCTATTGCGGCAAAGAATATGAAAATGAAAGCCAAAGATAAAGCGCTTGAACAGATGAAACAGCGCTGGCAAGACAAACCTCTGCATGGCCAATATCCAGAACGTGCCAATAAATCCAATGTTGACAAAGTTAATACTCATCGATGGTTACGTGCATCTGGATTAAAGTCTGAAACTGAAGGCTTTATTCTTGCAGCACAAGACCAAAGTCTTTTCACGAGAAACTTTCAGGCAAATATTATGCATAAAAATATGGATCCAAAATGCAGGTTTTGTGATAAACACCAAGAAACAATAGACCACCTAATCTCAGGCTGTTCTGTGCTTGCCCCAAATGAATTTAAAAATCGCCACGACAGAGTTGGGCAATATTTACATTGGGCAATGTGCAAACATTATGGAAAATCTGTAAACAAACACTGGTACGAACATCATCCAGCACTGGTTACAGAAATAGAAGATGTAACCATTCTATGGGATTACACCATCTACACAGACAGGAAAATCGAAGCAAATAGGGTCGAACATTATTGTTAAAAACCAGAAAGAAAAAACTTGTCAATTAATTGATATGGCTTGTCTAGCGGATTGTAACATAGCGAAATTCGAAAAACTGTCAAAATATAAAGACCTTGAAATGGAAATAGAAAAAAATGTGGAAATTGAAAACAAGAATCGTGCCTGTGATAGTAGGTGCACTTGGAATGATAAAAAATGGAACAAAACAACATATTGAAAGAATCCTTGGAAACCCCAGCTTAAGAGATATTAAAAGATTGTCTTCTTAAGTACAGCCTACACGCTAATGAGAATTTTGTCTATGTAACGCAAGAGATGTTAAGGGGGATATAAAAAATGAAATGGAGTCATAACAACACACCATGACCTGCCTTAGGTTTTCCATCAGATTTCGTAGGTAATGCGACCATAGCAGAAATAAAATTATGATGAAGAATGACATGATAATAATAATATCAGAAGATCTTTAGTAGTGAAGGACCGGAAAGAAAGATTTTGTCTGCTTATTGACATATTTGTCCCCGTCGAAAGAATTACCTTATTGAAAACTATAGAAAAAATACCCCTAAATATAGATAACTAGAAATGGAGTCGCAAACACACAGTCGGCTGAATATATTTTTGAGACCCGTGAGGAAAAACTTTTGATCAATATTTTTTTTAAACTGAATAAATTTGTCCTTTGCCCCTTCCATATTTCTGCAGTAGCCAACAGACAACCAGTAAGTTTTATCGTCAGCGAAGTTTGATTTCGTTCCTTTCCAAGGGAAGGAAGAAAACTTAATCTTCCCACCGTCTCTTATTCTTCATGATGACTGAGTAATACTTCTTTGTTTGGAGTTTATATTTGATTTTTGGCACGTTATTGTCAGGCTATAGTTTCGTCAAAAAGTCTAACTTCATAAGGAAAAAATAATTTCTCTTATTTCTCAACATAATCTCCTTCGATTTTTTTGTGTTCTTAAATCAGCGGTTAATATTAATAAAAGTGATTGAACATTATATAATGAAAATGTTAGATAAAAATTTATTCAATAATAATGCGATCCATCTTCTCGCAGGCTTAATGTCATCCCTTTAGTCTTTGACAGATGAATAACAATGATAATCACATTATCATGAAACATTAATGTCAACTGGTGCTTCATGATAATGTTATTAGAAATGTATCTGTTCAGGTGGGTGTTAGATTATTAATCATTTCACTTATGTTGATCAAGACCAATGAATTGTGTTCATCAAGACCAATTTCAGTTATGTTCAATCAAAAATAACGAATTCGACTGGCATTTTTTACAGCTTAACAATACCTTGTTCGTTGTCTCAGCCGAAATACATTTTGAATTATTACGATAATTCTGTTTTGGCGAGCGAATCTTACATTAACAATTTCATGGAATTAAACGTTTTTCCAGATACTATTTAAGCCAGCATTAAGAGAAGAAGAGACGGATTTATGATTTCCTTATGGGTATCTGGGATGTGCGTTGTGGTACAGTGGATATCGGCTCGGAACGAGAAACCGGGGAGCCGAGTTCGAATTCCAGTTGAAGCCATTGTATTCACTTACGCGCAAATACCCTTGGGAAAGGTATTAATCCGTCTCTTCCTTCCAGTTATGGGTTAAATAGCAGGACAGATTGGGTTCTATAGCCTTGGTCGGCAACCAGTCTACCGCAGAAAGCAATGGCAACCTACTGAGGAGATAATCTTCTGCCCAGTCATTCATGTCTCTTTCGAGACATGATCGCCCAAGCGTGTATCACGTATGGCACTTAACTGACTGATGGGTATCTGTGGGTAAGCGAATACAACGAACTTAATAGGATTTCGAACTCTGCTCTCCGATTTCTTATTCCGAGTCTCTATTCATTATATCAACCACACATTCCAAGACCAATGCAAAGAAGATACAAGACAAATATTGTCCTTTAAGCATTTTCATTTGCGATTTTCGTCTGTTGTGGAGTAGTTGTCAGACTGAAGGTTATAATCGTGCTATGTCGGTTGCTAAACAATTTAACGTACCCAAAATATTAGGACCTTGGTAATCTTCCACTGAAAGTTGACTCCTTAGTATTCGGTTAACTGCCGACTAATATCAACTACCTAGTAGTTCTATTGAACTCCAATAGGACTCTCAAGAACTCCTATGAACTTCTCAAGAACTTCTCCCGTTAACTTCCTATTAGCTCTTATTAATATAGGAGTCAGTCAGTTAAGTGCCATACGTGAAACACGCTTGGGCTGTCATGTCTCGAAAGAGACATGACTGACTGGGCAGAAGAATTGGAGTAGATAGATCTATCTATCGCCCGGTTCACACTACACCCATGTATATTGAACAGGTTAAGAGGCTCATCCCTTGTTCCCTGTTTAGGATGTGGTTTCCGGCTTTCTCTTTTCCAATCTTCTCACTTTGTTTTCTTGTTTTGTTTTTCAATTGGAGTAGATAGATCTATCTATCGCCCGGTTCACAATCCACCCATGTCTATTGAACAGGTTAAAAGGCTCATCCCTTGTTCCCTGTTTAGGATATGGTTTCCGGCTTTCTCTTTTCCGATCTTTTCACTATTACGTAGCCCCCTGCACAATAGTGGCGTTACCGTCTTGCTCGGGGTGATACGATTAAAAAAAAAAAGAAAAAAAAAGTAGGTTGCCATTGCTTTCTGCGGTAGACTGGTTTCCAGCCAAGGCTATAGAACCCAATCTGTGCTGTTATTTAACCCATAACTGGAGGGAAGAGACGGATTAATACCTTTCCCAAGGGTATTTGTGCGTAAGTGAATGCAATGGATTTAACTGAAATTCGAACTCGGCTCCCCGATTTCTCGTTAGGAGGGAGAGTTCAATATCTGAAGAATAAGTGTGTTTCCCCATAGCATCGATAAAACCTATATTTTCTCGCAGATGAGATATACATTTATAAAAAAATATTGCGACTATTTTCGTCGTTAAACGAGTTTATATTGATCTAGTTTAATTAAAAACAATAGTTCGTGTGTAGTGTGAAAGATGTATCAGTGTAAATTTGTACACAATATCTATGAACTTAATGGAGGCAGAGTGAAAAAAGCGACTCGAATCAGTGAATCAGAGAGCGAGTTTGAAAGATATGAATCTATCTCATACGGTAAGTAGCAGAACACTAGATTCTATAGCCTCAGGTAGCAACTAGTATAATAGAAAGAAAACTCTGCATTCAAACATATCTAGAGAGAGTTCGGCTCTGTCAGTCAATTTTGCCCAAGATAAACTACTACCACTAGAACTGCAGTATCTGCAATTTCCCTACAACCTTAAGGGTTACGGGTATCAGGAAATATTAATTTTGATACTGAACATTAAAAAAGTTGAATATCTCTCTTGGGATGAAGCAAATTTAATATCTGCAAACCTATTAGCTGTTTCTTCTAAAACTTCGTTTTCGATTTCTATGAATTCCGTTCCAACGAAACAATATCACAGGTACTTCTTTTAATCATATCACCCCGAGCAAGGCAGTAACGCCACTGATGTGCATGGGGCTACGTAAGAGTGAAAAGATTGGAAAAGAGAAAGCCGGAAACCACATCCTAAACAGGGAACAAGGGATGAGCCTCTTCACCTGTTCAATAGACGTGGGAGGAGTGTGAACTGGGCGATAGTTTAGTCTATCTACTCCAATTAGTCTATCTACTCCAATTCATATACTGCAGATATTTTAAAAAAAAGAATCGGTGTTCGATGAAAAGTCAAGCAGTTCTACATTAATATGAAATGAATATACTTTATTTTTTCGCCAGTAATTTTTCATCAGTATGGATACCTGTTCATGTATAAATTCTTGTCTGCTAATGTCAGTTTAGGCATTAATAACGGACCAGCTTGGGTAGCAAGTCGTCCTGGAGAAAAAAAACAACTCTGAATTCAAAACCTGTTGGGTGTGGGAATAAAACTTTCACTTCGTAAGAACCTACCTACAACGGAAGCAAGAGCAACACCGCCCAACATATTGAGCCTGTGTCTGGATACACTTTAGGAAGGGCTACAAAGTTGATACACTTATATATACGGTTGCATGTTATCTTTTTCTCAAATGTTAGGTAAGCTTGGTGGCAACTATTTGTCTAACAAATTTCCAACAGTTTTTTTCAACTTTAATGCAATGCTAAACGGCTATATATTCGAGTATAATGCGAAAATATATCGGAATTTTTAGGGGGAAAAATAAGGGGTCCCACTATACACATGTAATTTTTTTGAAGCGGCTAAAATTCATACATTTTCGGTTACCGATTGGACTATACACAGGAAAATTTTACATAGAGGATTTAAAATTCATGGATAATCGGTGACACTAAGCTTACCCAGCCGTCCTAAAATCTTATAGTAGCTTTAATTAACCTTTTCAGAATATAAGTCTTAAATATTTTATTACAAGTAAATTTCTCACCGTTTTAATTTATCGTTGTACAAAGAGGCATGGAGGCAAAATGTGTGCTATCCCGCAGGATTCGAACTGGATAGAACACATTTTCGTAATAAAATTTATTGTAAAATAATCAGGCCGGTAGATATAAAATATAAAATACTGTTTAATTAAAAACAGAATATCTACTTAAATACGAGTATCGGTAAAAATAATGTTCAAAATAATTCATTATATATATATATATATTACTGTGCAAAAGTATTAGGACAAGAACTGTTTTATCTTTTATGAGGCATATTTACAGAAAATAAACAATTTAATTAAAATAAAAGTATAAAATACTTGTTACAAAATAAATTTAATATTTTGTATAATAGCCTTTTGCTTTGATCACAGCCTTCATTCTGTCAGGCATTGACATCACAAGCGTCTTCGATGTATCTTATGGTATCTCTTGCCAAACAGCTTGTATTTGTTCCCAAAGTGTGGCTTGCGAAGTAACATTAGATTTATCAATTCAAGAGTGGGGAATAAGAAAAAAGTCAGTCATATCCAAGAATAATAGAATAATGAATAGTTTCAAAATAACTTGTAGTGTGCAAAAGTGTTAGGACAGGGGAGATTTTAAACTTTATTTTGAGGCCTGATTAAAGATTAAATAGTTCTTGTCCAAATACTTTATATATATATGGTTAAAGAAGACGGAAGTAAGCGGGAAGTAAGCCGGAAGTAAGCGTGCGAAAAAATAAAATAAAATAAAAAGCGTAGCGAAAAGAAAGATAAAGAGAAAAGGAAATGAAGAAAGAAAGAAAAAAAAAGAAAGAAGAAAAAAGTGAAAAGAGAAAAGAAGAAAGAGGATGGTAAAAAGTATGTTTGATCCGTAACAGGACGAAACGCTCGTCAAGAGGGTGAGAAGATAGATTCTTCTTCTTCTATGTGCCTTGTCCTTTTAGAACGTTGGCAATCATGGCCTTCCACGTCTCCCTATCTCTGATGGCTCTTAGCACGCTTTCTCCTGTAACGTCTCGCAGCACCGGTTCTATCATCCGCCTGCTCAGGCCCTTCAAATATGTTATCCGCTGTTTTCCTCTGTTTCTTTTTCCTTCTATCTGGCCTGTTAGTATCAGGTATTCCAAGCCCTCCTTCCTCATTGCATGTCCCATGAACGTCAGTTGTCTCTTCCTGATGCTCAATATGAATTTTCTTTTCGTTTCCATCATTTTCAAAACTTCGTCATTGCTCACATGCTCGGTCCAAGATATCCGCAGCATCCTTCTGTAGAACCACATTTCAGCTGCTTCAAGTTTTTCCTTCATCTTTGCTGATATTGTCCAACATTTACTGCCATATTGAAGAACTGACATCATATAGCATCTAGTACTCTCTTCTTTGTTTCTAGTGAAAGTTCCTTGTGACTTAATACTTTACCCAGATTCTGGAACGTATCTTTCGCTATGCCAATTCGCCTTTGGAATTCTGTGTCGCACTTTTCGTCTTCAGTTAGAACACTTCCCACATATTTAAATGTTCGTACATGCTTGATTTTAACATCCCCCATCTGTATTTGGCACATTGGGCTGCTCTTTTTGCTGATGACCATGTATTCAGTTTTCTTGCTGGGAATATTCGATGTAAATTTTAACATAAATTAGTTTGATCTCAACAATAGTCAGAACCTATCATAGTTTGAAACGAAAAAAATTTTTTTAAAAATTTTGGCAAAGCCAAGTAAAGCCATTCATTCATTTTTTATCTGAATTAATCATTATTATTAAGAAGATAGATAGTAATGATTAAATCAGATAAAAAAAATGAATGAATGACTTCGCTCGGCTTTGCAGAAATTTTTCAAATTTTTCTTCGTTTCAAACTAAAATAGAGTCTGACTATTGTTGAGATCAAAATAATTTATGTTAACATTTACAACGAATAAAAAGAGAAAAACCGAAAATGATATTAAAATATAAGTAAATAAATACCTAAATAAAAGAAAAAACAACTATTATAGAAAAATCAAATTTAGATAAATGGAAAATGAATTCGAAACATAAAAGAAAGAAATTCAAGCTGGCATTAACACTTAAGTAAGACTGATATAAACAAATTACTTACTGGACAAATAATAGAAATTAATTTATAATATATACAATAATATTTCTGGATATATATATATATATATATATATATATATATATATATAAGAAAAATTAAGACATAATTATAGGCCTATACTTCCGAATTACCATGAAAAAACGCGTCTGTCTTAATTTTTCTTATATTTGCTCTATATGTATTTATATGCATATATGTCTAGAGCTCTCTTAGAGAGTTATCCTACCATTATATGTAAAGGATACTCTTTTGGATTCTTCTATGCCCACAAGGCATGTTGATATATATATATATATATATATATATATATATATATATTCCTCTGTTTTTCTTTCTTTCTTCGTCCCTTCCGTTACTTTACTTTTCTTTTCACATGCTTATTTCCGGTTTCGTTACCCATACACACACTTAAACAAATTTTTGAATTTTCCATAATGTTAAAGACCGATGAAACGGATTCATTCGCCGAAATGATCATATGATACTGTAAATTTTATATTTTTATAAGTAGAATATCTATCTATCTATCTATCTATCTATCTATCTATCTCAGCTTGTTTAGATCTATCTATCTATCTATCTCAGTCTGTTTATTATCTATTTATCTATCTAAGTCTGTTTATCTATCTATCTATCTATCTATCTATCTATCTATCTATCTATCTATCTATTAGCTAGCCTATTTAGCACTATAGAGGGGAAATTTCATAAACAGCTGTTATTTACGGCTTTACGCTATGTTCTCTGGTTACTGTGATGAACACTCATTCGGTGTGGTCACAAGATAAAACACTGTCAACTGCTGGCCTATTTATATTTCGTAAAAGCATTACACGCTCTAAAATATGCTTTTCTCTATCGTCTATTAATACCTTGGTGGGTGAATCTCCGACAATTAACAAAACAGTCGGGTTTCTGTCTCGGCTTGAGGCAAACTGTTAAACTAGACGCACTGAAGAGCTGTGATACAGCAAGATAAGCCTGTTTACGGATGTTTTATATATATATATATATATATATATATATATATAGTCATCCGCAGACATATCTGTTTCGCTGTATCACAGCTCATCAGTACGGTTAGACTCCAATTGCTTTCTAACCCAGGATTGAAATCCAACCGCATTGGTGCCAGTCGGCGATTCTACCTCTGGGCTATGGGCGTTCGGTGGAAGTAGGCAGACTTTTTAGCGCATATCATTATACGCGCCCAATAGCTAGGGCACTCTAATTCATTTTACTAAATGAGCGATGCGTACACACTAGAGTAGCTACTGTTTTTCAAAGTCTACCATTTTTTCAGAGTGCTCAATCTGAGTGTGAGAGCGTAAATATTGTCATCCGCAGACAGATCAGTTTCGCCGTATCACAGCTCATCAGTACGGTTAGACTCCGGTTGCTTTCTATATATATATATAACGTAGAATACTTGGTATATAAATCCGGTAAATTCCAATAGAGACGAACTCAAAAGAATTCAATGTTAACTTTATTTATTTAATTTAACAGAATAATATAAGTGAGAAAATTTTTTAGATATTCTACAATTTCATGGGTAATACGTATTTCGCAGCAGAAAGCTGCTCGTCAGACCCAAAAGATACAACAGTTAATAATATTCAAAATAATCCCGAAAATATTAACACAGACGCTCTCGTGCCCGTGTCTAGAATAGACCTTTGTAACGGTAATCTACAAAAAACAATTCCTCGCTCACTCCCCAGCAAAAAAAAAAAAACCAAAGAGAGAAAGAAAAAGAAAACTATAGATAATTGATAAATGGAAAGAAGAGAAAGGCAAAGAAAAGAAAGGGAAAGATAACGAATAGTATAAAGAGAAAGTAGCTAACGTCTTAGATCGACACAGTGTCAATTGCAATTCAACTGCTTTATTTAAAAACATGACATGGAAATTTAACATTAAAATTTAGTTTTACATATAATGCGATATATTCACAGTAAAAAATAAAGTAAATTGTAAATCATACTTTTTAATTCAAATTAAAATACAACCACTAGTATATATACATATATATATATATATATATATATATATATATATATATATATAATAAATTCCTGAAGTGTAATATCAATAATTTGTCAAGGTTTTGCACATTTTATGTTTATTTTTCCATGTAATTATGTTTTATAAATGTTTTAATTCTCTTTCATAAATGAATTAATAACAGTTGTTTTTGAATTTATGAACAATTTAATCGAGATAATTTAAGATCTAAAAATAATTTAGGTTGTTTAGATATTTATTTTTATTTTTTTAATCGTATCACCCCGAGCAAGGCCGTAACGCCACTGATGTGTAGGGGGCTACGTAATAGTGAAAAGATTGGAAAAGAGAAAGCCGGAAACCACATCCTAAACAGGGAACAAGGGATGAGCCTCTTAACCTGTTCAATAGACGTGGGTGGAGTGTGAACCGGGATTTCTAAATTATGGTAGACAGATGTAACTTTCTTCCCAGCAAAAGAACCTAAACATAAATAAAAGTGTTGTCTTCGAGGAATGAAGAGAAACACAGTGAAATGTAGATAAACTACTTAATTACCGGAGTGGTACAACCAGGAGATATATACAATATTTACAGTCACTCGAAGTAGTAGGTTTTACTTCCCAAAGTCCGATATAATGAAAAATCTTCCGTGCTAAGCACACATTGTCTTTTATACATCCGGGCGACCGGATGTCACATGGTATGAGTCACGACACAACAAAAAGGTAAATAAAAATGGCTAAGCGCGAAAATACATTTTTATGTTCGTTTCACCTTGCTGCTTGATAATAGTTGGTTTCACTGATCAAACGAATGAGAAAAATAAAGTGAGTATCAGTAAAGTGAGTATCAGTAAAGTGAGTATCAGTTAGGTGCCATATTTGATATACGCTTGTGTGATCATGTCTCAAAAGAAACATGGCTGACTGGGCAGAACATTTTCCCGCAATCGTTTGCTGTTACCTTCTGTGGTAGACAGTTTGCTAACGAAGGCTATAGTACTCAAGAACTCCTATTTTTTAATACATATCTCAAGGAAAGAAACGGATTAATATTTTTCTTTTTAACTGGAATTCGAACTCAGTTCTCCGAGTGTATACTACACTCTATATTATCTTGCGCTTCAAAGAAAACCGAGTTCCGTTTATTGCTCACATCAGCCATCAGTTGGAAATTGAATGCCTGTTTTGATTTTCGTTCGTAAAGTCAAACCCAACAAGTCTCTGTACATAATACACAGTATCATGCAAGGCTGAATTCCGTCAAAGACAGAACAAAAAAGGTTCCCAGGTGCTTTCTCATATAATTGTTTTCTTCAATTTTGAGAATGTGGTGATTCGAGTAATGATAAGGGGATATTGCTTTGCGAAATCGTTGTTTGAACTGATTTCGAGAACAAGTCGTTTGGATTCTTCATTTATTTTATGCGCTTAACACTTTCTAATTTCCCTAAAGTGCCAATTTTTTTTCACGTAATCTAAGCAATTGCCACTTGTAGCTCGTGGAATGAAATAAAAAGCTGATTGTAAATTAGAATGTGAAACAGAACTGTAAATCCCCTATGAATAAATCATGCTATTCCGAAATAAACGCAAAAACATAGATAACAGCGCGAAAAAACTGTTAAGTAGTGACTGTGTGTGATGTCAGTCAGTTAAGTGCCATACGTGATACACGCTTGGGCGATCATGTCTAGAAAGAGACATGACTGACTGGACGGAAGATTATCCCGCAGTAGGTTGCCATTGCTTTCTGCGGTAGACTGGTTGCCGACCAAGGCTATAGAACCCAATCTGTCCTGCTATTTAACCCATAACTGGAAGGAAGGGACGGATTAATACCTTTCCCAAGGGTATTTGCGCGTAAGTGAATACAACAGATTTAGCTGGAATTCGAACTCGGCTCCCCGGTTTCTCGTTCCGAGCCGATATCCAATGTACCACAATGCACATCCTGATGTGATGTGATGTGTGTGATGTAAAAGTCCATAAATACATTTTTGGTGCTTAAAGGAGCTCTTCAGGGATGTCCTGCCTTCATTGCCGATTTCGGGTTTTTAAACATCATTTCGGTTCCGGCAGTAACCCCGACTTTTGGTCCAGAAGTACCAAGGCCGGCTCTTTGCTTTTGTGTGACTCGTCTACATTTAATTTTTTTTTCATTTCGGCAGAATTCATACTTTTTATTGTTAACTCTGACCAATGGGAAGAGTTAATTTTCCCGCCCTCGCCTATTCAATAACAAAATCCGAGTTTTAGTAAATCGCGGCTACTTTTTCAGGTATGTTCGTCCATTTTTTCTTTCTTCACTAAATTTACCCCTATACTTTGAATTGCTAATACTAATTATACTTTCTTACCTCTATTTATTGACATAGATTTTGAAAAAATTTTTTTCACTGCAACTGGCTTATAATTAGATATATCCTTCCCGAAAATTAATCGAAACTACCTATATTAAAGATTTTATGTACACAAATAAAAGCTCACCTTGAAAACCAAAATAATAAAAATAATGTCTTATAAAGTTCAGACACATTAGATAATCCAAACAAGAAACCTCATCCTGGCGGATGTTGAAATTGTGTTGCTAGATGTCTTGTAGTGCGCATTTGCTTATTTCACGCCCTGCTATTGCCTCAGATAAGTAATGGACCATTTCATTTTGAATGCAATGAGGGAAGGAAAAGGGATTATATGCCAGGCACTGTATCACTCGAGAAAAGTGTTTAAATAGAAAAAGAAAAAAGAAAAAAGAAAGAGATAGACAGGGTGAAAACACTCTTATTCTTCAGCGTAAAGAAAACCCTCATCAATCGACATTTTTTTATTTGTATCCTCTTACTTCTTGAAATGATAACCTGTAGTATATGAGATAAGTAATACTCAACAATTCACCACAATAATAATAATAATAATAATAATAATAATAATAATAATAATAATAATAAGTACAGTCCACACACTAAGGAAAACTTTATCTATGTAATGCTAGGGATGATAGGGAAGATAGAAAAACATGAAATGGAGTCATAACAACACGCCACGACCTGCCTTAGGTCTCCCCGCAGACTTGGTTGGTAGTGAGACCAAAGCAGAAATCGAAATATGATGAAAAAATGACATAATAATAATAATGATAAATGTTAGTCAAAACAAAATGAAATAGAAATTCTATTGTGGTGGATAAGAAATTAAGAATTAAAAGCAACTATCTTCTTCGCTTTTACAAAAATTCGCAATGAAATCCCGGTTTTGACAAATAGAAAATAGATTGACGACGTACCGAAAGAAAAAGTCGAAACGGGATTTCGCTAGTAGATTAAATCAATGTTAAATTGATTTTCTGACTAATGGGAAAATTTGCAAAACTGAGAAAAATTAGCGATCCAGTGCGAAAAACAAAAATAAAGAAAAAGAAAACAAGGCAAGTAAATGGCTATAAAGGCTTTGGTCAGTGTCAGCCAGTCAGTCAGCGAGAGAGACGACACACTAAAATGTAAGGAGAGAAAATTCAAGTCGACCCGGACGTAAGGTCACGTCGCACATTTCTCCTTCTTTCTCGTGTGCTGATTCCTTTTACGTCTTCTTCCCCATTCTCAATATTCCTACTCAACGATAACATACATAAACACATACTACTACGAAGTCTTGATACCCTTAACTTTCTTAATGAACTTTTAACTACTACCTATTTTTTTCTTTTAATAAATTTCTGTTCAAACATACAAAATGTTACTTCCATTCTTCCACACATTCTAATCACCTAACAACTGAGAACTGTGAAAATCAATATTTGACGATGTTCTGAAGTGTAAGGCGCTGATTCATGTTTCTTTTGTTCGGCCTTGTGTCAGACATAACCGAACTCAGCTTACAGGTTAGATGCAATTATAATCATCAGAATTATTATCAGAAGGTTTTCATCAGAAGGTTGGTTGTTGGTAGTGTAGAACAGTGGAATAATAAGGTATACCCTTTTTTATGTTAAAATAGTAATTTATAAGAGGAAATAATAACAAGAAATGTAGAAATTAATGTTCAATTATAAAACTTAGTAATAAGTTAGGAGTAGATTTCGTATTCAATGATAAAGTTGTTTGTAGCAGTAATTGAGAGAGATAGAAAGAGAGAGAGAGAGAGAGAAAGAGAGAGAGAGAGAGATGACATTGTCCGGGTCACTTGAAGGTGAGAGTTACATCTTTGATGTGTGTCAGCGAACCGCCTCCTCTGAAAATGACCGCTGTGACTGGTTAGAGACCATCCTTAAATATTGAATAGTCACATGGTGTGGCTCACAGAATTATTTTTTCTTTAGCTATGGAAAAACCGTTTCTCTGACGTATTTTGAATTTTGCAATTTGATGACTACAGGTCCGTAAAAGAAATTTGATATTTATTTATTTTTGGTTTTCCACCGGAACATCTGCGTAGAGCCCAGATGCGCAAAGACCAGTTTTGGTTATTTGCTATCTGGACGTCTGAGGGCAAACATCCGGTCCCTCGCTTGCTTGGTGTAACCATATTTCAATACCGCATAAATGCAAATGTAATTCTTTTTAAATTTTGAAAACGCTCGACCAATCTAAATCGAATTATCGTCAAAATGTAAAGGACGTAGCAGTGTTTTTGTAGATAGCAGATTGAAATTAAAAGTAATATATATATATATATATATATATATATATATATATATATATTCATCTGCAGACAGATCGGTTTCGCTGTATCCCAGCTCATCAGTACAGTTGGACATCCGATTGCTTTTTAAACCAGGATTGAAACCCGACCTAATTGGCGCTAGTCTGCGATTCTACCTCTGACCTATGGGCGCTCGGTAGACGGAGGCAGACTTTTAGCGTATGATATATCATACGCCAGTGGCCAGAATGCTCTAATTCATTACTGAATGAGCGATGCGTAGGTGATAGAATAGCTACTGTTTTTTCTCCCATTCTTTCCGACTGATCAATCAGGGAATGGGAGCGTAAATAGCTATCCGCAGACAGATCTGTTTCGCTGTATCACAGCTCATCAGTACGGTTAGACATTCGATTGCTTTTTAATCCATGATTGATTGGCGTCAGTCGGTGATCTACCTCTTGAGCTATGAGCGCTCGGTAGAAGGAGGCAGACTTTTAGCGTATGATGTATCATACGCCAGTAGCCAGAGTGATCTAATTCATTACTGAATGAGCGATGCGTAGGTGATAGAATAGCTACTGTTTTTTCTCCCATTCTTTCCGACTGATCAATCAGGGAATGGGAGCGTAAATAGCTATCCGCAGACAGATCTGTTTCGCTGTATCACAGCTCATCAGTACGGTTAGACATTCGATTGCTTTTTAATCCATGATTGATTGGCGTCAGTCGGTGATCTACCTCTTGAGCTATGAGCGCTCGGTAGAAGGAGGCAGACTTTTAGCGTATGATGTATCATACGCCAGTAGCCAGAGTGATCTAATTCATTACTGAATGAGCGATGCGTAGGTGATAGAATAGCTACTGTTTTTTCTCCCATTCTTTCCGACTGATCAATCAGGGAATGGGAGCGTAAATAGCTATCCGCAGACAGATCTGTTTCGCTGTATCACAGCTCATCAGTACGGTTAGACATTCGATTGCTTTTTAATCCATGATTGATTGGCGTCAGTCGGTGATCTACCTCTTGAGCTATGAGCGCTCGGTAGAAGGAGGCAGACTTTTAGCGTATGATGTATCATACGCCAGTAGCCAGAGTGATCTAATTCATTACTGAATGAGCGATGCGTATATTTGGACATTAACAGAGAATTTAAAAACTTGTTGAATATAAAGTTGTGCCCATCAATACTGGCCCACTTAGAACAAATAGTAACTTGAAGAAAGATTAAACAAATTTGGAACCAGTCATTCTATCAACTACATACATAACTATTCACTCATTCAGATACGACTACTATTAGGAAAGAGCACTCTATAAAAATGGAGAAGTTAAAGGGTATAAACTACAGAATTGCGAAATATTGCAAGAATATTTAGCTAAGAGTTATATTATTAAGAATACCCAACCAGACTTGGCCTTATTTGTGCGCCAACAAGAAGTAAAATGTCGACCTGAGAATATTTAGACTATGGCTATGCTTTGTAAGGGAAAAATGGATTTCAGAAGAACTACAGTCTCTTTATCTGTAATAATACTCCGGTTGGAAGCGGGCCATCAGATTAAGATACTTGTCCGAAAATAAAATGAAATAAAATAATTCACGAAGTGTTAATACGTCAGGTTTCGTTGCGATGGTGGCAAATGCCGATGGGATCGAGATAAGCTGTGCTGTTAATAGGCAATAATTTGCCTATGCTTTTGAGAAATCTTCACCGGAGACGATGGCGATGAAGCAGTGAAACAAGATTAAAAGAATTTAAATTACTTGAACCATTTTGCTTGGCGTCTTAGTGCCGAAGATTAAAAAAAGAACGTCTGGAAATAAAATCCCTGCTATCCGAAGTGGCGTTATGCCATATTACATAGAGAATGCAACTTAATAGACTCATCAGTAGCTAGTTTATCCCCAGCGACCGGAGTTAATTCTTAACCCCGCTGGCACACACTTAGTAAAAAAAAAAAAAAAAAAAAAAAATACCTTCGTTAAAATGACATGACAGACCATTTGTTTTATTGAATTCACCGAAATGAAATAAAAACTATTTTCATAGAAACTTTTTATTTTTCGGGTGGTTGGAATAGGAATCACATGATTTCTGATCACTTCCGCAAGGCTTAACTTCTTCCGCTAAGTGAAGGATATTTGCTAGTGTTATTTTATATCGATATACCTCCACTAAATCGCTAAAAACAAAAACAAAAAAAACAGCATAATATGTATAAAGAAAAACCCGAAACTTAATAAAAACGAATATTTTCCATCAGTGTTTATATTATTATTAAAAGGAAAGATCAAAGTAATTTTTATTTATTTAAAAAAAATATAATTCTTTCTAACATTGTCGAAATTTTGGCAGAAAATCTTGTTTTGATTTGAGTTATCGGGTAACCAAAAGGTTACGACTGTTTACAATGAAAAACATAAGGATGACATCACATGCTTTTTTTCCAGTGACAAACAAATTAATTTGGAAATTCTCGCAAAAATCAAATAATTGTTAGATTTTAATCAAACTTTCAGTACTCATTCGCAAATGAATGAAATTATTTTTTAAATTATTATTTTTTAAAAATCTTGGTAAAAATGTTTGTTACATCTGTTACCCCTATACGTAAATCCATTAAATTTTAATTAATTTAACTTTGTTGCGGTAAATGGTTTTATTAGTTAAATGCAAGACTCATTGGGAAATATAAATCATCAATTTTTAAAACAAATTTCCTCTGTTTCCGAAAATCTGCTCCAAAGAGTAAAATAAAAAATGCAATAAAACTTTGATATTATTTAATTTGATAAGCTTTTAATTGCTTCACTAAATAATTAAAATTAAGGACATAATATTCTGAAGAAAGTTTTTTCTCGATTAATAATGACATTTTTAAAGAATTGTTTTCATTTTTTAAATTATAATAATTTATAAAATTTCAAAAATATTTTAAAAATACTTCAAAGATTTGCTGCAGTTAGATTTTTAAGGCAATAACTGAAGATTATATCAATTATCGAAAATTGAAAAGTTTAATACAGGTCGTTTTGCCTTTATATTTTAAAATAATTAAACAATTTTTTGTGTGTATTTGAAGTTTTTTTACTACAGTAATTTCTCTGTGCAAATTAAAAGATTAGAATTTCCTCCCTTACCCAAAAATAAATTGTAAAATTTTGTCACTTGTGAGCGCCATACACTTTTATCTCATCAATAAAGAACTTGTCAACACGTTTTGATATTCGGCGGACAGGTGAAAACGATCGAATTTGTGATAAAGAAATAGTTTTATTAGAAATTTCATGCTATAAATGAGTAATACTTCTGTAAATCAAATTAATTTAACAAAATGTTTGCTAATTTTCCAAAAATAATGTGTTGCAGATATATATTTTATTTTTGCAAGATTTTTAAAACCGAGAATTAACTTTTGTTTACAAATGTGTCGATCGCCCACAAAATGGCGGCAAAATTAAAAAATTAAAAAGATATTTCAAACTTTTACATTCAAATCAATATAATTTCTGTTTGAAATATACCAGAGTATTTTGTTTACTGGAAATAGTAAATTTAATTATTTAGCTTTCGATTAAAACTAAAATAAAAGTTTCAAGAAAAATTTTTAACTTTTAAAAATTCAGTTTGAAAGTTAAATATCGAAAATGAGTGGAGACACCTAGATTAACTTATATCGTAACAGTCAGGTATACTCTTCATTATTACTATTTGACGAATAAATTTTGTATCATTGTTTAGTTTTGTTCTAAACATGTGGATAGATACACTCCTCTTCATTTTCTTCTTATTATTATTTATATGTACATTCGTTATTTTTCATATATTTAGTTTGTAATTGCTTTTATTGTTTTCATATTGTTTTTTAACGTCTAACACAATCGTCTGCTTCATTAATGTAGAAGCATTGTTCGAGAGAACTCGAATTGGCTGAAATGTAAGCTTTAATGAGCTAGTAATTATTGTTAGAAAAATAAAAAAAACGCGGGCACAAATAGAGATGAGGATAGACTGGTCACAATCTGCCTTGTCTTAAATTTAGCTAGACACAATCATTGACCTAAACAAACTATACAATATTCCCGGCATTTACTTACCATTTTCTATGAAGTCTTAACTAATCTCATATGTACAATTTGTCTGTGGGGGTGGGTAATAGAATAACAATATTTAACAATTAAAATTCTAATGAATATTTATAATATGCATTATATATTTTATTATATATTATATTATATTATATATTATATTATATATTATATATTATATTACATATTATATTATATATTATATTATATATTATATTATATTATATATTATATTACATATTATATTATATATTATATTATATATTATATATTATATTATTATATTATATTATATATTATATTATATTACATATTATATTATATATTATATTATATATTATATTATATATTATGTTATATTATATTATATATTATATTATATGTTATATTATATATTATATTATATATTATATATTATATTATATATTATATTATATATTATATCATATATTATATTATATTATATATTATATTATATATTATATATTATATTATATTATATATTATATTATATTATATTATGTATTATATTATATTATATATTATATTATATATTATATTATATATTATGTTATATTATACTATATTATATATTATATTATATATTATATATTATATTATATTATATATTATATTATATATTATATTATATTATATATTATATTATATATTATTTGTTATATTATATATTATATTATATATTATTATTATTATTATATATTATATATATATTATTATTATTATATTATATATTATATATTATATTATATTATATGATATATTATATTATATTATATATTATATTATATATTATATCATATATTATATTATATTATATATTATATATTATATTATATATTATATTATATATTATATTATATTATATATTATATTATATTATATATTATATTATATATTATATTATATATTATATCATATATTATATTATATTATATCATATATTATATTATATATTATATATTATATTATATATTATATTATATTATATATTATATTATATTATATATTATATATTATATATTATATTATATATTATATTATATATTATATTATATATTATATTATATTATATATTATATATTATATATTATATTATATATTATATATCATATTATATATTATATATTATATTATACATTATATTATATAGTATATTATATATAGAAGGATCTAAACAAAATATTTTTACTAATAACCCCCGCCACATATATCTTAGATATGGCAGAAATATCAATTAACTGAATGAAATTAATGCGGGACTTGGATGAAGTAAAAACCAATCATCCGAGAAACAACACGCACAACTACACACTCACTCAAATACGACAACAATTACGAAGGAACACACCCGAAAAACGAAGTCTTTCACTTCACTTCACCAAGGAACTGATATTTCTGGTCAGCGAACGGGAAAAAGGATGTGGAATTAAAATAAAGAAAATGTTGGAAAAAAAAAATAAAAGAGACTAATGAGCATACACCCGCTTAGTAACATGATGTAAAAAAAAACCCAACCCTAAACTACTCTATTTTGTGAGGGGTTGCCAATTTTTAATGCAGGTCTTCAAATATCCTGAACCCGTAGTCAGTACCTTTTGTTATATATCACTCGCGTTTGGTATATACTGCTGCTGCTGTTGCTGAAACACAAGCACCCTGACATCAACGAACAACACGAACAATGTATATATAAAAATATTAATTTATTTTATTTATTCACTTCAGTGACGGTTATGTCTAGAGGATAGTCAGAGGAAAGCGCACATACGAAGGAGAGACGGGCTGTAGTTGCCTTACGTGCGTTCTCTAGCTTCCTCTTCCTTTTGAGCCGTAAAGGCCTGGTCTTATATATAAGTCCATGTTCGTCAAGCTTCACAATTACGTCATCACCGGCCAGTCACACCGATTATTACATTTGGCCAGTTGCCTTTTAAAGTCATCACATTCCTGTCTTCCATTTTCTTTTCAATTTTGACACGGCTTATGCATTACTTGTTTATTTTTCATTGTTTCTGACACCAAAAACCACATTTTTGTCGGCTTACAAAGATATAGTTGATTAATTTCCTCATTGGTTTATAGCTCCGGTCTTGAACGTTTTTCTGCATTATCCGCTTCCGACTGACATAATTTAATGTAAATTATATTCAGTCTTTGACACAGTACACTTTATATTTTTAAAATATCATCGCCTGTTTTCTTTTTCGCCTTTGACAGAAATAATCTTTTGTAATGTTAATTATATGGATTACAGACCGCATTCCTTTTCTCATTGTTTTATATTTCGTGACCTTGAAAACCGGCGTCTTTGACACAATGTACTTTTTTATTTTATCTGCATTCCAATTTTGATTGAAATCATCGCCTGTTTTATTTTTCGCCTTTGACAGAAATAATATTTTTTAACGACAGTATAGCGCAAAACTCATCCACCTTTGATAAATTCTGATGGAGGCAATCGTCCTGACCGTGATTCTAAGCTAATGCTTAAAGAACAAGATCAATTCAGAAGAGGTAAACTTCTCGTATCCATAGAATTTCTTCAGTTGCATCGTCGATATCACTACTCACATAGCATTTAGTAAACACAAGAACGTGTAGTGCTCGGCCTTAGTCAACCACATTACCACAAAAGGAACTGACCTGAAAGGCATAAAAGTTTCAGCGCAGTATGTGAACCGTGATGTCTTCAATAAACTTGAGCAACGAATGTACGACCTTGAAATGGAAGAAGGATTAAGCTCGAGTCTCCACCGACTCACCGCAACAGATATATTTGGGAGATTTCGCAAGCTTGTTGAAGAAAGTTTTTGCCGACCCAGAGAGCATTTTGCATCACAAGACAGATGAGTGATCCTCATCGTTAGTTACGCATTTCAAACCAGGCGCCCAAAGTCATATCGAGCGAGCCATTTGCTTTGTTAAGCTGAGTTTGCTAGTCAGACAATCTTGAACGGGCCCTCACACGAACACATGATGTAATGTCTTAGAAGACAATACCTGGATGACGGGGAGTGTATCTGTCGCGCCCGTATAAAGATCTTG
Organism: Ascarosepion bandense; assembly: GCA_037127315.1. NCBI lineage: Eukaryota > Metazoa > Mollusca > Cephalopoda > Sepiida > Sepiidae > Ascarosepion > Ascarosepion bandense. Next base: position 2,349,142 of record JBBBDQ010001220.1, on the reverse strand, counting down.
ACAGCTAACCGGCATTCACGATAAAAGAAGCACTCACCTCGGGGTAAAAGGTGGGCCTCTTCGTAACGGTGCACACCTCTCGGGGACGGAAAGTTCTTGCTAGTGTCTTCCTTCCAGAATTCACCATTCCCATCCCTTTGCAAACACATTCAGTCTATCGACACAATGTGAAATTTATACTGACGAATCTCAACGCTAGACATATCCAGACCTCTTTCCGGAGGGTAGAGGTAAAAGAACTTCCGAGATTTATTGGGAGCCTTGCCTCCCCACAAAAAGAAGACTAATTGCATTAGCAGGGCGTACGTGAGAGGAGGTAAAGAAGAATTGGGTATATATGCGGAACACTTACTTCCACTTTTTCTTTTCAAGAATGATTCATCCGAGACCACACACGACCTGTACCCTTAATCTTCTCCGTACCCCCAAACAATTCCTTTCCAGTTAGAGATCGGGACTGAACCAGATGCTGAGTATCTTGACCGGCTCCTCAGCCCAGAAGAAGTTCTCGGGAAGAAAAGCTTCCTTCCATGCACCTAACCACATGACCCCTGTCACCTTTTTGTACTTTATGATCTCTTTCCCGACTTCGTCAAACTCGGCTCTGCTCGACACAAGAACTGCAACGTCATCAGTATAGGTGGAGTATCTGGCCGAGGTGGTAGCACCAGGCCAAGAGATTCCGCTTAAGACCGGGTTCGCCTTTAACTTACGAAGGAAAAACTCCATCAAAAACTTACAGTAAATGCAAAAGGGGACAATTTCGATGAGGTCAACACAAAAGGCTCCGATCGTAACTAATTCACACCCAACAGTGCACAGAGAGACACGTACAGAATTTGTATCCAAGTGCAAATGTCAACGACTATAAACAGCTGGAAACGACCTAAATTTGCATTTTAATATATCCTAACACCTATTCCCAAACACAGCTCCGGTTAATTCCTGCTGTCGGATTAGTAGCAGCCAGTTTTCGAAATCTCTCTCACCAAACAATGACGCATTCATTTTCAAGTAGCCAGCCATCCTAATCCTATGCTAATCTAAGTTTACACAAATCCTGACCAGCTTATGATCCGATTAAACTATAAAATGGAAACTTGGACATCCTACATCGATTCTCTTAAACAGAACTCGGTCGAGGTCGCTAAAACGCACCACCGAAGCCTAGTTGCCTCCATTAGTCCAAATCACGCTATCTTTGGAGGGTGCTCATTACGATACTTATCGACAATTAATTGCTTCTCATCCGAGTCGTTAATATCCGATCTTGTTCTTATACGATCAATATTGGTATCAAAGACGGAATTCCAATCGTAAAACTACACAACGAAATATGTTCAGAAACGCCTCAATTCGTCAAAATAAATCAGGCCACTTTGCCCGCTAATTGAGTGCATAACTCCAAATATGACGAAGAGACTTATCCTTTATGATTACAACCAACACGCAAAGCCTGCCAGTTGGATCTAAGAAGACAAGCGTAAACTTTCTCACTATACAGGAAACATATTCCGATCGTCTATCAAAACATGCTGAATAGACGACAAACCTCTCAGAAAGAATGAATTATAGTCGCAAGTTGAAAACTGGGTTTCCTGTAGACTACATCTACCCAGCCCGAGACGCTGAAGATCGCGAACTAGCGTCGCTCTGCGATAATTCGTCCTCAAGGTTGGGAATCGTAACGAAACATGACCCCGTGTCAATTAATGCTTTTCGTGGCTGTTCGTTAGCTGTCATCTCTATCGCTGAAATTGATAGACAGCTAAATGTATCCAGTAATGTCGAACAAGATAAGCTTCCTCTTTGTATTTCTATAAACATTAGCATAATTTTCTTGCATTCCACATGTAGAGAATTTGTTACGTATTGTGGAGCATAATGGCCTGTGGTGATACCGAGCAAGCGAGGGACCGGATGTCTGCCTTCAGAAATCCAGAAAGCAAATGACCAAAACTGGTCTTTGCGCATCTGGGCTCCTTTAGAAGTTCCGGAGGTAAACCAAAAATTAATAAATATCAAATTCCTTTTACGGACCTGTAATGGAACTCTGCATCCTGATTGGTCATCAAATCTCAAAATTCAAAATACGTCAGAGAAACGGTTTTTCCATAGCTAAAGATAAAATCGTTTCTGATCTAGCCCACGTGACTAGTCAATATTTAAGGATGGTCTCTAACCGGTCACAACGGTCATTTTCAGAGGGGGCGGTTGGTTGACACACATCAAAGATATAACACTCAACTTCAAGTGACCCGGACATTGTCTTCCTTCTCTCCCCCCCTCTCTCACTTTCTCCTTCTCTATCTCAACAATTACTGTTACAAACAACTTTATCATTGAATACGAACTCTACTCCTAACTTCTTATTAAGGTTTATATTGAACAGTAATTGTTGAGATATAGATGGACTGAAGTACTTAGGAAGCTTATGAAAGTTTTTCTTCAGAGACGACATTCCAGTTCGGTATCAGACCCGTTGGGGTCACTAATACATTTCCCTGGGCAGAGTAGATTAGCCATTATCAAAATGGTTAACAACGAAAGATCATTAAATTGTAGTATGATTATTAGATTCATATTGGCTTAAATGTAAGATTTAATTGACTCTGAATACCAGCCAATTCTCTTCAATATATGTATTCAGGACAGATCCATTAATGATGGCGGAAATGAATCATACCACAGCTAGCCTCATTAAAAGCTATTATTTCGTCACCGTTTTAATTCCATTTTATCAAAACATCCTGCAGAGATATATTCTTTATTATTATTATTTTTATTATTTGACTTTCATTTCGAATCTAACTTAAGGTTTTTGCTTTGATCTGAAACAAAATATTTTCATCATTACTTCGGCTTTAATTTATAGTTCCTGACCTGGCAATTTAGATTCAGTTACTTCCAACCGCCATGACTATCAATCTCTTCCTCCGCAGAAACCTTCTCATGCTCAATTCATAGAATATGTTACTCCTTTCCTGCGTAGAACACCCTCACTTACGAACTTCGAAGTATCTATCAATCTCTTCCTCCGTAGAAACCTTCTCATGCTCAATTCATAGAACATGTTACTCCTTTCCTACGTAGAACACCCTCACTTACGAACTTCGAAGTATCTATCAATCTCTTCCTCCGCAGAAACCTTCTCATGCTCAATTCATAGAACATGTTACTCCTTTCCTACGTAGAACACCCTCACTTACGAACTTCGAAGTATCTATCAATCTCTTCCTACGCAGAAACCTTCTCACGCTCACTTCATAGAACATGTTACTCCTTTCCTGCGTAGAACACCCTCACTTACGAACATCGAAGTATCTATCAATCTCTTCCTACGCAGAAACCTTCTCACGCTCAATTCATAGAACATGTTACTCCGTTCCTGCGTAGAACACCCTCACTTACGAACTTCGAAGTATCTATCAATGTCTTCCTACGCAGAAACCTTCTCACGCTCAATTCATAGAACATGTTACTCCTTTCCTGCGTAGAACACCCTCACTTACGAACTTCGAAGTATCTATCAATCTCTTCCTCCGCAGAAACCTTCTCACGCTCAATTCATAGAACATGTTACTCCTTTCCTGCGTAGAACACCCTCACTTACGAACTTCGAAGTATCTATCAATCTCTTCCTACGCAGAAACCTCTCTACGCTCACTTTATAGAACATGTTACTCCTTTCCTGCGTAGAACACCCTCACTTACGAACATCGAAGTATCTATCAATCTCTTCCTACGCAGAAACCTCTCTACGCTCACTTTATAGAACATGTTACTCCTTTCCTGCGTAGAACACCCTCACTTACGAACTTCGAAGTATCTATCAATCTCTTCCTCCGCAGAAACCTTCTCACGCTCAATTCATAGAACATGTTACTCCTTTCCTGCGTAGAACACCCTCACTTACGAACTTCGAAGTATCTATCAATCTCTTCCTACGCAGAAACCTCTCTACGCTCACTTTATAGAACATGTTACTCCTTTCCTGCGTAGAACACCCTCACTTACGAACTTCGAAGTATCTATCAATCTCTTCCTACGCAGAAACCTCTCTACGCTCACTTTATAGAACATGTTACTCCTTTCCTGCGTAGAACACCCTCACTTACGAACATCGAAGTATCTATCAATCTCTTCCTACGCAGAAAACTCTCTACGGTCACTTTATAGAATTGTTACTCCCTTTCTACGTAGAACACCCTCACTTACGAACATCGAAGTATCTATCAATCTCTTCCTACGCAGAAACCTTCTCACGCTCAATTCATAGAACATGTTACTCCTTTCCTGCGTAGAACACCCTCACTTACGAACTTCGAAGTATCTATCAATGTCTTCCTACGCAGAAACCTTCTCACGCTCAATTCATAGAACATGTTACTCCTTTCCTGCGTAGAACACCCTCACTTACGAACTTCGAAGTATCTATCAATCTCTTCCTCCGCAGAAACCTTCTCACGCTCAATTCATAGAACATGTTACTCCTTTCCTGCGTAGAACACCCCCACTTACGAACTTCGAAGCATCTATCAATCTCTTCCTACGCAGAAACCTCTCTACGCTCACTTCATAGAATTGTTACTCCCTTTCTACGTAGAACACCCTCACTTACGAACATCGAAGTATCTATCAATCTCTTCCTACGCAGAATCCTCTCCACGCTCACTTTATAGAACATGTTACTCCTTTCCTGCGTAGAACACCCTCACTTACGAACATCGAAGTATCTATCAATCTCTTCCTACGCAGAAAACTCTCTACGGTCACTTTATAGAACATGTTACTCCTTTCCTGCGTAGAACACCCTCACGTACGAACTTCAATGTTCTGTTACTCTTTTCCTACTTCGCATCCTTATTCTGATCTCTTTATATAATTTTTTACCAGCAATTACTCACTTCATATCATCTATTAGCCTCTAACTACGTAGAAACTTCCCCTTGATTATTTCCAAGAAACGTATTACTTGTATACTATGTAGAAATCTCCGCTTGATAACTTCATAATATCTGTTAGTGTCTCCTACGTAGAAACCTTTTTTGCTCACTTCATAGAACCTGTGAGTATCTTACAACGTAAAAACCTCTCACTTTCTGTCTTTAGGCAACCCTTAATGCTATTTGAGAGTAATGTTTGCTGTTACTACTATGGTAGGTATTTTACATATTGACTGAAATGTGAAGTTGTTTTGTGTAAGCCTCTCCTGTATAATCTATTCTGATCATGGGCATGATTAAGAGTCGAAAAAAAATGGGACACAATCCAATTCTAATTTAAAAATGAAATTTTAGATAAAGGCACACGTGATACTTGTCTTCGAGTTCCTGGGCATGACGATTAACTGCATCCGGCAGCAAGGCTTCTGATTGGATGGTTGTGAGGAGCATGGAACCACCTATCAATTACTGTTGTTCTCAGGTTCACCCTGACTAGGAGTGGTAGTACCTGTTAGGGTCCAAGCTATGAGCAAATACTGAACTCCCAAACAGAGGTCAAAACACCATGAAAGTATAAAAATACACTTTCATAGAAATATATACATTTTTGTATGAAAACTATTATCAACAACACATTTTTGAAGAAACAATTATTACCATAAAACATTTTTGAAGGAAAAAACATATTCTCAGCAAAACATTTTTGAATACAAAACTAGAAGACATTTTCAGTTTTTTAAAAATAAAAAAAAGTTTTCATTAAAATCTGACTAAATCAACCTACTCACTACAACCGAACATTAAAAAAGATACCTTAAAACCCCATGTTTTTTGCATTAAATAACCCAAAGAGCTTGATTTGCCGTTAAACAAAACTCAAACTCTTAATTTCACGAAGGCAGGGATATATTGGTTCGGCTCTGTTGCAAAAAATTACATTTTTTCTAAACGCACAAATGAAAGTATCTCTGTGCAGGAATACAAACATTCAAATGATATCTCTGTGCAGGAATACAAACATTCAAATGATATCTCTGTGCAGGAATACAAACATTCAAATGATATCTCTGTGCAGGAATACAAACATTCAAATATGTTTTGTGGAATATTATTTTTCTATCACGTTAAATCCATGTATTTGAAGAAATTAGGAACGATTTTGTGAAGTGTATAGAGTTACTAAAACCCCGAATGCCAAAATTTGAAGACCGAATTGCAAAATGATGAAAGTAACGAATGATGGCAGTTTTGGGGAGGTGGTTAAGACAACAGACAATAGACTTAATGACAGAAAAAGTCTTGCGTAAAAAAAAAGAAAAAATCATCAAAAGAAAATCCGCTGATATTCGATGTAATTAAGTATGGCATCCTCTTTGGGTTTAGCTGAAGAAAAAGTCTGGTGTGGTAATATACGATTATTTTTTTATGCAACCATAAATCTCATTTTAGTGGAATAAAACAGCCTCTTTGAGATTGCAAAATAAAAAAAACGGTTCAGTGATCAAATAATTATGTTCTCTTAATTTCTTCGTTTTTCTGTATAACGATGTCGTCCAAAAATGATAGTTATGTAAATAATTTTGTAATCCAAATGCTTATAAAATACTTTTCTGGTTTCCTTTTACAAAAACTACAAACAGAAAGTCACAATTAAAATAATGGAAAGACAAGTAAAATTGATAGGAAGCCTACAAAAAGACGAGCCTAATATGCCAAATGCAAGTTGGAGAAACTAAAATAAAACAAGTAAAAAAAGTCAAATACATGGGAAGTGTTTTTACAGAGGATGGAAAGTGCGACACGGAGATCCAAAGACGCATTGGCATGACCAAAGACGCATATCAGAAGCTAGCCCGAATACAGGAAAATTTCATTAGAAACGAAGAAAAGAATGCTAGATTGCAATGTGATATCTGTCCTTCTGTATGGAAGTGAATGTTGCAGAATTTCATCAAAGATGAAGAAGAGGCTTAAGGCAGCAGAAATGTGATTTTTCAGAAGGATGTTGAAGATACCAAGGGTCCAACGTTGAGATGTTGGAAAGGATGCAAACGAGAAGAAAACATATTAAATATCAGGAAGAGACAAATAAGATTCCTGGGATACGTAATGGGGAAGGAGGGCCTGGTGAATTTAAAACTCACAGGTCTTTTAAGGGAAAGCAGCGCAAAATGTGCTTTTTAGGTCTAAGCAAGTGGGTGGAGAAGCTGGGTTTAGAAGTGATACAAAAAATATTGAGAGCAACAAGAGACAGAACCAAGTGGAAGTCCCTGATCGCCTACGTCATGAAAAAACACGGCACATGATTAAGAACGAGGAAAGAAGGTTTGGAAGAAATGATACTCATAAGATATGTTGAACGCAACAAGAAATGAGGAAAGCAGTGACTAATCTACCTAACGGGTATGTGTTATTGATTGGGAAAAAGGAAGCGTGGGAGTGAGATCAAGAAGACAAATTTTAATAAATGCTAGAGATAGGATGCTGTGGAGAGCTATGATTGTTTATCACGTGTAGAAACAGGGCCCAAACAGGGAGACTAAATAAATAATTTGATTATTTCTTCTTTTATATGCCGTCTACTTACAGGATGGACCTCCACAACTTCCTGTTCTTTATAATTCTTAATATGTTTGTTTCTATCAAACCCTGCTCTGTCATTAATTCTCTTCAGCTCATCAAATATGTTACGTTCTGTTATCCTTTTTCTTTTCTGTGAGTATCGAATTCTCTAAGCCGTTCACCCTCATTACGTACCCAGAAACTTCAACTGTCTGATGTTAAGTATAATTTTCCTTGTTATTTCTTTTCTCTCCAAAACTCGTCGTAGCTGACATGTTCGGTCCATGGTATCCTCAGCATCCTTCTGTAGAACCACATTTCTGTTGCTTCGTGTCTTTCCTTCATCTCTGAGGATATTGTTCAGCATTCGCTTCTATAGTGGAGGACAGACATCGCGTAACGGTATAGTACTCTTTTCTTTGTTTCCAACGAACTTTTCCTGTCTCCTAATACTTTGCTTAGCTTTTGGAATACGTTTTTGGCCATCCGAATATGCCTTCGAGATAAGTTCGTCTCCCCGTACATCATGGCCCTCCTCCCTGTCTTTTGTATTCGGTCAGTTAAGTGTCATACGTGATACACGCTTGGGCGATCATGTCACTTTCGAAACATGACTGACTGGGCAGAAGATTATCCCACAGTAGGTTGCCATTACTTTCTGCGGTAGGCTGGTTGCCAGCCAAGGCTATAGAACCCAATCTGTCCTGATATTTAACCCATAACTGGAGGGAAAAGACGGATTAATACCTTTCCCAAGGGTATTTGTGCGTATGTGAATGCAAAGAATTCAACTGAAATTCGAACTCGGCACCCGCAATTTCTCGTTCCGAGTCGATATCCATTGCTCCACAATGCACATCCTACGTCTTTTGTATTATGCGTTGTTATTTCTCCCAAACCCTACTCTGCTATCTATTTGCTTAAGCTCACGCACTGTTTTCCCCTGTCCCTCATTTCCTCCTTCTGCTCTGTGAGTATCAGATTTTTTTTCCAAGCCCTCTTTCCTTATCAATTCTCTTAGAAATTTCAACTGTCTCTTTTTTTTGCTTCCATTCTCTCAAAAAAGAAAAAAAAATTGTTGCTGCTCACATGTTCGGTTAATGGTATTCTCAGCATCCTTCTGTAGAACCCCATTTCTGTTGCTTCGAGTCTTTCCTTCATCTTTAAGGAGATTGTTCAGTATTCGCTGCTGTACAGGAAGACAGATGTTCCGTAAAAGTTCAGTATTTTCTTTATTTCAAATAAAATTTCTCTATATCTTAATACACTGCTTAGCTTTTGGAATGCCTCCATGGCATACGCCTTCGGATCTTAATATGGCACTTTACCATCCTCTGTTAAAACACTTCCAAGGTATTTAAATTTCTGTACTTGCTTGGTTTTAGTATCCCCTGCCTTTAATTGGGCTCCTCTCTTAGCTGATGACCATGCATTCTTTTAGTTTACGGTTAGTCCTTTTATCTCACTTTCCTTCACTCTATTCTGTAAAAGGTCTTATACTGCTTTCTTCAAAGTATCTATCAATCTCTTCCTGCGTAGAAACCTCCTCACGCTCACTTTATAGAACATGCTACAGCCTTCCTGCGTAGAACACCCTCACTTACGAATTTTAAAGTATCTATCAATCTCTTCCTCCGCAGAAACCTCTTCACGCTCACTTTATAGAACATGCTACAGCCTTCCTGCGTAGAACACCCTCACTTACGAATTTTAAAGTACTGTTACTCTTTTCCTACTTAGCAACCTTATTCTGATCTCTTTATAAAACGTTTTCTATTTAGAAAACAACACTTCCTAACTTCTTTTAGTTTACGTTTAGTCTTTTTATATCGCTTTCCTTCGCTATATTCTGTAGAAGGTCTTGTACTGTTTTCTTTTCGTGTTTGCTATCAACACTGTGGCATCTACATATTGTTAAGATTGTGGCCGCCAATGATGAATTTTGGCAGAACCTCTAGAGCTCTCAGAGTTGCTTCTCTGCAAACTTTATGAATTTAAGTGCAGAACTCAATTGATAATAAGGCGTCATCCACTGACAGTTGAATTGGACAGGTGCAACCGCAAGTTCTATACTAACAGTTTCTTTTCTAGCTCATGTCACGTGCATTCCAGCCAACTTTGGTTTTCAAAAAACATTTATCTAATGTTTTCTTCATTCCTCTTCTTTTATTGTCCTGCTCCTTAGTAATGATTTCATTTTTCTTATTACTTCACACTCAGTAACCCCTTGTATCTTAGTGGCCTTACTGCCTTGCGTGGGTTGAAATGATTAAAAAAAGAATATCATTAACATTATACCGTAGCGAGCATAAAGATCCGAACGATGTTAAAAAAATCTTTAAATGTGAAATAAATTTTTATTTTAAAGCTTCATAGAACATTTTATCAAGGAAAAATAAGAATATATATAAAGGTAAATTATATAATTCCAAAATATAAAGTTCAATTGAAGTTATAAGAATAATTATATAACATTCGAAAAAAAAAATAGATGATCAAAAACATCAGAACGATTAACAAAATCCTACTATTTTAATGGACACATCATATCCAAATGAGAATAGCATTCATAATTCATTAGTACTTGAAGCGGAAAACCTTTACTTTCAATAACAGCTTGGCATGTTTTGCTATATGAACGAATTAATGTCTTGCATTCATTCACGGATATTTTCTCCCATTCTACTTTCAAATTAGTCCATAGTTCTTTGACGTCTGTTGGATTCTTTTTCTTAGCTCTTTCATTTAATAACTTTCAAACATTCTCAACAGGATTCATGCCTGGGCTTTGAGCAGGCCTCTCCATAACAGTAACATCCTCCTCAGAAAGAAATGTCTTAAGAGACTTCGCTGTGTGACATGGCGCGTTATCATGCATAAATACAGCTGATTGATTAATTGCAGTTCTCAAATTAGGTACAGAGTGTTTCTTCAATATCTTTTTATATACAGTTGCGTTAATTTTACCGAGTAGACTAACAAGAGGTTACGTACCAGCAGCTGAAAAAATGCTAAGCACCATCACACTTCCTCCTCCAAATTTTAGTGCACTGAGGCAAATATCGTTCCTTAAGACTGCGTCGAATCTTCCCTCACAACCGAACAGGTTAAACTTTGACTCATCGCTGAAATGAACACAATCTCACTGTTCTTCTATCCATATGAGAGGTTCAGTGGCAAATTTCAATCGGCTCATTTGATTCTTTTTAGAAATGTTATGGCTTCTTAGAGGCTACTTGACTGTTCAAATTTATTTCATTAAGTTTTCAGGAAATAGTGTGCCAAGATTAGCATTAGCTCTGTTTTTATTCTTTACCAATCCATCTGTCTTCCTTTGCAGTAGTACCCGATTTTATATTCTTACCTTATAAAAATTTTCAATAATGCAAAATAATTATTAAATTATATGGATTTATTTAATCGTTCTGATGGTTTTGATCATTTATTTTTTTCATATTTAGACTTTTTCTTAACATCGTTCTGATCTTTATGCTCGCTACTGTATATTATTATTATTATTATTTTAAAATAATATTCATTTCATCGCAATTTTAGAAGCATTTTTTCCAACCTTATTCAGAACGTCAGATCTACAGTCGAGAGGAGAGAACGCAAACCTTAATTAAAAGGGAATCCTTCGATGAGATTCGAACATATGCATCCTTTTCCCTTTGGTTAGTCTGGCAAACATTTAATTTCTTTAACTTCTAATAAACGAAAACATGGCAGGTTTGGCAATAGATCGAATCTTATATAAAACTCATCATTATTAAATCACCATCATCAGCGCCATATTTGTTTGTTTTTTTTTCACTGATAAAATTAATAGAAAAATTTTTATTTTATTTTAATAAATAATTGTCATCCAAATTGACTCGTATTTATTTTTTTTATCTAAATTGATCCTTAAATTTTATTGCAGTTTTACTCTGGCCGTCATCTGCATATTTCTCACTGGTTAACCTTTCCTACCCTATCATATTTATTTTTGCAATCCATATGAATTAAATTGCTTCTTTAGCTTTTGCGAATGACGTTATTATTTTTAATGAACGATAGAATGGTAGGACACCAAAGTGACGCTGAGAAACTTTAAACACACGAAACCCAGTGTACCCAACATGACACTTGTAACACCCCAACGGACGGTCCGAACAATTTCTCCGGCAGCCATTCTCCACGCTGTGATGGTTGCCGGGAGTTTGTTGAAAATGTCGGAGCCTCAAGCTGGGGGTACAAGATTGAACTATAAGGAACGAACTTCCACAACTTGGATGTGTTGAAAGGATGCTTTATTTCATTTAGAGTTAGCCTTTTCGGTTGGGGCAGGCGAATGTGACACACAGCTCTAACTCTAATTAATGGAGATCAACAAATCCGAACTGACCGAAACAAGACGAACGGAGGTTTTACTTCAAGCACACGCCCGGCGGAACTAACTTGAAAACTCACTAACTTCTATTTATTTAAAATGAATCCGGAAATCCGGAAATCCGGAAATGCTTTAAACCACCGGCTGATAAGCAATTGACGACTGCAAGTCCGAAATTTCAGGGCACTTAAATTTTCCTTCTTTTGATGTGTAAATATCCCGCAGACATCCAGTCTGTACTTAGCCTTTAGTATTTTTTTCTTCCAGGATTTTTTAAAATCTTTTTTTTATCTTAATAAAGCTTCCGCCGGAAAATTCTTAATGCGTGGTTAAGACACAGTAAAAGACAGCATTTGACCTGGTCATTCAAAAAAAAAAAAAAAACTATTTTCTGAACTTTATCTCTTATCACATTAAATCACCGAGTTAAGAGTCAAATATTTACCGGAAGAGTGGTAGGATTTAAAACAGTAATCTGATACCCTTTTCTCTTTCACAATTTTCCTCATAAAAGAAAAAGCGTTTATTCATTTATTTATTTTTTGTTAAAACAAAACATGTTTTTAATCTATTTTCTATTCTTAACCATTTTCTATTTTAATCTATTATAATAAAATACATATTTTACAAAGCACCTTAATATACGCCTAGTTATCGTGTCACACACTCATTTGAGTATAGCCGGAAAATATATCACAATCAAATACGTGTGACATGATGGCAGATGTGGATAAGAAAGCGTAGGTGGAATCCAGTTAGACTTTTTTTATAATCGTTTCTTGTACAAACAAATCAGTAGTACCCCTGGTTCACAGGGTATTACACAAGAGGAAAGTGAAGATATGGGTATCGGAGAATGGGTAAGGGAAGTGTGGGAGCATTAGTGTAAAGAGAGCTGCGTGATAGTAGAGCGGAAAGGGCAAAGAAAAACATACAGGGGTATCGGGGAAAGGATGCTAGTTAAGAAGATAAAAAGATGTCAACAGGTATTGCATTTAAACTCCTGGAGATTGTAGCTACCAGAGAAGCAAATACAGGGAAGGGAATTCCACGGCGTAAGAAAAGAAACTGATCAAGAAGAATTTGGAGTTACATTTGATTGTTTCCACAGTAAAAGGGTGGGACCTAGTTGCCAGTCTAGTAGCTCGTGTAAATTCGTGCAGAGAAGGCTCCAGATAGTTATGCTTGCCGGTGTAGAAACCGCGAAAGTATTTGTAAAGGATACAGAGGGAAGCCACATCACGTTGGTAAGAAAGTGACTGGAGTCGAGCTGCCAGGTCGGGATCGATTATATAGCAAATTCTTTTTTGGATTTTATCGAGAACACCGCGAGGAATATCAGGGGCACCCAACCAGATGTGAAAGAAGTATTCATTGCATGGGCTGATGGATTTTTTGACCGATACAGTGACCCCCACCTTCCTAGCAGTAGATTTAGCCATTAATTCAATGTATTCGTTCTACTTGAGATCGGCTGAGAGATTTAGGCCGAGGAGGTTCAGTTTATTGCTTTCAGGGAGACTAGCGTGATTCATGTTGATAAGGAACAGAGTAAGAGAGATTGGTTAAAGGATAGAAGTTTTGTTTTGGATGCATTAAAATTGACGAGCCATTTTTTACTTTAATACTCCATAGATTGGAGGTCTTTTAGAAGATCAGCTGCGATGTTTGCTTTTTCAGCCTCGGCAGATTTCTTATTGAGGCGGGAGTGAATTTTGGTGTCGTCAACGTAGATGCCTACTTGGGATTTAGTCACATCAGCGAGATCGTTGATGAAGATCAGAAAAAGCGTAACACCAAGTATAGAGCCCTGAGAGACACCTGCGTTCATATGATAGGATCTAGAAGCTTGTCCGTTTAATACGACTTCATTACGCGACTTGATCAGAACGATTGAATTCAGTCAAACAAGCGTCCATTTATACCATAGCCCTGTAGCTTTTGCAAAAGGCAACCGTGTCTGATTCTGCCAAATGCTTTAGATATATCCAGGGCAAGAGATCGAGTTTCGCCGTTCTTACCGAGAGTCTGGTATATGTACTCTGTGATGGTCGATAGCATATCAGCGGGAGACCTGGAAAACGGAAGCCATACTTTTTGTCTGAGAGAAGGCTGTGGGCTGTGAGATGTTGAACCACTTCAGCACTGATAATAGCCTTGAACTCTTTGCGAAAATCGGTTGAACGATAACAGAACATTAAAAAATACCTTAAAACCCTACATGGGTTACATAACAGAACTGACTGGGTTCTATAGCCTTGGCTGGCAACCAGTCTATCGCAGAAAGTAATGGTAACCTACTGCGGGACAATTTTCTGCCCAGTCAGTCATGTCTCGTAAGAGACATGATCGCCCAAGCGTGTATCACGTATTGCACTTAACTGATATAGAGCTAACTATGAAATCTTAACTGACACAAGGAAATTTAAAAATTTATGCAACTCTTTATGGTAGAAAAAAAATTAATCTTTAAAAAATTAAAAATTCAGAAAAAATTGATTCAATGAAGAATACCAGTGACGAAATCAGCAGTTATCAGAATATTGACTGGATTGAGTGAAACTTGAAATTATTCAAGGGGAATTGTATTTCACTGTTTTTTAGTTGTTATTAATTCAGTCGACGAGAAGCTTTTTTGATCATAAGATATTATATCCTATATAAACACGCACACAAAATTGAGTGAGCAAGTAAGATAGATAGATAGATAGATAGATAGATAGATAGATAGATGATAACAGCCGAAAAGTCTACCTTGAACTTGAACCAGTTCCTACAACTTCAAAGGAAAAATAAATAAAATCAGCTATTGCTGTCAGAACGTCTACAATCAAGTTTGTAGAGCAAACTGTGAAATGTTAACTGACACAAATATATTTAAAAATTTACGCAACGCTTTATGCAAGAATTTTTTTTTAAAATTAAACGTTTAGAAAAAATAAATTCAATGAAGCTTACCAGAGACGAAATTTGCTGCCATCTTAATATTATCTAAGTTGAGTGTAACTTAAATACCTTCGGCTCGAGTAACGATTTCACTCTGTCGATCGCTGATTGATGGTGTACGCCAGCGGTCGGCAACCCTCGGCCCGCGGGCCACATCCGGCTCTCGAGCAAATCTTGTCCGGCCCGCTACCTTACTCAGGACATGATATAAGTATAGGTAAACCAAACCAGAGTGACAGTTGATAATCTGAATATTAAAAAATTAAATTAAAATTAAATAAATTTAAGTTAAAAAAATTGTTTCTTTTTACCTGGAGAATGTCTTTTACTTTTATTTTTTTATTTGTAGGTATTGCCAAAATTAGCGTACGGCCTCACTTTCACTTTTTCTGTGAAATTGCTTTCATGAGCGGGCACTTTTAATTGAATATAAAATAGTGTTTTCAACCTATTTTAATGGATTTTTTCAATACTAATTTATGAAACATTTATTTTTAAGATGTAATAATTTTTTAAGAAAATTCCCGTCAGATATTAAATTATACTGAATCCCCGCTTTCTTCAAACACAGAAAATTTATTCACATATTTAATAACATGGTTATTCTCCATGACACAGGAGCCATAGCTGTTTGGCCCTCCTCCATGCTTCTACATTGATTTTTGGACCTTATTCTCCAAAAGGTTGCCGACCCCTAGTGTACACTAACATCAACACGTGATACCCAAGTCATATTCTTCAAACTTAATAATCAACCTTCTTGACGATCAATTATTATTATTATTATGTTGTCATTTTTCATCATATTTCGATTTCTGCTATCGTCGCACTACCTACCAAGTTTGCAGAAGGGTTAAGGCAGGTTGTTGTGTGTTATAATCCATATCATGTTTTTTCTATCTCGTCTAAGACCCTAGCGTTACATAGACAAGGTTCTCCTTAGTGTGTGGGCTGTATTTATTTGTATATCTCTTAAGCTGGGGTTTTCAGGGATTCTTTCAATATGTTGTTTTGTTCCATTTTTTATCATTCCAAGTGCACCTACTATCACTGGCACAACTCTTGTTTTCAATTTCCACATTTTTTCTATTTCAATTTCCAGATTTTTATATTTTGACAGTTTTTCGAATTCCTTGTTTGCTATGTTACAATCTGTTGGACAAGTCATATCAATTAATAGGCAAGTTTTTTCTTTCTGGTTTTTAACAATAATGTCCGGCCTATTTGCTTCGATTGTTTTGTCTGTGTAGATAGTGTAATTCCATAGAATGTTGACATCTTCTATTTCTGTAACCGGTGCTGGGTGATGTTCATACCAGTGTTTGTTTACATATTTTCCATAGTGTTTGCACATTTTTCAAGGCAATTATTACCCAACTCTTTCGTGACGATTTTTATGTTCATTTGGGTCAAGTACAGTACATTCTGAGATTAGATGGTCTATTGTTTCTTGGTTTTATCACAGAACCTGCATTTTGGATCCACATTATTATGTATATTATTTGCCTGAAAGTTTGTAGTGAACAGACTTTGGTCTTGCGCTACAAGAATAAAGCCTTCAGTATCAGACTTTAATTCAGATGCACGTAACTCTCGATGAGTATTAACTTTATCAACATTGGATTTATTAGCACGTTCTGGATATTGGCCATGCAAAGGTTTGTCTTGTCAGCGTTGGTTCATTTGTCCAAAACCTTTATCCTTGGCTTTGTTTCATATTTTTGGCCAATATAGTTGGTTCTTGGTTTCTGTTTTGATTTTCTACAGAATCTACTAAATGTAAATCTTGTTTGTATTTACTGCCTTCTTTCATTATTGAATATTTTTTCTTTCTTTCTTCATGTTGCCTTACTAATTGTATCATCCAGTCCTTTGTTGTTTCTATGTATGTTAGTAAGCCAATGGGTATTGTCTTGTATGACAATTCCAGCTGAATAAGACCTCGTCCACCTTCTTTACGGGGTATGTATAGACGGTCTACATCAGCCTTTGGATGATGCATTTTATGCTTAGAAAGAAGCTTTCTAGTTTTAGAACCAATTATTATTATTGTTATTATTATTATTATGTCATTTTTCATCATATTTCGATTTCTGCTTTGGTCTCACTACCAACCAAGTCTGCGGGGAGACCTAAGGCAGGTAGTGGCGTGTTGTTATGGCTCCATTTCATGTTTTTCTATCTTCCCTATCATCTCCAGCATTACATAGATAAAGGTTTCCTTAGTGTGTGGGCTGTACTTAATAAGACAATGTTTTGTATATCTCTTAAGCTGGGGTTTCCAGGGATTCTTTCAATGTGTTGTTTTGTTCCATTTTTTATCATTCCAAGTGCACCTACTATCACTGGCACAACTCTTGTTTTCAATTTCCACATTTTTTCTATTTCAATTTCCAGGTCTTTATATTTTGACAGTTTATCAAATTCCTTGATTGCTATGTTACAATCCACTGGACAAGCCATATCAATTAATAGACAAGTTTTCTCCTTCTGGTTTTTAAGAATAATGTCTGGCCTGTTTGCTTCAATTTTTCTGTCTGTGTAGATGGTGTAATCCCATAGAATGGTTACATCTTCTATTTCTGTAACCGGTGCTGGATGATGTTCATACCAGTGTTTGTTTACAGCTTTTCCATAATGTTTGCATATTGCCCAATGTAAATATTGCCCAACTCTATCGTGGCGATTTTTATATTCATTTGGGGCAAGCACAGAACAGCCTGAGATTAGGTGGTCTATTGTTTCTTGGTGTTTATCACAAAACCTGCATTTTGGATCCATATTATTATGCATAATATTTGCCTGAAAGTTTCTCGTGAAAAGACTTTGGTCTTGTGCTGCAAGAATAAAGCCTTCAGTTTCAGACTTTAATCCAGATGCACGTAACCATCGATGAGTATTAACTTTGTCAACATTGGATTTATTGGCACGTACTGGATATTGGCCATGCAGAGGTTTGTCTTGCCAGCGCTGTTTCATCTGTTCAAGCGCTTTATCTTTGGCTTTCATTTTCATATTCTTTGCCGCAATAGCCGGCTCTTGGTTTCCGTTCTGCTTTTCTACAGAATCTACTAACTGTAAATCTTGTTTGAATTTACTGCCTTCTTTTATTATTGAATATTTTTTCTTTCTTTCTTCATGTTGCCTTACTAATTGTATCATCCAATCCTTTGTTGTTTCTATGTATGTTAGTAAGCCAATAGTTGTTGTCTTGTATGACAATTCCAGCTGAATAAGACCTCTTCCACCTTCTTTACGGGGTATGTATAGACGGTCTACATCAGCCTTTGGATGATGCATCTTATGCTTAGAAAGAAGCTTTCTTGTTTTAGCATCCATTCGCCTGATGTCGTTTAGAGTCCAGTTTAAGATGTTAAAGCTATATTGGACAACTGGGATTGCAAGGCTATTAATGGCCATAACTCTGTTCTGTGAATTTAATTCAGTTTTTAATATCATTCGTAGCCTTCTATAGTACTCTTTACGCACTATTTCTTTCATTTTTTTTATGGTGAATGTTTTCACTCTCATTTACACCTAGGTATTTATAAGCTTCTTCTGGTTTCAATTCTTTTATTGTTACTCAGGGTCTAAGCTAATTGAGGATGTTTCTTGTATTGATCCACGTAAAACTGTAGCTTTAGCACATTTATTCAAATTAAATTTCATTCCAATGTCTTCGCTGAAGCATTATTATTATTATTATTATTATTATTATTATTATTATTATTATTATTAACCTTTGCTGTGTTTAGTATAAAAGTTGTGTCTTATGTCCAAGCAGAGAATTAAAGAGGCAACAGATTTATTTGCACCAAAAGATGAAGACATATTTGATTCAAATCAAACAGGAAAAAATATAACTGTAGTGACAACATGAAGAAAAACCAACTCAAGATGTGACAAGTATCCATGAATTTGTTAATTTTCAAATTCAGATATTCTAGGGTTGCCAGAAGTTTGATCAACATTTTCGTTTCTTTTAATTGTGTTCCCAGATCTCCAGTGACAACAAATTCTGTTATTATCATTATTATTGTGCTGAGTTTGTGCTACTGTTACGCCCTGTCAGAACCCCATAAATAAGAAACTATTCTGTTTAGATCGTGTAGAAAGAGAGGGAGAAGATGCTGCTTGATTTCGGTGTGAAAATGAAAGAAATTGAAAAGGGAAGAAGAAGAAATAGGTTAAGCAAGGTTCCTCCACTCATTTTTGATAACTATGTTTGGAACTGAATTTTAAAAATAAAAAAAAAAATTTGATGCTTTAATTTCAGCTTTAATTGAAAACTAAACGATTAAATTTACGATTTCTATCAAACAAATTACTCTGGTGTATTTCAAACGGGACTTATACTTATTGGAATCGAATATTTTTAGATTTGTAATACTTTTTTCAATTTTTTAGCAATTTTGAGCGATCGACACATTTATAAAGAAAAGTTAATTCTGGACTTTAAAAATCTTGCAAAAATTAAATATACATCTGTGACGCGTTTTTTCTTTTTGAAAATTAGCAAATTTAAAATTAAATTAATCTGATTTACACAAGTTTTTTTTTGTTTATAGAATGAAATTTAGAATAAAAGTCTTTCTTAATCACGGAGGTGTCAATTGACAGCTAAGTATGGTTGAACAGAATAGTTCAATTTTTTCCTGTAAGGGTGAGAAACCGTGAAACACATGGACAGAAAATGTGAGAAAGGACGAGGTGATGGAAAGATTACAAACAAAAAGGAAGGTAATACAATATGGCTGAAGTACCTGGAGCATATAATGAGAAAGAGGGGCTTGGTGAATCTGATACCCATAGGCCATACAGGGAAAAGCAACGCGTAACATATTTGATGAGCTTGAACCCATGGATGGCGGAGAGGAGTTTGGTTAACAGGAGAAAGCGTCTTAAGAACCACTAGAGATAGGGAGATGTGGAAGGCCATGATCGTTTACGTCCTGAAGGGACACGGCACATAGAAGAAGAAGATATCATTGTCATAGAAGACGCCATGTGTCTTTTCAATCATTAACTGAATACATAAGATTCATCAGTCTGTCAGTTAAGTGCCATACGTTATACACGCTTGGGCGATCATGTCTCGAAAGAAACATGACTGACTGGTTGCCGACCAGGGCTATAGAACACAATCAGCACTGCTATTTAACCTATAGCTGGAAGGAAAAGAGACGGATTAATACCTTTCCCAATGGTATTTGTGCGTAAGTGAATACAACAAATTTAACTGGAATTCGAACTCGGCTCTCCAATTTTTTCGTTAGGAGCCGATATCCACTGCACCACAACGCACATCCTAAGATTCATCAGATATTTCAAAAATTAAAACCTTGAAATTTTAACGGGTTAAAACTAGTTATTATTATAATTATAATTTGCTTGTTTACATTCGAGGCATTTATTGGCTTTTGTAAAGATACGATAAAATTGTTGGCTGAATATTTAATTAATTTTACTTGTTCTCGGGGTAAGTGTTTAAGGAAATATAACTTTTATGTCTCGATGTTTAAAACGCAATTTTACATCAACAAAACCATTGCAAGTGTTTTGTTATACCATCAGATATCATTACTAAAATGCCTTGACGTTACCTCAATGTCTGATGTCGAAGAGAGATGGTAAAAGAGAATTTGAGAAAACAAATTCATAAATACATTTTAACATAAAATTTGTTTTTATTTTCGTTTTTTAGTTTATTGACGATTAAGTCTCTCCATATTTCTCTATCATTTGTCACTTTTAAAACATTTGTCGCCACCAGTTCATGCCCTGCCAACTATTTACAGTTTCGTTATGTTTCTTGCTGTTTCTTCTCTGTCCATTATGTCTTGTGAGTTACAGTTTATCCAAATCTTTTTTTCTCATTACCTATTCAAGAAATTCGAATTCTCTGTTTCTGATCCTAAAACTAGGTGACCGTTTGGTTCCAATTTTCCTTAAACTTCCTCATTCGTCACATGTTTTGTCTCTTGTATTACTAGAATTGCATTTATGTTGTTCCTTGTCTTCTTTTTATCCAGAGAAAAATGTTCAAAGTTCGCTATAGAAGGATTCATATTACACAACATTTAACAACTTTTTTTTTCTAACGAGATTTTCTAGTTTATTCTTTGCTTAGTTTTGGAAAGTTACCTTTCGCTATTCCAAAACGGCTTCGGATTCCCATGTTACATTTTCTCACGTCTGTTATAAAAAATTGAAGATATCAAAATGTGAGTTGAATATATGGATCGGAATCCGACAAGATGAATAAAATAAGTAAAGAACAAATGAGAAAAAAAGTGTCTTTAATCTGACATGTTTCAATTTTTCCAAGCTTCTTCAAAGATTTATTAAAGACGAATGATTTAAAAAATCAAAGAGACTGTATTTTGATTGAGGTATAGTTTAATTGGTCAGATACGTGTCACGTATGATAAAGCAATAAATCAATATTAAATGTGGAAGAAAAAACTTGTCTAGTTAAGTGTGTGTGCCAATGACTAATAAAACTATTAGATGTTTATTATGAATGTAAGTATATGTAAGCGAAAATAATGTGTGCATCCAAACCATAGACGAACTAAGTGTGTGTATATGTCGATAACATTAGTATGTGTGAATGACATTGACGATATACATTTCCGTTCAAAATACGTAGCAAGTGATGGAAATAATTTTCTTTTTAAATGTCTGTATTTGACGTCTTTTTTTTTTCCAAACAACCAAACATTGTATTTTCTTACAATTAATAGTTAGTAATTTCGTTTCACTTTCTTTTATTAGTTTTCCTACAAGTTCATGTAGTATTTTTTTCTGTATGACCCATGGACGCGTGAACTGGATTTTTATTCACTGGTAACACTTTAGAGGTATTTGCGCATAATGCAACGAATTCAACTGGAATTCGAACTCGGCTCTCTGATATCTCTTTCCAAAACAATATCCTCAGTATCACAACAAGCATTCAAATATAGCAAATATAGACGTTTCAAATTTGATAACGCTGAACTTTTAAAAGAAATCTATCTTTCAAACTTTCACTAGAGTAATAATAAAAAACCAACCATATTCTATCATAGATAAAATACTATAATTATATGTATATATACAGTGACACGCATAAGTATTGGATACATGTTATTTTCTGTTATAACTCTAGTTTATGTTCGCCATTTTGCCTGATATTTGGTAAGTAATATCTCGTAAAGTTGTTTTAGTTGTATGTGGAAGGAAAGATTAAAAACTCATGGTTGAATCCATTTTTTATCAAAGTTCAAACTTACTCTATGCAAAAGTATTGGATACATGACATTTTTTTCAAATTTCCAATGGAAACTTTGTATTTTAAAAGAGTTTAAATTCAAATTTAAATTCAAATTTTAGATAGTATTGGAATGTTATCTCTGACCAATCAGAGAAGCACACAATTGCTTATAAGATAGTGCTACTAATCATCTGATTCTTTGATGCAATTTAAGGATTACAAATAGCAAAAATCAAAGACTTATCCAGAGATATGCGAGATAGAATATCACAAAGAAGGACAAGGTTACCGAAAAATTATCAAAGAAATGAATCTAAGTACAGCAGAAAATATAATCAGAAAGTATGGCGACGGTACAGCAAACCTTCCAAGAAATCGAAGACCGAGAAAAATAAATGAGAGGACTTCAAGGTGGATCAGCAGAAATGTGCAAAAAAAAAAAAACCCTTCATTACTCGTTCTGAAATTAAAACTAATCTTGAGGGAACTGGAACAGAGTTCTATATAGTAAAGGCTTTCATTCAAGATCACCAAGAAAAGTGCCTTTACTGAAAACCAAACATCTCAAAGACCGATTAAAGTTTGTCGAACCTTATGAAAAGAAAGGTATGCAGTTTTTGGAAAAGGCAATCTGGTCGGATGAAACAAAAGTTGAACTATTCGGAAGGAACACAGCAACAAGTGTTTGGCGAAAAAACAGCACTGCCTTCAACATGCACAATACCATCCCCACAGTTATGTTTAGGAGTAGTTCCATTATGATATGGGGATGCTTTTCATTCAAGGGCACTGATGAGTTACAAGTTATCCATGGTAGAATGAATGCTGGTATGTACAGGGATATTCAATAGAAAAACCTTCAGAAATCTGCAACTTCCTTAGGACATGGTCGGAATTTCGTGCTTCAACACGACAATGATCCCAAACATAGCGCAAAACTTACAAAGGAATGGTTTGAAAATAATGGCATTAGTACTTTCATTTGGCCAAGTCAGTCTCCTGAGAATTTGTGGAATATTTTGAAGGTTAAAGTTCATAAGAGGAATCTGCAAAATATCAAGCATTTACAGAAATTATGCAAGGAAGAATGATGTAAAGTAATGGTGGATTAGTGTGGAAAACTTGTGGTCAACTATAGAAAGCGACTGGAAGCAGGGAAACAAAACAGAGGCTACGCCACAAAATATTAAATTGATATATCTAATACCTTTTCATAGGGTAATTTTAAATTTTGATAAAAAAAAAATGGATTCAACCATGAGTTTTTAATTTTCCTTCTACATACAACTAAAACAACTTTACGTTATATTACCTACCAAATATCAGGCAAAATGGCGAACATAAACTAGAGTAATAATAGAAAATAACATGTATCCTATACTTATGCGTGTCACTGTATATATTAAAACCAAAAGGATGATCAGATAGGTAAATTCCAAAAACCCGATCCTAATTAATATTAATTTCATTAATATTAAAATTGATCACGGTGGAGGGCTCGATGCAAATATTTTATTCTATTTACAGAGCCAGATAAAAATAAAACAAAAATGTTGATATTTAAATCCCATGGATAGCCATTTTTATAAGGAAATCCTCGCTTGCTCAGCAACGGCGAAACGAAACATTTATTTTGCCGTTGCTAAAGAAGCGAGGATTTCCTCGTAGAAATGGCCATCCAACGGATTTAAATATCGAAATTTTTGTTTTATTATATATGGAATAATAATGGTTTTTGTGAGTATGTATGCGCGTGCGTGCATATTTCAAAGCTTAGCTCACTTTGTAATATGTTACCGCGAACGGCGGGGATAACTGACAGATACATCCAGCCGTAGTTAAGATCAACAAAGGACAGCGAAAAAAAAAACGAGTGACAACCGGCTTGAAAAGCAATGGACCACCGAGTGTGATTGAGAGATACATCCGGTCGTAGATAATGTCAACAAAGCGACAAAACAGAAAAGCAAAAATGCGTTGAGGTTTTAAGGCTATATAAAGTCTAGTATTTTTAGCTGAAGAGAGAGAGTGGCTAATGACTCCCGATGACCACTTCGTGTGTGTGAACTATCCCCGACTGCTCTACTGCTATGCACAATCGTCACCAACGAAGACTAAAATATGAGATTATAGTTTTATATATACGTGTTCCTCGTTGTGTCTTCAGATTCAGCGGCAGTATATAACAATTTTAGTGACAAGCACTCATCATCTTACAGTTGAGCTGGCTAGATGTACCCGTAAGTTCTATGCTAACAGATTCTTCTCTTGTAACTCAAAAAATGTAAATGAGCTGTCAGTCGTTATTTTCTGTTCTTTTCTCGTTATAATTTCTTAATAATGTGTTATTATTTCTATTCTGTAAAATACAGTAAACCCTTGCATCTCTATTGCTTTCCTTGGAGTGAAATGATTTAAAAACAAACAGCAAAGAAAAAACAATGTTAATAGACAAAACGCTTGTGAAAATTAAAATACAGCAATTTACGTTAAGCATCGAAAGTACATAACTACGTTTCATCTAATTTTTCATGACTTCTTCAGCAGTCTTTGAAATTTGAAAAAGAAATCACTTGACCGGCGATCGAGAGCGAAGGAAAATTTACTCGGCCCCAAGCCATTTTTTAATACTCGCCTTACCTAAACATAGAACGAATCGCTGACGGAAAATTAAAAAAAAAATAGAATTTTTAATTAAAATTTCGAACGTGTTAGAAAAGATTTAAAATTAAAAAAAAATAAGAAGAAAATTCGATATTTTCTCTTAATAATAACATAAACATTTTGATGATAAAAATGTTTTTAGTAAGTTTGAGCCCTTTTAACATCATGATATTCTGTCTTTTGGCAATTGAGTGGAGGTATATAAATTCGTAGTTTCTTTCTTCTGTTTGATCTCATAGATGTTAAAAAATAACAAATCTGATTTTCTCAAAGATTTTCTATAAAAAATTCCTTACTTGTTGTATACCTATTCCTCATATAGTGGACTCTTCCTCTTATAGTAACAAGAGTCAACAGGAAGTTCCAGAGAAGTTCTTAGGAGTTCTTGGGAAGTTCATAGAAGTTCTGTAGTATTTAGCAATTTCATCAAAAACTTTTATTCCCCATATAGATGTCTACTTGCCAAAATGTTTGCCTTACTGTTATGGGGAAACACACATATTCCTCCGATAATGGACTCTCCCTCCTATATTAATAAGAATTAACGAGAGAAGTTCTTAGTTCTTTAGAGTTCAGTAGAACTACTAGGCAGTTGATATTAGTCGGCAGTTAGCCAAATACTAAGGAGTCAGCTTTCAGTGGAAGATTACCAAGTTCCTAACACTTTGGATGCGTTAAGTCGATAACCAACCGACATAGCACGATTATAACCTTCAGTGCAAAAACTACTCCACAACACTTGTATAATTTGTTTTTGGTGGAAAGAAGTATGCGATTTTTCTTTCTTTCAAATGTTTGTTTTTATTTTTCGTAAGCGGGGAGGAAATATGTTGAGTCAAAGATAATATTTTTCCAAATGAGTTTCTAAAAATCTGTAAGTGTCTTTAATCTGGGTGACAAACACATTTTGGCTTTACTATGGAAGCGTTAATTAAACGAATGATTACACAGACTGGGACGATAAAAGCGAGACAGGAGCTTGTCAATCTAAATTCAATTTGACATATCTTGCTTTGATGATTGCGGGATGTCACTGTCTTTTGTTTAACCACACATTTCGACGTAAATCAGGCGCCATGCATAAGACCAAAGAGTTCAATAATGTCATTGTAAGTCATTCTAAGTAACTTGTTAAGCTTCAATGGCATACTTTTCGGTTGTAAAAGGAATCATTTTTCTTTTTTTTATATTTGAAGGGACACGTTTCATTGTGAGATGCTTAATCAACCGCAGGCGAGTAAAGCAATAAACTTTAATCGCCCAATTAATTTTTTAATCGACTGAGTCGATCGGGCGAGTCAAATCTCAAAGGCTGCTCTTGAGCCGTCAGGATAAAATATTGAGAAAATTCCATTCAACATTTTTTGAGTGATTTAAGATTTTGCAAAAGGTTTTTTGCATAAGTTTAGTGAAGGATTTTGAATGCCTTTTAATAGTTGCAAGAAAGATTATTTGCCTCGGCGGTAGTGAGAGAAGGAAAAATAGAACCTCACTTGGCAGGACAAAGAAGGCAATCAAATTTTTTTCAGAGAAAGGTACCTATTTTCTCACATGAGTGATCTTCGCTTTACTTTGCTTATCTTGGAAAAGAGTCAATGTATCGAATTGATTACTTTGTTGATAGATGCGAATATTTAGAAAAAGAAAATAACATTGAAGAAAAGCCGACTTGAAATGCTCACCGAAAAGTGTCTATATTTATCGACAAATGTTATCGAGAGATCTGAGGAAAAAACAACGCATGAAATTTAATCTTTATGAAAAATATTTAGAAAGAGTTTCTTAATTTCCCAGGTGCAATGATTTCGAGAAATACTTGATGGGCCCTGGTGAGACATGTAATTTGACTGTTTAATACTTAAATTTACCATAGTTTGCGGTGGAAATTGACTTGCGGATTTAGTTTAATTTGCAAAACGATCCCTGTAACGGATGACACAGTAATGATCGAGCACACGACACGATTGAATTTCTATGCCAGAGGAGCTCGTGACAATCCCACTACAGAAGACGTTTGCTATGAAGCGATAATTAGCGAGAGTGACTCACAAGTGACTTTTCACCTGTGTATTCATTCGCTGTGACTTTGACAAAATTACATCATTGAAAACATCTACTTTTACTACCTACAATAGAACGTTGTATTTTAATCCACGCAGGCGTTGAGTGATTTTTTTTACGGTTTATCAATATTTTAAACATATTTTGCACTGTAAGAATAATTTTTAATTTTGTCGATCTGGACAAATTAAAATAATTAGCAATTTTAAAAAATAACAATGATTACTTTTTTCTGATACAAGCCCTACTATTTAACCGATATCTGGGGGAGGAAATGCATTCATGCATTTTTCAAGGTTATTTTTGCATAAGTGAATATAACGAAATTGAGGGAAGTTCTCATTTTGAAACGCTATCCATTATATCACTCACACATCTGTAATAAAGAAATATTTATTCTGGGATAGGGTTGACAAATGGGCTACTTTTGAAAGTGCAGTGTAATTAAATTTTAAAAGTATATATGTGCCATTTTTGTGCTACTTTAAAAGCAATAGACAAGAAGAAAGTTTTATCAAAATTAAATACCACAGATCTTTCTCTGATAGTTTTATCTACTCTTTAAAAGTGTCTTCTCTCTCTAGTATCGTTAGACAATTTCGATAAATTGTCATGCATGGCCACTATTCAGCTAAACCCGCTGGCTTTCATCAATCTGCTGACCTGAATGTCATAGATCTCTAGCAATACATTTACAGCAAATAGCGGAAAGTAGAGAAAAATAAAAAGTGATAACATGGCAACTACTTTACTATATGAGGCCGAATAATTTGGTTATTTACTGTACGTATATTTAAAAGATTCAATCAACTCTGCCAGTGTATTATTCTCAGTTGGCACTTAAAGGATTGAATTCATTACTAAGAAAGCCCTCTAAAATGCAGGTCTCACATGTATGAAAGTATTTCACCAGTTTGCGGATGTAAAACTTGTCTATCAAAGGTCTCTTTTTTTTAATATTCGGCTCTCTAGTCAAATGTTAACACGATAGGTGCACCACAGAAGATTTTTCACATTCTTTAGCATTGATCGTTACATGTAGACAAAACAGTCTTCTGAAATCATGGAAAAATCCAGCTATCTGGCTATCCACGGAAAGGAGCCCTAAGGGAGACGTATATGAATTTCTAGACATGAACATTCATTAACTCATGTAGACAGCGCGAGGTACAGACAAGAAAATAAGAGAAGAAAAATTGGAAAGTATAAAAAAATGTTTCAGAAAACCAAAATTTTAGCAATGCTGTTCTTTGAAAGATTCCAATTCATTCCCTAATTTCAAGTTTCTTCCAAGCTACCGAACATCCCGTGGCCCAGGGGTAGTGTAGCCGACTGACGCCAAATCGGTCGGGTTTCGAGCATCGGTTGTGTAGCAATCGGAGTCTAACCGTACTGATGAGCTGTGATACAGCGAAACAGATCTGTGTGCGATATATATATATATATATATATATATATATATATATATATAAAGGATGTGCGTTGTGGCGCAGTATCGACACGGAACGAGAAATCGGAGAGCCGAGTTCAAACTCCAGTTGAATTCATTGCATTCACATACTCGCAAATACCATTGGGAAAGGAATTAATCCGTCTATTCCCTCCAGTTATGGGTTAAATAACAGGACATATTGGGTTCTATAGCCTTGGTCGGCAACCAGTCTACCGCAGAAAGCAATAGCAACCTACTGCGGGATAATCTTCTTCCCAGTCAGTCATGTCTCTTTCGAAACATGATCGCCCAAGCGTGTATCACGTATGGCACTTCACTGACTGAGATTATTCCAGATACTTTGAAGACAATAGACATGCCTTTCATTAAGCTAACGTTTTTTAAATTTTCCCTACGTTTTTATCTTTGGTCTTCTGAAATAATGGCGTCTACTAATTGAAGTTTCTACTTCAGGCAATATTGATTTCTGAATTATCTCTTCTCTTTCGAATCATTTTCTAAGTTTTGTTCTTTGTTTGGATAATATTGTGAAAAAATAAGTCATCAAGTTGATAAGTGCTATTGGCTCAAAACATAAGAAACCAATAACACAGGGAGTTTGAAGAATATTAAACCTTCGCGTTTCCTAATTGCTTTGGGGTTCCAACGATTGATACAAGCCAGAAAATATAGGCGTCCATCATTACAACAGAAATTATATACAGACCAATGAGGCAATAGAATAGCTTTTTAAATTTCAGAGTGGAAAGAATGTTGAACAAACTTCCATATTTGTATTTGTGAGTAGTACGAAAAATACTTTTTTTTATTTGTGTCAACTGATTGTATTTATAGACGAAAAGCAATCGTAAAGTTCTGGGGTAAAAAATCGAAGAAAAGCATTGACATAATCAGAATGTGGTAAGTTATCTCAAAGATTAACACTAAAGAGCATGACTATATCTGGTAAAAGTTTAAAATAATGAAGTTCTCAAAAAATCCATAGTCTTTGAGGAATATTTGTAAACTTAAAATATTACTGACCTTAACTAATGTCACTGAAAACCAATGAAGATCACAATTATCCTCGCGATGCACGAGTCAAATTTGTTTATCAATGCACAATAGCAAGGTACTCAGAAATTAAATCTAATTTTTCTATAACTAAATCCTGTATTAATATTAAGGCTTCATTTTTTTTAATAATCATATCGACCCAAGCAAGGCATTTTACTGTAACTGTTTTGCAGGGGGTTACATAGGAGAAATGTTACGAGAAAGAGTGATAGGTTATAGGGAGTGACAGGAAGAGGGTAAGAGAAGGATGAGAATACTGATGAGAGTCGAGTGGATGGAGAAAGGAGCATGAGAGAGAGAGGGGGGACGCAGGTTAGTGAGATAGGAGATGACTATTGACTTTACATTTAAATTCTTGGAAGTTGTAGCTGTCGAGGAAGCAAGTAAATGGAAGGGAATTCTCCAAGCGGGGAGTGCGAGAAAAGAAGCTAATGGAGTAGAATTTACATTTACAATTTAATCTTGTTGCTCGAGTAAATTTATATATAGGGGTTTATATAAATTTATAAATATTTGTTTTATTAAATAAAAAAGATAATAGATTTTTGTCAGCAACTATTAGATAGTCCTAAAAGTTCGTAAACACTTGCGAAAGATTGAATTTTTATACAATTTTGCTTTTATATTGATATAGTGATCTTCATCTTTGTATTCAAGATGGCAATTGATAAAATTGAGCTGCAAGTTTTGATTCGTTACTGCTGGAAGCGAGGTCTTTAAACTAGAAAAGCTACAGAAGAGATTTGTTCTGTCGAAGGTGAAGGAACAATTGCATATGCGGCGATCTCAAAGTGGTACAAGCGTTTCGATTCTGGCGACATGAGTCTTGAAGATAAGCCTCGTTCGAGACAGCCGTTAAGGTTGGATGATGAAGACTTGAAAACCGGGTTAGGCATTGTGCCTTCATCGAGCACTCGAGAATTGGCTGATGAGCTTGGAGTTAGCAAATCGACAATTCACAGACATTTGAAGCAACTTGATTTTGTTCACAAAAAGCCGCGCCAAGATCCGCATGAACTCACCGAAGCAAAAGCCAACAGACGAGTTGAAATTTGCCGTCAATAGCTCAGCAATTCATTGGACGAGCGTTTTTGGAAGCGCGTTGTGACATCCGATGAGAAATGAGTCTATCTGTTCCAGCACAATCGAGACAAGCGATGGGTTCAGAAAGGGCAAGAGACACCGTCGGTTCCAAAACAAGATCGATTCGGCAAGCAAGTCATGTTGTGCGTTTGGTAGAACTTTGAAGGAATCGTGCATTTTGAGTTGGTTCCGAATGGTCATGCCATCAGTGCCGAACTTTACTGTCAGCAACTTGAGCAAAAGTTGAAGCAAAAGTACCCGGCTCTGATCAACCAAAAGCGTGCTTTGATGCAGCAAGACAATGCCAAGCCACACACCGCCAGGAAGACCAAAGACAAGTTTGAAGATCTGGACGGCGTTGAGGCTCTGCCACATCCAGCTTACAGTCCTGACTGTGCCCCATCAGATTACGGCCTTTTCCGCTCAATGCAACACTTTCTGAAGGGCCGCCGATTCGACTCATTTGATAAAAGTCGAGAAACCGAGTCAATAATTCTTTGATTCGAAGCCGGCTGAATGGTACTTTGACCAGATCCAAAAGCTTGCAGATCGATTGCAGAAAGTCTTGGAAAATGATGGTCTTTATTTTGAGCAATGATTTTTGTTGTTTTTGCGAGTAAAATTTCAATTTTTTGGAAGTGTTTACGAACATTTGGGACAACCTCATATTGAACAATGTATTATACCATTTTGTTTCGTTGTCTTCTGCTATTTTCAGGTCGGTTCATAATTTCAACTGCAAGCACATGCTTATGGTGATATTTGCACCCTTACAATAAATTGATTTTTTTTTATATTAAGAAAATTTTGTAATGAGTTTAATAAAAAGAAACCAAAGGTGCATTATCTAAATACCATTTGACGTTACGAATACAAGCATTTTTTTTATAAACTACACTATCGGCCATAATAATTAGGCCACCCCAGTGTTTTAAAAAATGATGTATTTCATACTATTTTTAATATTTATTTCCAAGTGAATAATTAAAAATAGAATGCTTCTTTTGTTAACACTGCACAATAACATGTGCATCAAATGAATTTATAAATATTTAATAACTACCTATATTGCAGTTTCATCAATGAAAGAATTAAAAAAATTAGGGTGATTCCGACAAGTTCATCTTTGCTTCCTTGCCTTGTAAAACTTTGCAAAGTAATAATAACAAAAAACCATTCTATTTTCCTTTTGCAATAAAGACTAAATATAGTATGAAAAGGTGCATTATCTAAATACCATTTGACGTTACGAATACAAGCATTTTTTTTATAAACTACACTATCGGCCATAATTATTAGGCCACTCCAGTGTTTTAAAAAATGATGTATTTCATACTATTTTTAATATTTATTTCCAAGTGAATAATTAAAAATAGAATGCTTCTTTTGTTAACACTGCACAATAACATGTGCATCAAATGAATTTATAAATATTTAATAACTACCTATATTGCAGTTTCATCAATGAAAGAATTAAAAAAATTAGGGTGATTCCGACAAGTTCATCTTTGCTTCCTTGCCTTGTAAAACTTTGCAAAGTAATAATAACAAAAAACCATTCTATTTTCCTTTTGCAATAAAGACTAAATATAGTATGAAATACATCATTTATTTTTAAATTACTGGGGTTGCCTAATAATCATGTCCAGTCGTATAATTCAAACGGACAGTTTTTTGTTTTCAATTTCACTACCTTTAGTTAGTCTAATTTAGAACGGTATTGGAAAAGGTATTAATCCGTCTTTTCCTTCCAGTTATGGGTTAAATAGCAGGACAGATTGGATTCTATAGCCTTGGTCGGCAACCAGTCTACCGCAGAAAGCAATGGCAACCTACTGCGGGATAATCTTCTGCCCAGTCAGTCATGTCTCTTTCGAGACATGACTGCCTAAGCGTGTATCACGTATGGCAATTAACTGACTGACGTATGCAAATCGATCTCAAGAGTAGAGCTCATAATAGAAAAATATTTACTAATCCTACCCTTTACGTATCATCACGTCCCCTGGATCAACAACATCCTTTGTAGGGTCAGAAGGAGCTCATTTTACCTTTTACACGTTTTAACAAGTTATTAAAAATATTAGATTTATATATAGTACAGTGGATTGTTTTCTTTTCTGCAAAAGTAACACATCAAAGTGACTAATATAACTGTTGGAGATCGTTCAAAGTGTACTTATAATCCTGCCTACAGAGAACAAGTGTGTCTGTGGGTGTGTTAGAGGGTTGTTGTTGTTGTTGTTGTTGTTGTTGTTGTTGTTGTTAGAGTTGTTTTTTGTCACAGCACTTGAAACGCCGCTCGTTGGTCAGAAAAATATAGACTTATTATCCGAATTTACTTCTTTGTATATATTTGATTCCTACTAACAAGTATTCCTGAATCTACTAACCGTGTACAAGTTGTATATCTTTTGTTCAATATACTTTCATTCTTCCTCTCATATCTGTTTTGTTTTATTATTATATTGTGTGGTTTTCTAAACAAGAATTCACAACAATAACCAAGATGTTGCAAATGAATCATATTTCAACGAAAACAAAATCGGTTATTCGCAATACATTCTACATATTATAAAGGGAATAAAAGTTTCAGGTGTAATGAAAGCTTTAAAACTAATCCATGGTCCTAGAGCTCAGACTCTTTGGACGTTGGCACGAAAGACTAAGAAGCAATAGTTGTTTCCAGTTAAAGCGAAACCGAAGACTGAAAGAAAAATGAATGGATGTAAGTCAAATTTTGATTTCCTGGCATTGATATCAAATAAGTGTTTTTCGTCGTAAACTGAATTTTGAAGGCTAAATAAGTCCTCTGAGTAAATGGTATCATGGCTGAGACTAAGAACTACAATTATACCTACTTAGAGCCAAACCCGTAGCAAAAACTAAAACAAAAGGGCTGAAAAAAATACAGACATACAGGCAGATAAACATACACACACACACAAACATCTTTTCTTTTATACATATATATATATATATATATATATATATATATATATTATCAATTTTCTGCACTATTTTAAGAACTGCAAACTTCAGACTTCTGAATATCGTTTCTAATGTCTTTGTCTATGAGTGAATCAAATTTGATTAAAATCGGGCAACTCCTTCTATAACCCGATTTTTTCGATTATTGATTTTCGATATGTATCGGGGGTACCTCGACACAAAACCTAGCTAAGAACACTTGCAACCGCTTATAGTACAACTGTGTAAATTTTCAAGAAAATCGGTTCAGCCGTTTGGGAGTCTATAGGTAACGGACACACACGCACAGACACACACACACAGACACAGACACACACACAGACACACACAGACAAAGTTTCGTTTACAAATAAGTGAAGAGGCGAAATTACAACAGACATTTAACAATCATTGAGGCAAGGCACGAAAACAGACTTTTTTTCAATGCATTTGGTTTAAGCTGATTTATTAATATCTAAAATCTCAGGCAACAACCCAACGTTTGCAGTGTTGTTTTTTACAACAGAAAATATACAACCACAAGTAGCCAATAGGCGAAATATAATCTTCCCACGCCCATTTCCTTCTCATTAGACCTGCTTTTTTTTTCTTTTTTTTTTTTTTAATCATTTCACCCCGAGCAAGGTAGAAACGCCACTGATGTGCAGGGGGTTACATAAATGTAGAAAGATTAATTAGAAAAGAGTGAGGAGTACAAGCTAGTTAGAAAGGAACAATAGAAAGCTGAGAAAGCAGGTGCAATGACAGATACATGGGCGGAGAGAACGTGAAGATTATACAGGGGAGGGGAGAGAGCTAGAGGCCAGTGGTTAGTAGGTGAGTATTAACTTTGCTTTTAAATTTCTGGAGGTCGTAGCCGTCAGGAAAGCAAGAATATGGGAGTGAGTTCCACAGGCGGGAAGTGCGAGAGAGGAAGCTGCAGGAGTAGAATTGTCGTCTGCGTTTGGCTAACCTGACTGTGAATGGGTGGGACCCAGTTGCCAGTCTGGTTGAACGGGTAAACACCTGTTGAGGAGGCATCAGTGACTTAAGCTCATCCGAGCAGAAGCCATGAAAGTATTTATAGAAGAGACAGAGGTAGGCCACATTTCGACGATGGGAAAGTGGCTGCAGACGAGTCGCCAGATCAGTACCTATCACATTACAGACTCTCCTTTGGAGCTTGTCAAGAACACTGAGGAGAACGGCAGGGGCACCTGACCATAAATGGCAGCAGTACTCCATGCACGGACGGATGGTTGACTTGTATATATGCAGGATGGATTCAGGTGGAAAAAACATCCTGGATCGACATAGTGACCCAATCTTCTTAGCAGTAGATTTTGCTATGGATTCAATATAGTGCTTCCATTTGAGGTCTGAGGACAGGGTAAGTCCGAGGAGGCGTAGTGTATTACTCTCCGGGAGAATCATCTGGTCCATGCTTATGGGAGGCAGAAGAGGTTGCCTGTAATGGTTGACAGACAACAGCTTGGTCTTAGAGGAATTGAAGTTGACAAGCCACTTCTT
Source organism: Ascarosepion bandense (assembly GCA_037127315.1). Lineage (NCBI taxonomy): Eukaryota > Metazoa > Mollusca > Cephalopoda > Sepiida > Sepiidae > Ascarosepion > Ascarosepion bandense. The sequence continues at coordinate 2,314,241 of JBBBDQ010001220.1, read as the reverse complement.
GCCCCAGTTCACCACAGAGTGTAGATCCCGCTCAAGGTCAGCAGCGAGATTATGTCTGTCCGCCACGACAGGTTTCTTACTGGAGCGGGAGTATATTGTAGTGTCATCAGCGTAGATGCCTACTTGGGACTTGATCTCATCTGGGAGGTCGTTGATGAAAATAAGGAAGAGCGTTGGGCCCAGGATAGAGCCTTGTGGGACACCAGCATTCGTGCTGTAGGACGAAGAGGCACGCCCGTTCAGAACGACCTTCATTTTGCGGTTATTTAAGAAAGATTGGATTAGGTCAAGCAGGCGACCGGTAATACCATAACCGCGTAGTTTGCATAGGAGGCCAGGGTGCCAAACCCTGTCGAAAGCCTTGGAGATATCCAGAGCAACCGCGCGAGCCTCGTCAGACTCATCAAGGGCCTGTAGCATGTACTCCGTTACAGTTGTTAGCAGGTCGGCTGTGGACCTGTCAAATCGGAATCCATATTGCTTGTCGGAGAACAGTTTGTGGGCGGTGAGATGATGAACTATTTCAGCATTGATTATAGCCTCGAACACTTTCCCGAATATTGGTAGAAGACTGATAGGGCGATAGTTGGATGGGTCCGAGGGTTCACCACAGTTCTTAAAGACAGGAACGACTGAGGAGAATTTCCAGCATGCAGGAAAGCAGGAAGCAGAAAGGCAGTAGTTAAACAGTTTAGAGAGGACAGGGGAAAGTTCAGGGGCACACCTCTTAAGGACTATCACCGGGATTCCATCGTCTCCACACGCCTTATGGGGGTCGAGTTTTGAAATTACTCTGGATACTATTGTCGGGGTAATATATACGTGGTGCAGTTTGGCCTCAGTTCTAATAGGGAAGTCGGGTGGGTGCACTCCGGACGAGTCGAATGTGGAGTTGGATGAGAATCTGCGGGCAAAGCACTCAGCTTTCTCCGCAGATGACGTGAGAACATCAAATCCATGGATTAAAGGAGGTATTGAGGATTTCCTATTGTTGAGCACTCGTTTACAAATCCTCCAATAGTCCTTGGAGCCGAACTTGCGGTCAGCTATGTGCTGTCGCATTCTCTCAGCAAACAACTGTTTGGCGTCATTTAGGGTTCTCTTGCACTCACTGCGAGCAGATGTGCTTAATATAAAGCTGAGGTTACTAACATATCAATAAGAAAAAATTTATTTTAAGATTGAGTTTTTCTTATGTTTAGATGATATTTTTGCATCGTTCCTTTTCTTTCTTTCTTTTCTTTCTTCCTTTTCTTTCTTCCTTTTCTTTCTTCTTTTTCTTTCTTCCTTTTCTTTCTTCCTTTTCTTTTCTTTCTTTTCTTTCTTCTTTTTCTTTCTTCCTTTTCTTTCTTTCTTTTCTTTCTTCCTTTTCTTTCTTCCTTTTCTTTCTTTCTTTTGTTTCTTCCTTTTCTTTCTTTCTTTTCTTTCTTCTTTTTCTTTCTTCCTTTTCTTTCTTTCTTTTCTTTCTTCCTTTTCTTTCTTCCTTTTCTTTCTTTCTTTTCTTTCTTTCTTTTCTTTCTTCCTTTTCTTTCTTTCTTTCTTTTCTTTCCTCCTTTTCTTTCTTTCTTTTCTTTCTTCCTTTTCTTTCTTCCTTTTCTTTCTTTCTTTCTTTTCTTTCTTCCTTTTCTTTCTTCCTTTTCTTTCTTCCTTTTCTTTCTTTCTTCCTTTTCTTTCTTCCTTTTCTTTCTTCCTTTTCTTTCTTCCTTTTCTTTCTTCCTTTTGTTTGTTTCTCAATTTGAAGTGAGAAGTCCCAGAAATAAAAAAAAATTGATCTAGAAATATTTTTATTTTTAAAACATTAAGCCTTACTGTGTTCAAGTATTCTTTTCGGCTTAAGCAAAAATATCCGTTATTTTTCAATTCTGAAAATTTTTTTTGCTTCATATAATTCTGAAACAGGTATGTTAGGAAAATTGTCTCTTTTGGCCTGGTGAACGTAACAAATAGATTCAATTTCAAAGCTTCGATCGACCAAAGCCACAATTTTAGTCTCTGTGAATTTGTTTCAGTTTGAAAGAACATTGATAATAGCAATTTCACCTGGAAAAGAAAAGAAGCAAGGTATTTTCCATATTCCAAGCTAAGGGGCGATAATATGGTAACCTGCATCCAGCCTTCCGTTACCAAAAGACATTATTTAATTTTCTTGGTTTTCTCATTACATTAGAAAAAATCGCCATAAATGCCTAGATACATAAACATGAAGATTCGCTCTATCTGTCTATAACTCTCTTTGTCTCACGCGTAACACACACGAACACACATCTAATCTTTGTACAAGCATCAATATATATATATATATATATATATATATATATATATATATATATATTCATCTGGTTTTCTAACTTCAGTTCATCGAAAACCAATATTTACTGGTTTGTATATCAGGTGGGAACGTTTTTGTCCCCAAAAACGTAAAATTAATTTGATTGCGACTCTTACTCATAGGGTCTTGATTCTTCTTCTATGTGCCTTGTCCTTTCAGGACCTAGGCGATCACGGCCTTCCACGTCTTCCTATCCCTGTTGGCTCTTAGCACGCCTTTTCCTGTTACACCACGCAGCCCTCGTTCCGTCATCCACCTGCTCCGGACCATTCAAATATGTTATCCGCTGTTTTTCTCTGTCTCTTTTTCCTTCTCTCTGGCCCGTTATCATCAGATTCTCCAAGCCCTCCTTCCTCATTGCATGTCCCATGAACTTCAGTTGTCTCTTCCTGATGCTCAGTATTAATTTCCTTTTCGTTTCCATTCTTTCCAACACCTCATCATTACTCACATGCTCAATCCATGATATTCGCAGCATCCTTTTGTAGAACTACATTTCAGTTACTTCAAGTCTTTAATTCATCTTCGATGATATTGTCAAGCATTCACTGCTATATTGAAGAAATGACATCACATAACAATCCAGTATTCTCTTCTTTGTTTCTAGCGAAATTTTCCTGTTCCTTTATACTCTACTCAGCACAGATATTCTGTTTTTAATTAAACAGTATTAGATATTTATATCTAATGGCCGGATTATGAATTTTTATTACGAAAATGTGTCATTCAGCAAGATACGAACCTGCGACTCCTCTCTACATAGAGGAAACTACCATTTGATCTGGCAACATCGTAGACATCTCAACCACGAATGACCTCTAGTCTAAACGAGGTTTTAATCAAGCCTAAATAACACAATTTTTGATTCATCGCAAACAACCATATATGCACTGAAATGTATCGTAATGTCAACAAATGTAAACATGTTACGGAAATTAACGAAGATTAACGAAACTTGGTTATAAACAACCGACAATTTGAAATGATTTGTTTGAACATTATTTTTGATCGGTACTCATATTTAAGTAGATATTCTGTTTTTAATTAAGCAGTATTATATATTTATATCTACCGGCCTGATGATTAAAAAATAATAAAAATTTATCATAAATAATCAGGCCGGTAGATATAAATATATACTACTGTTTAATTAAAAACAGAATATCTACTTAAATATGAGTATCGATCAAAAATAATGTTCAAACAAATCATTTCAAATTGTCGGTTGTTTATAACCAAGTTTCGTTAAAATTCGTTAATTTCCGTAACATAAAACAGAATATCTACTTAAATATGAGTATCGATCAAAAATAATGTTCAAACAAATCATTTCAAATTGTCGGTTGTTTATAACCAAGTTTCGTTAATCTTCGTTAATTTCCGTAACATAAAACAGAATATCTACTTAAATATGAGTATCGATCAAAAATAATGTTCAAACAAATAATTTCAAATTGTCGGTTGTTTATAACCAAGTTTCGTTAATATATAATTATGTATGTGTATATACATATATATATTGTTGCAGCATTTTTTCATTAATACAGGTTTCGTTGAATAATATATACAAGTTTTGTCTAATTATTTTGTGTAGGATCCTTTCGTATAATCTGATAAGCTTGATAGTGCTATCGTTAAAAGACGACAAGAAATCGCAGTAATTGTTGATTTTTTTTCATCGGGTCTGAGCTTAATAAGCGAAAACTCAAAATCCTAGAAGCTATCTACATCAAACAGCTTAAACCTTGCTTAAATAAAATATATTTCGACATCTCTACTAATATACTCCAATGCCTGTAACCGACGGGAGAGGTCATAGTTACTACGCTTACCCCCTCTACCCATAGTAGTAGTAGCTCGAAGATCAATCCCCTCATGCCACTATACCCTCATGTGACCAAGAACCACACCACCACCATTTTGTCACCGTCTGCGGCCATCCTCCACGTTAAAAATGGATTTGTCTCTTTGGTTTAATTTTCTTTGTTAATAACTTAAATGTTCTATGCTCACTATATTTTAAATGTTCATTCTTTGATAATGGTTTATGTAAGCCGAAAGCTCAGACCCGATAAAAAATCAACAATTACTGCGATTTCTTGTCATCTTTTAACGATAGCACTATCAAGCTTATCAGATTATACGAAAGGATCCTACACAAAATAAATAAACAAAACTTGTCTATATTATTCAACTAAACCTGCATTAATATATATATATATATATGTGTGTGTGTGTGTGTTTGTTTGTTTGTGTGTGTGTCTGTGTGTGTGTGTGTGTGTGTGTGTGTGTGTGTGTGTGTGTAAATTTTCTCTGAGAGAATTCCTAGGGATTTTCAGTTTACTACCATAATCTTGTTTTGTTGCAACATCCGAATCATCGTACATTCTTCAAAAGGGAGCAGAAATAAAGTTTCGTGAAATGCATCTCCGATGCTTTGGTACGCGTCACCATTGATGTTTTTAACCGTGGATCATTAGAGATCCACGGTTAAAAAAATAGGCGCAATATAATCTTCCCACGCCCGTTTCGAATTTGACAAAATCATACCCTTTCTTAACAGCAACCCAATTGATATTGATCGAATTTCAGTTAATGTACCAGTCATCAGCTACAGTTCTGCTAATAACGAAACGCTCCTAAACTCTTGTGACAAAAAGCCTCCTTTAAAATGCAGCAGAACACGTGTAAAAAAAAATGTAACCCAGGTGAGAAGCCAAATATATGCTAGATCTTAATCAAAAATTATCTTTAGGTATCTATGGTTTAATTCTCTTTCCTAGTCAAGCCTCAATCGTCGAAGCTGTTTTAGGTTATATCGAAGACCCACTTTCAAGAAAAATAAATTTGCAGTCTAGACATTAAATATTAACATCAATTTCCATTCTATTTGTCGTCTGCCACTCACTTGAACTATTAAGCCATTGCCACCTAGAGGTTTCTTTTGTTTCCATTAAAATGCTATTAATATTTTTTGTATTGATTTCGTGACTCAATTTTGGCAACAGCTTGCAAACATAACAAAGCCTCTACATAGATTTATTTTTTACTATCAGTATAGGCCGACGTTGCTCGGGTGTAATGAAAGCTTTAAAACTAATCAATGGTCCTGGAGCTCAGACTCAGCCTCAAGAAGATTTGTGTGAAGTTTGGTGAGAATCGGATAAAAATTGTGGATTTGTATAAAGAACATACAGACAGATAAACAGACAGACACACAAATATCTTGCCTTTTCTCTCTCTCTCTCTCTCTCTCTATATATATATATATATATATATATATATATGTATATTATCGATTTTCTACACTATTGTAAGAACTGCAACCTTGAAACTTCTGAATATCGTTTCTTATGTCATTGTCTATGAGTGTATCAAATTTGATTAAAATCAGAGCACTCCTTCCATAACCCGATTTTTTCGATTATCAATTTTCGATACTTATCGGGTGTACCTCGACACAAAACCTAGCTAAGAACACTCGCAGACGCTTATAGTACAACTGTGTGAATTTTCAAGAAAATAGGTTCAGCCGTTTCGGAGTCTATAGGTAACGGACACACACACACAGACACACACACAGAGACAAAGATTCATTTAAAAATAAGTTTAGATAATCATATCGCTCCAAGCAAGGTAATTTACTGCCACTGTTTTGCTGGGGGTTATATAGAAGGATAGTTATGAGAAAGAGTGATAGGTTATAGGGGGTGTCAGGAAGTGGGTAAGAAAAGGATGAGAATACTGATGAGAGTGGAGTGGACGGAGAAAAGAGCGTGAGAGGGAGGATGCAGGTTAGTGAGATAGGAGATGACTATTGACTTTACATTTAAATTCTTGGAGAATGTAGTTGTCAGGGAAGAAACCTTTTTGCTTACAATTATGCATTCCGTTTTCTTACGACTAGAATCCCGTCTTTTCTTCCCGTTTTTTTCAGTTACTCTTTCTAATAATTCTTAAAGTTCTTTTTTCGGAATCTGTCATCAACACAGGCATCTGCGTAGCGTACATTGTTAGGGTTACACCCGTTCAAAATAAATCTCGCTTGTTCTCAGAAATACTTTTTCCTGGATCCATTTTCTCAAATTTGTCAAGGAAGTTGCTCAAAAATGTTCTTTCCTGTCTTCGGTGTGACCCGTGGGTGTTGAATTCTCTATGCCTTCTTTCGAGATTTATAAATCTCGCTTGCTCTCAGAAATACTTTCTACTTTATTCCTGGATCCATTTTCTCAAATTTGTCAAGGAAGTTGCTCAAAAATGTTCTTTTCTGTCTTCTGTGTGACCCGTGGGTGTTGAATTCTCTATGCCTTCTTTCGAAATTTATAAGCTTTTCAGATATCTCTTTTCTGATTGTCTTGAGCAATTTTCTAGAACTTTTGTCCATAATATTAGAACTTTTGTCCATATTCTTAGAACTTTTGTCCATAATATTATCAAAATTTTTCACTGTAGACATGTATTGTTAGTCTCGTGGTTTTGTTATCATTTGACAAAATTGATCGGCATTCATCACCCGAAAGGTTGAGAAGCATTATACAGCAGACTAACACTATATCCTTCCTGTAATTGGCATTTAACTCGCTTTTATAAAAAAATATTCCATACGGAAAAAATCTAAATTGGAAAGAAAAAACACCCCACCCCTATCACGTCTATCTAAGAAACCCCAAAGTTAAAACCAAGACACAGGATCAAAGTAAATACATGAATTAGGTCCACTAACAGCAGACATCAATCAATTAAACGATAGCCAACCATAAAAATGACCACTCAACATAGCTCTCTTAGAAATCCTAACCAAAAGGTATACACAACCGATAAAAAGATAAAACATACATTCCGACAGATAATACCATTAATCAACAATTTCACACTTACACACCAAATTCCTCAAAAGTCTAACGGTCAAAACGAGACATTCACTTAATTACCAATAACCCCAACCAACCCCCACGACAACAACGAACCAAATATAAACAGAGAATGATTCCAAACCTTTTTTTCCCCCGAAGAAGTGTTTAAATCCAAACACTGAAACAAACATACGATTGTAGGGAAGAGGACATATATAGAAGAAATTATGTACATGTTCTAAAACATAATTTATAATAAATATTAACTGCTCTATACATCATATATCGAGCACTGTTTTAAATTAATGTTTTGGACGAAAAAATGTTCTTTTTTCTCTCCTCATTCTATACTCACTCGGATATATATATATATATATATATATATATATATATAGGAAAAACTACTAAAAAGTTGTATGTTAAAAATGTATTTTGTTTTCCAGTATTTATTTATTTCTATTATTATATATATATATTGGATATTTCAGACCGGCCTCGGCCTTTCATCAGAAATAAATTATTTTAAATTTTTAAAATATATAATTATTTTAAAATTTTAAAATCATTTATTTCTGATGAAAGGCCGAGGCCGGTTTGAAATAACATATATATACATATATATAACAATAATAGCAATAAATAAATACTGTTAAAAAAATACATTTTTAACTTACATCTTTTTAGTAGTTTTCCTATACATATTAAGACAGTATACGTGTATTATTATCATTATGCTATATATATATATATATATATATGTGTGTGTGTGTGTGTGTGTGTGTGTGTGTGTGTGTGTGTGTGTGTGTGAGTAATGATAATCTATATTTTGGATTCTTTTTTCACTGAAGTTGTCATTGCCAGAGAAGAAAGGAAAAGACGACCCGTTGCAAAACAGGGGAACTCTGATCCATACGCCGAGTGATGTTACAGATCAGTCCTGATTAAATCCGCTTATGTTGCCAGCTGTGTGTAGAGGAAGCGAAAAAAAAATCTTTATCTGGATCAGTTGATTATCCTCGAGTGGAAGAAATGTGCTGCGCCTCAGGCCTCCTAGGGACGCGGATTATCGAACTTTGGATTCAGTCCCAATTCACACAGCCACAAAAAATAACCTTCTTATCATCTCAGTTTTCAAAGGATTTTACAAGAACATTTAGGAATCCCTTGATATGATTAATCAATCAAATGTCAATGAGAATTACAACAAGATCTTAGGTTTTTGATTCTATATTAATTCTTGAGTATATGTTTGTCGAGGAATAATAGTAAACATTCAAAAGTTTTCGTCGGAGTTAAATAATATCAGCATTTCTAGGGATAAAAAGTTAGCATTTAAATCATTCATTTCTTTTTCATGCTACGTCAATTCACAACGTCGGCGTGTATGGTCTTCCACACTTTCATTTTCTTTAATATTTTTGAATCATTGTCATTTCTTTTAAAATATAATACAATATTTCAATCAGAATTTACTATCAAATGCCTGTCGAAACGTGTCTCTTTCTTCAAACTACGACTTTCTTCTTTCCTGCTTTTCATTAATCACATCGCAGTCTATATATATATATATATATATATATATATATATATATATATATATATATATAGCTGCTGATATGTATATCATATATACTCTGCAGATTACACCAAGGCGTTCACGTTCAACTGTTAACAGAGACTGTTGATCCGATATGCACGCTACATATAACTATAAAATTTCCACAATAGTGAGCACACTTAGCCTATAGATATTTAAAATTTTAAATCACACGCGCTTACACACACACACACACACACACACACACACACATATATATATATATATATATATATATATATATTACTTACACATTATTTTAAATGAATAACAATATTTAAGTAGACGCCTCGTTTATTTATTAAACAGTATATTTATTTATTTTCTATTATTACTTGTCTACTGGGTTTAACATTAAAGACAGCTTGTTAAAGATTAGCAGGATTCTCACTTGTACTCCCCTTGACAGGAGAAACCGACGGGTTTAGACCGATTCTGTGCAAGAATGCGGCATTGATCAAGACAAACTGAATTACCCGTCTCGAAATATACGTATCTACTCAGTTTTGTTTCCAAACGTAACCAAAGCGATTTCTAAAGTAATTTTTTTTTTATTAATCCGACAGATTTTATCTTGTAAACGTTATTTTTACTGGACACACTTATTTGAATAGACGTTCAGTTTTATTTAATATACAGTATATCTATTTATTTTCGTCTAGTGGCCTGAATATCCAAGAAATCTTACTGAAGAAAAAATATGCGCTTTCCAGCAACCTGCATCTCTCTTGGCATGAAAAACCGTCCTTAGATCCGACTTGTTTTAGGTTGACCCGACCACGGAGTGCGTCGTCGACGAAGCAAAGTTTAATAGTGCCTTTGAAATAAAGTTCGAATAGAGTTCGAATCCTACCGGAGAGAGCATATTACCTTGAATGAGATTTATTGAGTATTAAGGCCGATAGACGAAAATAAAAAAAAAATATATTACTTCTTTAGAATATATATATATATATATATTATGTCCCTCTACTCATTTTCGATAACTAACTTTTAAATTGAATTTTTAAAAATAACATCTTTTCTTGGAGCTTTTATTTTAGTTTTAATTGAATGCTAAATGATTAAATTTCATATTTATAGTAAGCAAAATACTCTGGTCTATTTAAAAGAAAATTATATTTATTAGTATCTAAAACTTTGTGATTTAATTTTAATTTTTCAATTTTTCGGCCATTTTTGAGCGATCGATTCATCTGTAAACAAAAGTTAATTCTCGGTTTTAAAAAATCTTGCAAAAATAAAATATACATCTCTGACACATCACTTTTAGAAAATGAGCAAATTTAATGATAAATTAATTTGATTTACACACGTATTACTTATTTATAGCTTGAAATTTAGAATAAAACTCTTTCTTAAACACAGTGTTGAACTTTCTGACCTTTCCGGCGTATTTAATATGTGATGAAAGCTAGACAGATGCGAGATAAGATAAATGTATAGCAACCGGTATTGACAAAATTGCCCATTTTTTCTGTAAGGGAAGTAACTGTGAAACACATGATCTTTTAATGTAGACACAGAAATTACTATAAAAAAAACTTCAAATAAACAAAAAACAAAACTAAAAATCATTTTAAAAATACGATGATTCGATGATTTGTATAAAACGTTTCAATTTTCGATTAGTAAATATCGTCTTCACTTAATAACTTGATAACCTAACGTGTACAAATTAAAAGTTTATCTAATTAAATAATGCTATAGTTTTATTAAATTTTTATCTTACTATTGGAAGCAGATTTTCGAATAAAGAGGCCAAATGGTTGAAAAAGATAATACATGATTTAAATTCCCAAATGAGTCCTGCGTTTAACCAAATTTGCTGACAAAATTTAATTTCTTGAAATTTCATGAATTTACTAGGAGGTGGGGGAAATAAGTCCTAAGGGTTTTTCTTTAAAATCCGACAATTATTTGATTTTTGTAAGAATTTTCAAAATTAGTGTTTGTCACCGGAAAAAGAAAAACTGAGTTACGTAATATTATGTTTTCCATTGTAAACTCTTGTAGCAATCTGGCAACCCGCAAGCAAAAATAAAAACAAGAATTTTACAAAAATTTACAAAATAATGAAAAAATACTTCGATCTTTCCACTTATTAATAACAAAAATATTTTGTTGAAAAAGTTCGTTTTTGGGGACCTTTTTTCTTCATAATGTGCTATTTTTTCAGCAATTTAGTAGAGGTACCTAATATTTTCTTTTTTTTTTAATCATCTCACCCCAAGCAAGGCATTCCACTGCCACTATTGCGCATGGGGCTACATAGGGGAAGGTAAAGAGAAGGAGTGGATAGACATAGGGAATGTCAGGAGAAAGGTGACAGATGAGTAAGGATAGCGAGGATGAGGGTCGGGCAGATGGGAAGAGTGCTTGATAGAATGGGAGCAGGTTAGTGTGTTAGGAGGTGTGTATTGACCTTACATTTAAACTCCTGGAGATTGTAGCCGTCGGGGAAGCAATCGTTTGGAAGAGAATTCCACAGTCGGGAAATGCGAGGAAAGAAACTGTTGGAGTAGAAGTTACGGCTGCATTTTATCGGTTTCACTGTAAAAGGGTGGGATCTAGTTGCTAATCTAGTATCTCGTGCAAATTCGTATTTAGGGGGCACCAGTGATCTAAGTTCATCGGAGCAGAAGCCGTGAAAGTATTTATAGAAGAGACACAGGGAAGCCACGTCTCGCCGGTGGAAGAGAGACTGCAGGCGGTCTGCCAAGTCGGTATCTATCACATTACAGACCCTCCTCTGAACCTTATCGAGAAGCCCGAGGAGAACAGCAGGGGCACCCGACCAGATATGGCAGCAGTATTCAATGCACGGGCGGATGGTAGATTTGTAAATATATACATATTTGTGTGTTTGCGTGCTAAAAATTAGCCTTACAAGGCTCGAATGAAAGTTGAACGAGCCTAGCTGGACAAATTTAGTGATTTTTGGAACTTGGTTTGATTGTGTTATGGTATTAAAATAATTTTGTTTGATCGAAATAAGGTACGGCAAGTCGATAAACGAAAACATGCACATATATAAATCTACCATCCGCCCGTGCATTGAATACTGCTACCATATCTGGTCGGGTACTCCGGCTATCCACCTAGGTGTCCTTGACAAAATCAAACGGAGAATCTGTAATGTGATAGATCCCGACTTGGCAGCTCGGATACAGTCACTTCTCGGATACAGTCACCAGAGCAATGTGGCTTCCCTGTGTCTCTTCTAGAAATACTTTTACGGCTTTTGCTTCGATGAACTTAACTCACTGGTGCCTCCTATATATGAATTTACTCGCGCCACAAGATTAACAACTAGGTTCCACCCTTTTACTGTGAAACCAATAAATTGTAAATGCAAATTCTACTTCATCAGCTTCTTTTCTCGCACTGCCCGCCTGTTTGAATTCTCTTCCATTTACTTGTTTCCCCGACAGCTACAATCTCCAAGAATTTAAATGTAAAGTCAATAGTCATTTCCTATCTCACTAACCTGTATCCTTTCTCTCATGCTCCTTTCTCTGTTCACTCGACTCTCATCAGTATTCTCATCCTTCTCTTACCCACTTCCTGACACTCCCTATAACCTGTCACTCTTTTACATAACTTTCCTCTTATGTAAACCCCTGCAAAACAGTGGCAGTAAAATGCCTTGCTTGGGGCAATATGATTATAAAAAAAAAGTTTCTATACTATTATAATGTGGATATAAAGTGGGGGATCAATTCTACATTACAATTAATATATAAATTTATCCCCCACTTTATGGCCACAATAATATATCTCTTTCCTACTTTCTGACACCCCCTATATAACCTGTCACTCTTTCTCATAACTTTCCTCCTATGTAACCCCCTGCACAACAGTGGCAGTAAAATGCCTTGCTTGGGGCGATATAATTATAAAATAGAAAAAAAGAAAACATGAAGCCTAAAAGAACTGTGGCGAATAGTCTTAAGCGTATTGAAAAAATACAGCGACAGAAACTCTCTCTTTTTCTCTCTAGACAATATATTTTTTCCTTTTCTATCACCCGGACAGCGACCTTGGTCAGCTGATGTCATGCGGAAGCCAACCAATCAAAAATGTTCCCGCCAAATTTAAAGTAGAAACGCATAGGCCTCACGACCATATAAAATAACAGCAAACCGTTTATAATTCTCTTCTTTTGGATTTTTGTTTCGCTCTCAGTCACACACACATGCGTTCGTGGAACTTCGCTTCAAGTCGTCAAAAATTCAACGAGCACCAAACCAAAAGGATCAAGTCTTAAAAAAACTTTGGCGGACCTGAAGGAGACTACCACCACCTTTAAATTTGTCGTTTTTCATTTTCTTTACTTTTTCTGCGAAGTTTTATCGGTTATTACATAAAGTTTTTGATTATCAAAAATAATTTAAAAAACTTTCAATATTTAAACAATTTTAGTGGGGGCTCAATTTCTCACACAACGTTATAGTAAATCGATCCTCCATTTTGGAACCACTCGCGTTGGGGTCACTTTATTTTGTTCTTTTGGGACGAGTTGTTGCTCTTGTTTTTGCCTTTTTTAAGTTTTCTTCGGTTTCTACGATGGCATCTTCCTCTGAAACTCCAGGATTGGCTTTATTAAAAATATTTCGCGAAGAATTCAATTGTTGAATATGTGCAAGCAAAAAAGTTAATTGCACAGGATCGATTTTCTATAAGGTTGTATGAAAAAATGCCCCCCCTAAAAATGTTTAAATGTTGAAATTTTTACAAATTCTTTTTGCCAATCGGAAAGTTTAGGGTTTAATCGATAAGATTTCACTGAAAAAAGTAGAAAATGATTGATAATCAACAAATTTACAGGACGTGGTAATGTGATACCAGCGAGTGGTTCCGAAATGGAGGATCGATTTACTATAAGGTTGTATGAAAAACTGAGCCCCATAACAAATTGTTTAAATATTGAAATTTTTCCAAATTTTTCTCAGTCGGAAGGTTTAGGGTTTAATCGATAATATTGCACTGAAAATGGTAATCAACAAAAATTTCAGGTGGTGGTAATGTCGTACCGGCGAGTGGTTCTAAAATGGAGGATTGCTTTACTACAACGTTGTATGAAAAACTGATCCCCCCAAACCAAATTGTTTAAATAATGAAATTTTTCCAATATTTTTTCAATCGGAAAGTATAGGGTGTAATCGATAAGATTGCACTGAAAAAAGTGAAAAAAAAAAAATGAAAAACAACAAATTTAAAGGTTGTTTCCTTCAGGTTCGCCAAAAATTATCCACATAGGAAAAGAGACACAGAAAATCATGGACTAATAAAAACAGAATAATCCACGCGGCCAAATACAGGAACTATTTATTTGAAACTTTTTATAACCTCCACACGAAAATACACGTAAAGTGATGAAGCTTCACATAAACGAACGAAAGGTTATACGAGTCGAGTCAACCACAAAACTAAAAATGATGGTGTAGTTCATACAAACCTGGCCTTTGTTAGTTTATTATCAAAACCACGTCAAACCACTGCTCACCCTACCGTACGACTAAATTACAGACCAGTCCTAAAATAGTGGGAGTGGGAATCTTACGATTTGGAAGACTTTTACAACAAAAGAAATGGACAGTATTTACACTATTCAGACTATTGTCCTCATCTTTGTTGACAATAGTCCGAATAATGTAAATACTGTAAATACTACCTCATCTCAGAAATATAGAAAAATAGAATGATCTATTATTAAACGTTGTACAAATGGCAAGAAAAATGAAGACAATAGTCTGAATAATGTAAATGCTGTAAATACATCATTTCAGAAATATGGACAAAAAATTGATCTATTATTAAGCGTTGTACAAATGGCAAAAATAATGAGAACAATAGTCCGAATAATGTAAATACTGTAAATGCTACCTCATCTCAGAAATATAGAAAAATAGAATGATCTATTATTAAACGTTGTACAAATGGCAAGAAAAATGAAGACAATAGTCCGAATAATGTAAATACTGTAAATACTACCTCTTCTCAGAAATATAGACAAATAGAATGATCTATTATTAAACTTCGTACGAATGGCAACAAAAATGAGGACAATAGCCCGGATAATGTAAATACTGTAAATACTACCTCATCTCAGAAATATAGACAAATAGAATGGTCTATTATTAAACGTCGAACAAATGGCAACAAAGATGAGGACAATAGTCCGAATAATGTAAATAGTGTAAATACTGCCTCATCTCAGAAATATAGACAAATAGAATGATCTATTATTAAAAGTCGTACAAATGGCAACAAAGATGAGGACAATAGTTCGAATAATGTAAATACTGTAAATACTACCTCATCTGAGAAATATAGACAAATAGAATGATCTATTATTAAACGTCGTACAAATGGCAACAAAGATGAGGACAATAGTCCGAATAATGTAAATACTGTAAATACTACCTCATCTCAGAAATGTAGACAAATAGAATGATCTAGTATTAAACATTGTACAAATGGCAAGAAAAATGAAGACAATAGTCTGAATAATGTAAATGCTGTAAATACAACCTCATCTCAGATATAAAGACAAATACTAAAATAAATGAACCGTTGATCTAAAATTGTGGGAATCACTGAAAAAAGAAAATAAAAGAGTACCGTGATATTTGACAGCGAAATCTAAAAGAGTTTACTAGGAATCTTTTTAAAAGATTACTTTCCAACATGAGAATGATCTCGAACACACAACAGTACTGGTGATAATATTGCTGAAAGATAACAGTATCAATGTCTAACTTTGACCAGCAATGAGTCCAGACCTGACACCAATAGAACCTTTGTGGTGAGAACTTTGGCTACTTTCAGCCTGATAATTTAATAGATTTAAAATTGTTTTCTTTCAAGCAATGGCGCAAGGTTCAGAGAACTTTTTGCATATTAGTCACTGATTATAGGAAAGGTTTTCTTGTACGTATTGACCAGAAAGCCATTGGCATTGAGTATTAGCTGAAACGTTCAACTAATTTTCTTTTTGTCGTTGGTCGATAGTTGATTTACACTAAAGATTTTTGAAAATTCATTTTTTGTTCAATTTATATTCCTCCCAAAATTTATGCATCATTGACCTTCGACAACAATTTTATTTTTGTAGAGGATCAAAAAAATGTAGTCATTCGAGAACATTTAATAAATTTAATTTCTGATGTCGCAACGTTATTTTTTATTTTTACTTTTTTTTGCTCTTAAGCTGAACAAATTCACGATCTCGTCTCCTTTATGATACACACATACATATATTCCTATATGTATACAAACATATTTATCTGCATATAATCATACGCACACACATACACATATTCGTATAACGCATGCACACATATATAAACTTATTTATGAACGGAACTTTGTCTGCGTGTGTGTCTCTGTGTGTGTCTCTGTGTGTCCGTTACCTATAGATTTCGAAACGGCTGAATCGATTTTCTTGAAAATTTACACAGTTGAACTATAAGCGTCTGCGTGTGTTCTTAGCTAGTTTTTGTGTCGAGGTACCCCAGATAAATATCGAAAATCGATAATCGAAAAAATCGGATCATAGAAGGAGTGGTCCGATTTTAATCAAATTTGATACACTCATACACAAAGACATAAGAAACGATATTCGGAAGTTTCAAGGTTGCAGTTCTTACAATAGTGCAAAAAATCGATTATATATATATATATATATATATATATATATATATATATATATGTATATATATATATATAAGGTTTGTGTGTGTGCCGCTTATCTGCCTTTATGTCTTTTTTTTTCGGCCCTTTTATTTTAGTTTTTGTTTCGGGTTTGGCTCTAAGTAGGTATCATTGTGGTTATTAGTCTCAGCCATGATACCATTTACTCAGAGGACTTATTTAGCCTTCAAAATTCAGTTTAAGACGAAAAATACTTATTTGATATCGATACCAGGAAATCAAAATTTGACTTACATCCATTCATTTTTCTTTCAGTCTACGGTTTCGATTTAACTGGAAACAACTATTGCTTTTTAGTCTTTCGTGCCAACGTTCAAAGTGTCTGAGCTCCAGGACCATGGATTAGTTTTAAAATTTTCAACGCCTGGCTATACTGCTAGTGCATTCATAAATAAACACAAGCATAAGCACATACACACACCTTCACTCAACCGAAGTTAGAAAAAACTAATTTAAAACTAATTTAATGGACATTTTAATAGTGAAAACTCGAAAAAAATGGAATGTATATCACGAATTCAATTTTCATCAAGTTAAATTGCATTTAAATACACACACACACACACATATGTATATATATATGCGTGTGTTAGTAGGGTATAGAATTAGTAAAAAGATTTTGATAAATAAGACTAAATGAAAGAATATTTTTTATTGACTATACGTTTCACCTTTTTGAGATAGACGTGCATCGGGTCATCCCCACCTCTATGACACATTTCTTTCATCTGACTCTAAAGGACCACGTGGTCTATGAAACAGTTATCAATTTTTTAATTTATCACACACATATATATATATAGTGCATCGAGGCAGCAGATACTTTTTCTAAACATATACTGTTAAATATTTGAGACAATGAATGTCTGTTATGTTTAATCGTGAGCCGTTCTCAATGTTGTATTTTGGCTTTAATTTCAGGTTAAAATAAAGACAAACATTCTCCAACATTTGGATAAATTTTTTAATTGGTTCTAAGCTTTCGGCTCACATGAGCCATCTTCAGTGAGGTTACAGGGACGTTAACATAAAAACATCTACCATCAAAACGCCTTTATCTTGTGTTGATATAAAACTTTGCTAAGCAACACGGTTACGTAACTTAGGTTTTTTTAAAACTTGTGTCATACGAAAGCCTTTATACACAAAAATACTATATAAGAGTGTGGAGAAAGGATACTACAGATAGAGGTTGGGTTAATATGTGGTGATACCGACCGAGCAAAAGCGAGGGACCGGATGTTCGCACTTTCACGAACAAAACGCAAATGACCAAATGTCGTCCGTGCGCATCCGGGTTCACGCAGGTGTTCCGGTTGAAAAATAAAAATTAATTAAATATTAAATTTCCAGTTCGCGAGCCTACGCGAATTTTATTTATCAGCCAATGAGAAGCCCAGAACCAAATACAAGTGTGAAATCCCAAAGGAGCTGCTGTGATCCAAAAAGAAGATATAAAAAGCGGATACAGAAAGCATTGACAGGTAGACCGACTCTAGGAGAAGAGAATAATTAGAATCTCCCTTGACCGAAGTCAAGTGGCTTACTATCCTAGCCTACCATCCCTTGTCTCTTATCTTTGCTGTCTCAAAAACTACTTACTGACCTAAGGAGCGAATACATCAAAGACATTCCTTACTTACACGCTCCAAAAACATTAATTCTCTTTCAGCATTTTATTTCCATGAACATTTTAACGTCCGTTGGCCCTATACTTCATGTATTACTTCATTTATAAAAACATTAATTGATATGTGTATATAAAAAATGTTATTTTTCTACTCAAATTGCCTTTCTTGATTTGTTATCATTTTATGACTTATAGTGGGTTATCTACAACAAGGCCAAATTCCGTTAACCTGGAACAGTATACAACTACCCTTCGCTAGAACGGACTCTCCACTACTAACAGAAAAACATTAATTGATATGTGTTATATATAAAATGTTATTTTTCTACTCAAATTGCCTTTCTTGATTTGTAATCATTTTAGGACTTATAGTAGGCTATCTACAAGGCAAAATTCCGTTAACCTGCAACAGTATACAACTACCCTTTACTAGAACGGACTCTCCACTACTAACAGAAAAGAATAGATAAGCAACCCACTATAAATATTAGTATGTGTTGAATTTATATGGGCTTAAAATATACCTAAATAACAAAATAAATATTGCGTCCGTACTTTGCGGTTTTTCGTGTTTCGCTCAGTTCCTCGAAACCCATTAATATTAGTGTTTATTCGTATTTATAAAACTGGTTGTAGATTAAAAATGGCCATATGATTATGTTGTTCTAAAGGTCAATCATTTTTCTTTTAATCTAGATTTTGTGTCATTGATAACGACTCTATGCTGTTTCTGTTTGTTTTTCTGTGTAGAGAAAACAAAAAGTTATTAAAAACAAACCTGCTACCACAATTGATAAAAACGAAAACCCTACTAGTAAATTGCTACACGAGCGCCTATAGGTAATTATTTATTTTCTATTTTACACAGTTCATTTTTCAGTAAATTTCTTTGAAATCCTTTCTTTTAAGGGTGTCCAAGCTCATGAAAACTTTGAGTGAAATTCCAATTTCTCTCGTCTCTCTGTGATTTGCTTGAAACATGGCCTCCACAGTGTTCTCTTAATGCCAATGCCTTATTTGATGTTGACCTGCCGACTTACTTTACAGTGTTCTGTTCGCTTGCAAAGACTCTTGCCTCATTTACTGTCGAAGTGTTTTCTACTCACCGTCGAAGTGTCTTCTCATTGTATCAACTGATCTGAGCCTTATTTATATAGAAGATTTTGGCTCCTCTATCCCCATGTGCGTTGTGGTGCAGTGGATATCGGCTCGGAACGAGAAATCGGGGAACCGTGTTCGAATCTAGTTGAATTCATTGCATTCACTTACTCACAAATATCCCTGGAAAAGGTATTAATCCGTATCTTCCTTCCATGTATGGGTTAAATAACAGGACAGATTGCGTTCTATAGCCTTGGCTGGCAACCAGTCTACCACAGAAAGCAATGGCAACTTACTGCGGGATAATTTTCTCCCCAGTCAGACATGATCGTCCAAGAGTGTTTCACGTATTGCACTTAACTGACTGACTGTCCCACTAATCGTGATGATATACGTCTCCCGTCGGTCAATAGATATATGAAAAGCAATTTCCATAAACCAGAATTGTATCCAACAAATGTGGGCAGCTTTTAAGCGCTGAGCCTAGAAGATACATATTTGTAACAAATTTTAAACAAGCCGTCTGGCCTATATAAAAATACACTTCTATCCAAAGAACTTGCGTTTAAAAACACAACTTAGACGATTAAAACAAAGCCTAGAAGCAAAGAAGAGAGTACTGCATTGTTATGTGATGTCTGTTCTTCAATATGGCTGTGAATGCTGGACAATATCATCAAAGATGAAGGAAAGACTTGAAGCAACCGAAATGTAGTTCTACAGAAGCATACTGGATCCAAAGTGGGAAATCAATTCCCTATTACAATCAATATATAAACTGACCCCCTTGTGATCAAAGCAGTTTCTATACATGTATATTCCTGAGATCTAAAAGCACAAGGACTCTTTTTAATCAGTGCTTGCAGGTAGGCATCCAAGAAGTCCAACTTAGAAAAAAATTCCCTATTTAATTTGGCAAAAAATCTTTCTGGACTTGATAATGGGTAATTGTAATTTTGTAAGTTTTCATTAAACCTCATTGAGAAATCAGCACATGTATAGATTTTATTATTCTTTTTCTTCACATAAACAGTCGGTGATGCCCATTCAGAGTAATCTACTTTGGAAGTGACCCCTAATTCATCTAGCCTTTCCTATTCCTTATTGATGGGATTTCATGCTGAAAAAAGTACACTCCTTTTCGGTCTGAATATTGATGTTACATTTTTCTTTAATTTCAAAATTCACTTTTGCTTTTGTGCACATGCCAAGACCTTCTGAAAAAAATCTTTTGGGAACTGTCTGTTTAATTCCGTTTTAAATTCTTCCATTGCCATAATAGTTCTTGTGATGATAATATTTACTTAGTTGCAGAAGAAATTGATTGGCACGTCCCAAAATTCCCTTCCCAATAAATTTGTAGCATTTTTTTAATCAGTATATCATCCAGATATGCTTGCTTGCGTGCAATCTAACACAGTGAGCAGTGTACCCATAATTTGTTGAAAAATGCTCAGAGCTACCTTTATCTTGAAAGGAAGTTGGTTGAATTTATCTAGATATTTATGAGTGTTGATAGTAATTGTGAACACCTTTTTTTTTTTAATCAGTGCTTGTAGGTAGGCATCCAAGAAGTCCAACTTAGAAAAAAAATTCCCTATTTAGTTTGGCAAAAAATCTTTCTGGACTTGATAATGGGTAATTATAATTTTGTAAGTTTTCATTAAACCTCATTGAGAAATCAGCACATGTATAGATTTTATTATTCTTTTTCTTCACATAAACAGTCGGTGATGCCCATTCAGAGTAATCTACTTTGGAATGACCCCTAATTCATCTAGCCTTTCCTATTCCTTATTGATGGGATTTCATGCTGAAAAAAGTACACTCCTTTTCGGTCTGAATATTGATGTTACATTTTTCTTTAATTTTAAAATTCGTCCCAGATATTTTATTTCCACATTTTATTTTACTAATGTTTTGTCTGTTTTTGCTTTTAATCATTATGTCATCCAGATTTGCAATCTAACCTAACGGACATTTTGGCATGAATTTATTGAAAAATTCTTAGAGCTACCTTTATGTTGGAAGGAATTCGGTTGATTTTACATCGACCTTTATAAATGTTGATAGTCATTTTGAACACTCTTGTTCTACCAGTATTTGTAGGTAGGTGTCCGACAAGTCCAACGTAAAAAAAAAAAAAAAATTCCATATTTAGTTTGGCGAAAATTTCTTCCGGATTTGGTAACGGTCATTATAATTTTGTAAGCTTTCATTAAACCTCGTTGAGAAACCAACACATACACAGATTTTATTATTCTTTTTCTTCATTGGAACATTCTTCAGCTATTTTTTGAAGAGCTAGTTTTGAATTTATTTCTAGTTTATTCTAGACCTTATGTTCGCGTCCTTGTTTGAAGTTAAGCCCTGAACGTATATCAGGCATTTAATCTTAAACTTCTTAAATTCTCCATTGACAACTCCTGCGAAGGTGACAAAATCGCCATCATCAAACTTTACTTCGTTTAGACAATTTCACCGTGGGTTGAATAACCCTAACCCTGCCCGAATGATTTTGATTATTTCCCTACAGCTTCCTCAAAATTTATCTCGCTTGGCTGTTTCAGCAAAATAAAGTTTGTGTATTTTTCATGTTCAGCAGGGGATAATTTTCTCAAAATTAGTTGGATTTTTTACATTTCAAATCGAACAATCCTTTTTGAAGATCCTTTTGTCACGGCGTACCGGGGCCGTGGCCTGTTGTCCCTTTAAATCAGGCTCGATTCTGGTCTGAGAACAAGCCGTCAGCCCATACTCGTCGGTCGTTGATGGCGTTGACACAGCAGCTGGTCTTTGGGTTGACCTCTTCAACTGTAATCTCTTTAACACAAGGTTGTGATTTTGATCTTAAAAGAGTTAAGCTGAATTATCACTGGGGTATCTTTTTTTTTTAATCGTATCACCCCGAGCAAGGCGGAAACGTCACTGATATGCAGGGGGCTACGTAATAGTGAAAAGATTGGAAAAGAAAAAGCCGGAAACCATATCCTAAACAGGGAACAAGGGATGGGTCTCTTAACCTGTTCAATAGACGTGGGTGGAGTGTGAACTGGGCGATAGATAGCTCTATCTACTCCAATTGAAAAACAAAAAACAAAAACAAAGTGAGAAGACTGGAAAAGAGAAAACCGGAAACCACAAACTAAACAGGGAACAAGGGATGAGCCTCTTAACCTTTTCAATAGACCTGGGTGGAGTGTGAACCGGGCGATAGATAGATCTATCTACTCCAAATGAAAAACAAAACAATGTGAGAAGATTGGAAAAGAGAAAGCCGGAAACCACATCCTAAAGAGGGCACAAGTAATGAGCCTCTTAACCTGTTCAATAGACGTGGGTGGAGTGTGAACTGGGCGATAGATAGATCTATAGCCAAGCTAAACCAAGTTGGATACGCGCACACAATTGTGGAAATAAAAACGGCGCCAATTTTGGAAATAAAAATAAACGACGCCTGAATAAATCATTAGATGGTATTTATATGCAGAAAAAATAATTACAGTTCTTCTTTTTCTTTTCTTTTTCTCAACCCGTTCCTAATAAATTTCGGCTAGTTTCTCTAAGATGGGCCAGACTTGGTATTTAGGTAACTGGTAAATTCAAAAGTCGTTGTTTGTATTTTTCAAAAATGTTTGTCGAAGTTTCGTAGGATTTTTTCTTCTTATTTTTATCATCATCAGGTTGGCTCAAGGGTTTCGTCGGAGTTTTCTTCTTCAGCAGATAACTTTAGTTATTACTTCAAACTTCGGGTGGCAACTTCAAACTCCGAGCAGCAACAGGAACTCGAACTGGAACTGCGGGTGGCAACAGCGTAGCAACTAACTCCGTCTAACTCTATCTCCGACTACAACTGACTGGGAACTGATTTTAGCCTCTGTAGGCTCTCGTATTTATGGGTGTCCCTTTTTACTGGTGTGGTGAGAACACATAAGGGGTTTTATGCAAATATCCTAAAATTCAACCAGTCCTCTTTCTCTGCTTCACATTTTCAATTCTGGAAGATTCTTCCTCTTCTTTGGGAGGAGCGATTACATGACGTCAGTCTCAGGGAAAATTAGAATGATACTTTTCCCAACAATTAACAATTGGTTTTCCCTTCTCTCAACAAGATCAATTTAATGTTTGATCTTCTAATCGTCCCGGTTGTGTTTTGCCGAGTTCCACCTGAGGAATTATGAATTTAAAAAAATATAATTTCTTTCTCTAATCGTTTTCGTATATGCAATGCTCCATTTTTTTTAACAAGGCGGCTTTGACATTTGATCTCCTAATCACGTCACCGAACTCTAACTTGGAGAATATGAATCTAAAAAAAACTCTCTTTTTTAATCGTTTTCGTCTATGCAATGTTAGACTGTTTCACTGCTTTCAACAAGGTCGCTTTGACATTTGATCTCAAACAGTCCAGCTATGTTTCGCTGGATAATAACAATCATACTGTACGATTCGATTTCATTTCTATTTTTCACCAGTTTGCAACCTTTGGGAAAACGAATCTCTTTCCGTCCAAAAAAATAACCCTTTCTTGTCCGAATAAAACAAAATTTTCTCTAACCCTTTTTCGTCCCTAAAAATTAAAATGATTTTAGTTAACCCTCATTTGTTCGTACGCTATGTTAAATACTCTCATATCTCTCCCTTACCCATCTTGTCATTTACCCGTAAATGACATTTCAAACCCCAATACATTATTTAACATGCACCATTTTTTAAGCACTATTAAGTTTTCACATGCAATTTTTTAAAAAAGTTATCTTTTTAGTCTTCTGTTTATATTTGCAATTTTTCATGTACTATAAAATTTTTAGATACAAGTTCTCTTATAAAATTTACTTAAGCAATTTAAAAAGTTCTTTTTCTTCTTCTGTTTATACATGTAATTGTTCATATACTATTAAGTATACAGATGCAATTGAAAAATTCTTTTTGAAAAAAAAAAAAGAAAATGAGTATGTGTGTATGTGTGTGTATGAGTGTGTTTTCTATGGCTAGTTCTTCTTGGTCATTGTTCTTTTCTGTTCAGCTGGGATCGTGGGTTTGTTCTCCACTGGCATTGACTGTACTTCCACTTCGTACGTCGAAGTCAATGCAACTTCTTCATCTTATGTTGGTCTGACCGAAGGATGAACATTGCCAGGCATCTCCCTTTTCGATCTGCCGCCACTCACCAGAATACCGTAAATCGATCTCCTTCTATAACTATAAAATCCCATATTACTGCTACTATTAGAGAAATAAATATCAATGTATCTATCACTGCTGACCAATTTATTATAATTTTCTTACTATCCTCCCAGGCCATGCCATCCTCTTCCAACATCATAGTTGACACTTTAATTGATTCATATTTATCCTCTCTAAAGGTTCCAGTAAGACCGGCATCTGCTTTAACGTAATGATGGGGAATTCATTTACTATTGTGGTCCACACTTCTGTGCAATTGTCCGAACATCTGTTATATCAATTCCACAACCGAATCCTTTTCCTCATATTTCTCCTCCCTCTGGTAATATGGGGGTAGGTAATGGACACTCCGAATGTCGGACATCCAAGGAGTAAATTTACTAAGGAGAGCGGTGGCCTTACTTTTGTTGTCCCAGTGGATTCTCCTCCACATACTTTGGACAGTCTAATTGATTTCTGAACTGCCACTTTTACTCTTGCTAATCGCAGTTTCCTTATCCCATCCCTCAGTTTGTTCAGTAGCAACTCTTACGGGTTTAAATCTGTCCTCCTCCTCGTCATCGTCATCATTATTCTTTCATTTTGGCCATTCCTGCAAGGATAACAAGCTTTTCTTCCTTTTATCCCCCTAATAACTCACTTCCTTACTTAATTATTCCGAAGCATTCTCACCACTTTTCTCTCTTACTGATAAGTGCGCGGCGCCTCTGTCCCAGCGGTTATGCCTCGCCGATACCACCACCGGCCGAACGGTAGCACGGACAAATGATTTCATTTCCACCGTAACGTGCGATCCGCTCACCCATCCTCTTCAACCATTGATACCTTTATTTTTCGGCTACGGTCTCTAATGAGCCCTATTCACCACCATCCCTTCTTATTGAGATTTGGTTTTCCCCGCCTTCCTCAATCTCTTCTTGAAAAATAATTCGGATTCTACTACCTCTGGCTTCTTTTCATCCCTTAACTGTTTTGAGGTATGTGAAAGAGGTATGTCTTTCTCTTATTTTTCTTCGGGCAGTCTTGATTCTGAGCCCTGGACCACTTCATTATCCGTCGACTGAACTTCTAACTTTTTAATTTCTCTATTTTCTTGGAGTTGTGAGAGAGGCACTTCATCTTCCTCTTCCCATTCGCTTGATTCTTGGACTTCTTCACGAGTATCCTTCGTTATCCTTTTATTTTGCTTTCGGGACGGAGCGGCGACATTGCAAAGTCCTCTCTGCAACGACAAAGACGGCGAGTGAACGGACGTTGCACTGACACGCAGACCGACCTGTCTAGACCTCTATGATCTATTGTAATTGGTTACTGATCTATCTGTCTCTATTTTTCTTTTTCCTCTCCTGAATATTCATCTGTTTCCAGTCCTTCTGACTCTTCACTTCTTGGGTTTTGGCTCATTCATTTTCCAATTAGCCACCTCAGCTAACATTAGATCATTGGAATGAGCTCTCTTTGTTCGACCTGCCATCTGGTTCTAAATTACGTATGACACTGGACCCGTTTGTTCTATTACTCTGTAATATGGTTCCCATCTTTTGTCCAGTTTTCCTTTTCTTAAGTGAATTTTGTAGTACACAAAATTTTCTCAACTGAGAAATTTTGAATTGAAAAAGAAATTTCTTTCATGGAAAGGCACAGTCCACGAGAGGACGGACGTGAAAACAAGCTTTCCTACCATTCTGAAGATGAGATTTTGATCTAGAAATATTAATGTATAATAAATAGATAATACCCAACACCATCTTTACCTTCCTTTATTTTACTAAACGCATTGTTATAGCCTTCAAGACCTACCCTCTCTCTCTCTCTCTCTCTCTCTCTCTCTATATATATATATATATATATATATATATATATATTTACTATTGATTATTTACGCTCTCACACACTGATTCAGCACTCTGGAAGAATGGTAGACTTTGTAAAACAGTAGCTACTCTGGTATGTACGCATCGCTCATTCATTGATGAATTAGAGCACTCTGGCTATTGGGCGTGTATAATGATAATATACACGCTAAAAAGCCTGCCTTCTTCTACCGAACGCCCATAACCCAGATGTATGAATCGCCGACTGACGCCAATTCGGTCGGGTTTCAATCCTGGGTTAAAAGCAATCGGAGTTTAACCGTACTGATGAGCTGTGATACAGCGAAACAGGTCTGTCTGCGAATGACTATATATATATATATATTTGTTTCTGATGAAGGACCGAGGACGGTCTGAAATATCAAATATAATAATACCTGGCTACCACTCAGCCAACTAGCGCCCAGCACAGTAAATATAAACGGCTACAAGCGACACCAATTCTATTTACCATGAAGTTCCTGTCCGATTCTCCATCTGACCAACGCTTGCCAATTCGCTGTCGCCACACTTCCTTACAAAACATACATCCGACTCTGGCCCATTTGGGTCGCCGAAGCAAGTCACTTCTACAGTAGATAACATTGGTAGATTTAAATTTACCTTCAACACAACAGTGCTTTTTTAATCTGCAATTGCAAGTAAGTACAATACGAGCTTTGGAAATTCTTTAAATCCTGTTCATTATGTGAATTGATGATATTATGATAATAATATTATCGCAGGAATAGCTAATTTTAATTGTTTTTGTTAAATATTTTACTTAGAGTGTTATCCTTGTGAAAATGTTTACTTACTAATATCGTTAGTAGTAATTTTAAAACTGGTATTGTATTCTTCATATCTGGCAATTGTATCTATCTTAATGCGGATCTGATCAATCTGCTATTATTAAAATGCGTATGTTAATTTGATTCATATAAAATATTCTAAAATAGGTTCTTGACTTCAAAATTAAAACATATTTATTAAGGCCTCATTAACAGTATTTAATCTAAAATATATTTTACTTTTGATTAAGTTTAATTTTACTTTACATTCGACACAAAATTCTTCAATCTTTGATGAATTCTGGATATCTTTTACAAAGTTTATTCTATTTGATTGACTGCTAAATAATTTCCATTTTTACTTAAAGATTTTATTTAAAAAAACGAATAATTCAATTATATTCAACGTCATTTCCAATGAATTTTGATTACTTATGAAGCGCGTCTTTAATGTTGAGAGAAATTTGGCGGCTTTGATGAAAAGAAGTCTTCTACGAATTTTGAATCTAGTTTTCCCCATCAGTGATTTTTGAAGCGATAGAAAAAAGTCATAATTTGTTATTAAACGGTCAGGTGAAATGTGTGGGGGAGGAAAACTGACCAACCGAATTCGAAAATGTTTCTAATGTTATTATTACTCTATATGGTTTAGCGTTGTCAAGGAGAACAACATTCTTCCTTTAATCCACTGTGTACGCTGACACTTTCTATAATCATCTATACTGCCACTGCCGTTAGTGTAGAGCCTATAACCTATTCTTAACTGTCGTATAAGGGTGATAATTTTATTATTACAGTTGGTTCACAAATGGCGAAAATTTTATGACATTACTTCCAAGATCAAATGCACGCGTTTTTCTCTTTTTAGTTGGATGTTTGTTTATTCGAGGTCCTGGGCATGACGGTAAACTGCATCTGGCAGCAAGGCCTCTGATTGGGAGGTTGTGAGGAGCATGAAACCACCTCTTAATTGTTGTTGTTCCCAGGTCCACCCTGACCCGGAGTGGTAGCACCTGTTAGAGTCCCAGCTATGGGCAAATAGTTAACCCCCAAACTGGGGTCAAAACACTATGAAAGTATAAAAATACATTTTTATAGAAATATATATATATATATAAATAGACTTTTATAGGAAAATATACATTTTTGAAGAAAAAAGTATTACCATAACACATTTTTGAAGGAAAAGAATATTCTTAGCAAAATATTTTTGAATACAAAACCAGAAGATATTTTCAGTTTTCTAAACTAAAAAGGATAAAAAAAAAGTTTTCATTATAATTTTACTAAATCAACCTTTTCATGATAACTGAGCATTAAGAAAATATCTTTTAAAACTCCACCTTTTTGGCAATAAATAACCCACAAAGGTTGATATACAGTTAAACAAAATTCAAACTGAAACTCAAACTCGTTTGTTCGACAGTATTGCCATATTTTGATGTTATCTTGTAATTTGAATATAAATGCGACAGTCTGCGCCATTGAAATAAAAGGGATCAAACCTGATGAGTATCGAATATGTGTTCAATCTTTTTCCACGTTGACTGGTATTACAAGGTCACACGTTCTTGAAGCCAGATTTTTTAAAAATCGGTTAAGAGAAGACAGTATTACTGACAATCAAAGCACATGAATCACTCGATTTCCAATTTAAAAAAATCTTTGTTTTTTTTAGCAAATAAATATCAAATAAAACATTTTTTTCTTCCGGAAAATTATTTTGTGATATTGTTTTCCATTTACCATTGGGAGAATTTTTCTCCACGATTCACTTGAAGATTTCCGGAATTCTGTATTGGTAATCAATACAAATTTGCAGCAATATGTGAGTGGAATTCTTGAAAACGATAGGCGCTCAGTGTTTTCTCAACTGGGATCGCTTGTCAATGAAATGGTGTTATCTTTGCACACATCCTGATTAGTTAAGCGATCGAAAATACAAGCACCAACGGCAACGTGGGTATTTACTTTTTTATGACGACACTGACCAAGACAATATTACGATTAAATTATTTTTTGCGTCTAAAGTTAATGGCAAAAGTTTGCGATTTCTGCAGTCGATAAGAGTAAAATAAAGAACAAAATTGTAGCAAAGCCAAACGACGTTTATTAAGTATTGATTTATCGAACGCAAAAAAACAACATTACAACAGAAGGAACATGGCGTTGAGTTTGTCATTCAATGAAGATGCATTTACCAATAATAATTTGAAAGCATAGAAGACATGTGAATAAATTATTCTATCAAGATATACATTTAAATTTCAATTATTTTTATTAATTCGTTCCCTAAATGATAGTTCTTGTGATTTTAGTCAGCAGAGCTTAGTTGCTACCCAAGATCAAATAAACTGAGCCCTCGAGTGAGGCTCAATTTCCCAACTCAGGCGTAACTCTGATCTAGCGAGTTCGTCTTGCTAACCATTACACCAAGCTGAAGTGCCTATATTGCTAGTTCTGTAGCTAAAATATTAATCTGACCTGAAGTTAATCAAAACGTTTATTCCCATTTTTATATATTATACTTCACTCATAACAAGGCCTAACAGCCACTCAAGTTAGAGTGAGGTTATTGAAAGGACATAGGAGGTGGAAGTAAGAAGTTTATTTTATGAGGATATGCAGGATCGATAACAGCTGGCCCTAGACTTGAATCAGTTAAAATTGTAGTAATTGGGAAAGCATACTCTTGGGAGTCTGTTCTAGAATCTAACAGTCCTGGGGTGGAATCAGTTAAAATTGCAGATTTTTTTTTAATTGTTTCACCCCAAGCAAGGCGGTAACACCACTGATATGCAAGGGGCTACACAAGAGTAAACAGATTAGAGAGAAGGAGAGTAATGAGAAAGACGAACCAGTTAGAAAGGAGCAAGAGAAGGGTGGGAATACAGGTGTGATGACAGTTGCAAAGGTAGAGAGAAAGGAAAGGATATACAGGGTGATGTAGAAAGAACTAGAATAAAATGATTAAGAGATGGGTATTGACATTGCATTTAAATTCCTGTAGGTTGTAGACGTCTCGAAAGCAAAAATATGGAAGCTAGTTTCACAGGCGGAAAGTGCGAGAAAAGAAGCTGAACGAGTAGAATTGTGTCACTATCTCCCGTGGGGATACTTTCCCTTCACCAGCAGGGATACTTTCTCTTCTCCTGCAGGGATACTTTCTCTTTTTTGGAGAAAATCGGAGAGAGAGAAATTGATATTAGTAATATTATTAGTTACGCTTTATTGTAATACGCGATGTGGACTTATGTAAAAAAACTATTTAAATACTCTCAAATACTTGTAAAATAAGGGAAATAGAAAAATTAACTATTTTAATACTATCATGAAGTTCTAAAATCCGGGGAATAGAAAAATTAACTATATTTCGGAAAGAAAAAGAAAAAATATAATTTTTCTTCTTTCGTGTTAGAAGCGGATATTTTTTTGGTAAAGCTAAAATTTTAGTAGCCATAATAAAATGACAGGATTATTTGATAGGGTCAGGCGGGGTTAAATTCCCTCAATAGATTTTCCTGGGAACAGACATTTGTGGGAAATTGGATACGACATGAGCTGGCGATATCTCATTCGTCAAAACTAATCCCTTCCGCAGATCGAGTGGGCGGAAAATGATTTCATTGGCCTAAGGTTTCAAGTCGGCTAGATCCCCTGAGAGGATTAAAAATGGTTATAAAAATAGACTCGATGAGAAAAGTTCAGTTAGCTGGGAGCAAACCTCCAGACGACAGGGAAACCAACCCCACGCCGACGCCGCCATCACCGCCACATTAGCCGCCGTCACCGCCATTGACCGCCTCTGATTCGGCAAATCTCGTCAAGTTCCGACAAGAACCCGAAAGAACTTTATTATTTTTTTAACATCACCCACAAAACGGACAGCTCCAATTTTAGAGAATACAGAAAAGATTTTAACGAAAATATGATGAGCTCTGTTTACTTTAACGAAACTTAGAAAATACATTTTTATTTAAGGATTGAAAGCTCTGATATTTTTAAACGAACTTTCTTTCTCCGTTGTAACCGGCATTCCGACATCTGTATTATCATTTTTGACAACTGTATCATCTGCTCCTGTGAAAAGAAAAACATTGTGTTTTTTTTATATATAAAGACATTCTTCGTAACTCTACAGGCGTGTTTGACCTTGTTTATTTATTTTATTAATTATTTTGGGGTCGTATTTATTTTTTATTAACCACAAGTGTGCACCAGTGTCCGGACTGGTTCTAAAAGGCGACTACTAAAATTGCACGACGCGACCTCTGGGATCAATTCCCAACGTGGGACAGTGGTGGGTTGTTGCAAGAGACACCTTGTAAACCAGCTTTTGTGACAACATCATCGGACGAGATCGTCATCTTCAGCAATAGCGACCGAACCAACCTGCCAGCCGGGTGGCAGTGTCAAAACTGGGATCGTCACGACCGTCAACGAGAACGAGCGTCACAATTAGACGGCCAGCCTCGGGTATAAAGCGTCACAATTAGTGCCGTCTCGACCAGGATTTGACTCGAGGGTTGCCAGCACGGGCATAACGTGTTACATAATTGTCGTCTGCATTTGGTTGATCTAACTGTGAATGAGTGAAACCCAGTTGCCAGTCTGGTTGCACAAATAAACACCTGTTGCAGGGGCACCAGTGACTTAAGTTCGTTGGAGCAGAAGCCATGAAAGTATTTATAGAACAGACAGAGGGAAGCCACATTCTGTCGGTGGGGAAGTCGGTGGAGTCGAGCCGCTAAGTCGGTATTTATCACATTACTGATTCTCCATTGAAGCCTGTCAAGAACACGGAGATGAATAGCAGGGGCGCTTGACCATATATGACAGCAGTACGGATGAATATACAGCAGTACGGATGAACAGCATGCACGGACGAATGTTTGATTTGTATATATGCAGGATGGATTCAAGCGCAAAAGGCATCCTGTTCCGACACAGTGACCCAAACTTCCTAGCAGTGAATTTAGCTATTGACTCAATGTAATGGTTCAACTTGAGATCGGAAGTGAGGGTAAAGCCGAGGAGGCGCAGTGTTTTGCTCTCAGGGAGACGCGCTTGGTCCATGCTTATGGGAGACAGGAGAGGTTGCCTGTGATGATTGACAGACAGCAGCTTGGTCTTATACGCATTGAAATTTCTGGGAAAACATTCTCTGGGCAGTCTGTTGTAGAATTGAACAATCATGGGGTGGAATATGAAGAGAATACAGATGAGTCAATCCTGTGTAGGCGTCACAGCAGGTCTTAGCTGTGAAGGTCAGAACTGGTGGAATCAAGAAATGTCGCTGGTCTGAATATCTCCCATGAAAAAAGCCTAGAGAGTATCGAGAGGCTCGCAAAGATTCGTCTCTATGAAAATGGTGGAAATTAAGTAATTACCCGCAAGTCTGCGTAAAATTATTGTAAAGCTTCAGACGAAATATGGCAGCAATACTCCACTTGTTGGTTTTATCTGGCTTCTAAAAGCAGATCACCAGAAGTAGACACTTTCTGGATCGATACAAGAAACTGACTATGTTTTCACAGTATCGTTAGCGATGAATATCGCATAGTGTCCATTTGAGAGTTCGGAGGTGAACTTCAGTCGTAATAGACGATCACAAAAAGAGCCTTCTAAAACAAACATTTTTCATGATAGGTGAGGTTTTGTTGCTTATTAAGCTGTGAGAGGATAGATAGACTAAACTATCGTCCGGTTCACACTTCACCCACGTCTATTGAATGGGTGAAGAGGCTCATCCCTTGTTTCCTGTTTAGGATGTGGTTTCCGGCTTTCTCTTTTCCAATCTTTTACTCTTTTACATTCTTTTCCTTCTTTTTTTTTCAATTGGAGTAGATAGACTAAACTATCGCCCTGTTCACACTCCACCCACGTCTATTGAATGGGTGAAGAGGCTCATCCCTTGTTTCCTGTTTAGGATGTGGTTTCCGGCTTTCTCTTTTCCAATCTTTTACTCTTTTACATTCTTTTCCTTCTTTTTTTTTTCAATTGGAGTAGATAGACTAAACTATCGCCCTGTTCACACTCCACCCACGTCTATTGAATGGGTGAAGAGGCTCATCCCTTGTTTCCTGTTTAGGATGTGGTTTCTGGCTTTCTCTTTTCCAATCTTTTCACTTTTACGTAGCCCCCTGCACATCAGTGGCGTTACCGCCTTGCTCGGGGTGATATGATTAAAAAAAAATATTAACTACAAGTCTCTGGTCATCTAGACCTTGGGAGTTGTACCAATAAACCGTGGTATAGTCTACACATATATTTACTAATGATCTGAGAATATTCTCAGGTAGATTCGTAATAGAGATTGGACCAAGGAGATAACTCTTAGAGATGCCGGCAATAATTTTATGGGCATTATGGAACATGGTTTTTAATTTATGTTTGTTTCTGTTAATGTATACTACAGGATAGTCAGTTAAGTACCATACGTGATACATGCTTCGGCGATCATGTGAGGCATAACTCGGCCGAAGATTTTCACGCAGTAGGTTGCCATTACATTCTGCAGAAGACTGGCTGCCAAATAACGCCAATTTGTTCTGCTATTTGACCCATAGCTGGAGGAAGAAAAGATGGATTAATATATTTCCCGATAGTATTTGCGCGTAAGTGAATGCAACGAATACAAATGGGATTCGAACTCGGCTCTCCGATTTCCCGATCCGAGCCGATATCCACTGTACTACAAAGCACATCATACTTCAGGTACAAATCTGATAATCTGATCTTCCTTTAATCCGACAAACATTTGATGAAAGCATTTAATTTTCATTTATTTGTTTCTTTTTTTATTTGTTTGTATTATATTTAGAATATTCGTCATCCGATCTTTTGCCACCACTCATAAATTGCATCTCATAATCTTAGCCACTTCATATTTTATTAATATCTAAACTTATTTATAAATGGATCTTTGTCGCTGTTTCTGTGTATGTGTGTGTATGCATGTGTGTGTGTGTGTGTGTGTCCGTTACCTACAGACTCCGAAACGGCTGAACCGATTTTCTTGAAAATTTACACAGTTGTACTTTAAGCGTCTGCAAGTGTTCATAGCTAGGTTTTGTGTCGAGGTACCCCCGATAAATATCGAAAATCGATAATTGAAAAAATCGGGTTATAGAAGAAGTGGTTCGATTTTAATCAAACTTAATACACTCATAGACAAAGACATAAGAAACGATATTCAGAAGTTTCAAGGTGGCAGTTCTTACAATAGTGCAGAAAATCGATAATATGTATATATAAAAGGCAAGACGTTTGTGTGTGTGTCTGTTTATCTGCCTGTATATCTGTATTTTTTAGTCCTTTTATTTTAGTTTTTGCTTCGGGTTTGGCTCTAAGTAGGTATAATTGTAGTTCTTAGTATCAGCCATGATACCATTTACTAATATCTTACCATTAATATCTAAACTTATTTACAAATGGAACTTTGTCGCTGTGTGTGTGTATGTGTGTGTATGCATGCGTGTGTGTGTGTGTCCGTTACCTACAGACTCCGAAACGGCTGAACCGATTTTCTTGAAAATTTACACAGCTGTACTTTAAGCGTCTGCAAGTGTTCATAGCTAGGTTTTGTGTCGAGGTACCCCCGATAAAAATCGAAAATCAATAATCGAAAAAATCGGGTTATAGAAGGCGTATCCGATTTTAATCAAATTTGATACACTCAGAGACAAAGACATATCGTTTCGATATTCAGAAGTTTCAAGGTTGCAGTTCTTACAATAGTGCAGAAAATCTATAATATATATATATATATATATATATATATAAAAGGCAAGATGTTTGTGCGTGTGTCTGTTTTTCTGCCTGTATGTCTGTACTTTTTTCAGCCCTTTAATTTTAGTTTTTAATTCGGGTTTGACTCTAAGTAGGTATAATTGTAGTTCTTATTTTCAGCCATGATACCATTTACTCAGAGGACTTATTTAGCCTTCAAAATTCAGTTTACGGCGAAAAAACTTATTTGATATCTAAACCAGGAAATTAAAATTTGACTTAGATCCATTCATTTTTCTTTCCGTCTACGGTTTCGCTTTAACTGGAAACAATTATTGCTTTTTAGTCTTTCGTGCCAACGTCCAAAGAGTCTGAGTTCCAGGACCATGGATTAGTTTTAAAGCTTTCATTACACCCGAGCAATGCCGGGCTATACTGCTTGGGTAAAATAAATACTTCAGTATTTGTCTATATTTCTTAGATATTTGCTGCCATTTTTGCAACGTTCTTTTCTTCCAACCTTCTTATTGTAATTTAAAAGTTTATTTCTTGAAAAGAAAAAAGTTTTCTATCTTTGCAAGGGGTATGTAAGTTTTTAAAATTTCTGATCCATCTATATTTTTGGGCATTATTGGTTGCTATCTCTCTCTTGTCGTGGAAGAAATCAGCAATATATTCATCTCATCTCTGAAGTATTTTTCTTTTTCTAAGATGAACATACCCCCTTTTGCTTTTATAAATCCTGTTGCTGAGCAGGCTTTTTCTCCTGTTCCTTAATCTTTTATGCATATCACTATTATTTTCCGTGCTCAGTCTCTCTACATCGACGCATTTGTCGTTGAGCCATTTTTTTTTAGTGTCTATGCATTTGCTTCATATTTCCTTGCATAGTTTCTTATATTCCGTTCCATGTCTTGGCATTGTTTTCTCTCTCTTTTGCTTCCAACGTGCTTTTTCCTTTGGGATGATGTCGTTCGCTGATGTCACTAGAGCTTTTCTTAGTGCGTCCCAATTTGATATTCTGTTTCCAATTTGTCCTTCATATTTCGTTTCACGCTCTCCGTATACATTTCCTGCAGTTTCGAGTCATTCCCGAGTCTATTGTACTGCAGTCTGGGTTAGGTTTCTTTAAGCTCTTTAGTTTTATCATAACTTTGCATACAACTGGTAGGTGGTCACTTTCGCAGTCATCACCAGGGTAGGCTTTCCAGTAAAGGACTGCGTTTCTGGATCCCTTGTTGACAGTAATATAATCA
This sequence comes from Ascarosepion bandense, assembly GCA_037127315.1. NCBI lineage: Eukaryota > Metazoa > Mollusca > Cephalopoda > Sepiida > Sepiidae > Ascarosepion > Ascarosepion bandense. Next base: position 2,278,194 of record JBBBDQ010001220.1, on the reverse strand, counting down.
ATTTGGTTCTTAATTTTTCCTCCTGGACTTCTCCAGGTCCCTAGTCTTCTTGGGTGTTCCTGGAAACAGGTGTCGGCTATTATCTGGTCATTCGCTGTGCACAATTTGACCTATATCCCACCACGTCTATTCCTAGTTCGAAATTGCTGACCGTTTCACCTTCTTTCCTTCAGCCAACTTTAGCATTTAGATCTCCCATAATAATTCTGATTTATTGTGATTTGCACACTGCCTTGGCATAATCGATCATGGAGTAGAAAGATTCTATTTCTTCTTCTGTACTTTGTGCTGTCGGAGCATATACCGCTAATATTGACGCATAGAGAAGCCTCCCTTTCAGTTTAAGTACTAGAATTATTTTAGATATCTGGCAGTATCCCAGAATGCATTTCATTGTGTCTTTATCTATTATAGTGCCGAATTCTTTTTCATTATTTTCACCACCTGCGTATATAATTCTAGATCATACGTGTTTCTGGTCTTTATTAATGATCTTCCTGCTGTCAACACTTTCCAAGTAGGCATCTATGCAGATGACACCACCATTTACTCCAGTCTCAATAGGAAATCTACTTAGGTTGACAAAGGTTGACTGCTGCTCTTGAAACGAACCTCCAATCAGTTGTTAACTTGGTCAGGAAATGTGCTGTGAATTTTAATTCCTTCAAAACAAAACAGCTTTCCTTTAAACACCACAGAGAAACTTTCCTGACAGAATTTCCTAATGCTAATATCCTCGAGAGCAACACACTGCAACTCCTTTTTAAATCAACTTGAAGTAACCAACACTTCTACTTCAACAGTTACTTTTCTCGCAATTCCCGCATATAGATCTCTTCTTTCGTTTACTTTCTTCCCTGATAGCTACAGTCTCCAAAATTTTAAATGCAACGTCAATTGCCATCTTCTATCTTTTTTGAAACCCGTTAATCTTTTATCATTTCTTCAATGTCACTGTACCCATTCTTTTCTTTCACTGTGACCCTCTCACATTGGTGGCCGTTCCGCTTTGCATTGGGAAGAAAGGATTAAAAAAGATAAAAACAAACAAATACAAAAAAAATTATCCCTATGTATGGGAAATTAAAAACCAAAAACAAACTACAAAAATGTCATGAAAAATAACGAAAACTAAATCAGCCTACAACAATCAATCTAAAAAAATTAAAACTTTTTCTGGAGAAGAAAATAGCTATAATTACCTGAAACAGAATTAGAATAAAAAAAAACCGTGTGTCAACGCTAAGTTTAATCGATCAGTGGGAAGAGACCAGCAGACAACATAGTAACAAAAATGGGGTCAGAAATCCAACCTTACTCTCTCAACAGTGAAAACGCACTTACACTCACCAAGCTCAAAGATCGTGTTTTCCCTATCTGTTGGCGCTCTCTCCACTTTTCCACGGAAATGGACTATTCGAATTGCTATATAAAATAGTAGTGATTATACCTCGAGGAAGGAAGTCGAGTGAGCGAGTCAGTCGGGTATTTCCGGTATTGCACCGGAAGTGTTCTACTAGTCAATCTATCACGTCTCTACGACTATACTGTATACTAATTACCTTGTTCTGTATTCTACTAATCCTCACCTCTTGTAAACACTTCTCTTTCCTGTCAATACACCTACTTTTATACTATTACGTTGTTTTGTATTATTTCACATAATTCTGTTACCCGACGTAACACTATCAAAATAAATAAATAAATAAATAAACGTTATAACCCCAGTAAGTAAAATCCACGCCCTTTATTTTCCGGGATGTTTTCTGATTCACTACGACAGAAACGGAAGGAAGAAAATTAGCAAAACTTTTGATACTCATGACAGTTCTTTTTGTACTAAAAATTTTCTGTAACTTTTTCTCGGCAGACCATGGACTCTTTTTCGAGGTAGGCATTTTTCTCTTTCGTTGCATTAACTTCCAAGACCATCACAGACAACTAAATAAACAATTAGAACTCATCTAAAAATGCAGTCACGAAAACAAACTTTTACTACGTTACTTAATTATGGAAAACTAAAAAAAGGAAAAGAAAATTCTATATATCTAATAATGTGCACAATATTATTTCTTGTCCTGTATAAGAAGGAAATAAATTGGTTCATATATCATTAATAGAGGATTGGCAAGACATATATGGATATTGTTAATATTTTGCAATTTTGATATTGAAGAATATAGAACATTTGCTTTCTCAATTGATCAGACGCATCTTTGTGGAAAACATTCCTGCTTAACCCCTACTCGTAAAAAAGTAAGATGCTTATAAATGTTTGTCGAAACTTGCCGACAGTAACTTCAAAGATAATACGTTTCCACAATTATTAAAATTCTGGAAGATGGGAAAACTCAAATTCATATCAGACAGTGGGTTAAGTGCCATACGTGATACACGCTTTGGGTGATCATGTCTTCAAGGAGACATGACTGACTAGGCAGAATATTTTCCCGCAGTGGGTTGCCACTTGTTTCAGAGGTAGACTGGTTACCAACCAAGGCTATAGAACCTAATCTGTCCTGTTATTTAACCCATAACTGAAAGGAAGAGACGGATTAATACCTTTCCCAAGGGTATTTGCAAGTAAGTGAATACAATGGATTCAACTGGAATTCGAACACGGCTCCCCGGTTTGTCGTTTCGAGCCGATATCCACAGCACCACAACGCATATTCGCGGAGTGAGAAGAGATGGATTATATTATTATATTAACTATAATTAGGTGAGGATCAGTTTATTACTTCATAACAATAGAAAACCGATCCCCCACTTTATGCCTGGTAGACGTTTTAATAATATTTACAACTATTATATTTAGTCAGTCAATTAACTGCCATATGTGATATACGCTTTGGGCGATCATGTCTAGAAAGAGACATGATTGGGCAGAAAATTATCTCGCAGTAGGTTGCCATTATTTTCTGCGATAAACTGGTTGCTAGAAAAAGCTCTCGAACCCAATCTGTCCTTTTAGTTAACCCATAACTGGTGGAAAGAAACGGATTATTAACTTTCTCATGGTTATTTATGCGTAAATGAATGTCATGGATTCAACTGGGGTCCGAGCTCAGCTTCCCGATTCATCTTTCCGAGTCGATATCCACTGCCCCCCACAACGCACACCCTGCACAACAACGCACATATACTAAACCAAAATTTAACTTGTTATTAGAAGATGGTCACTATGAAGGTCTTTGGTTAAATAAACACAAAAGAATTTCACACTTCATATCTAAACTTGTTTATAAATGGAACTGTGTGTGTGTGTGTGTGTGTGTGTGTGTGTGTGTGTGTGTGTGTGTGTCCGTCCGTTACCAAAAGATTCCAAAACGGCTGAATCGATTTTCTTGAAAATTTACACAGTTGTACTATAAGCATCTGCGAGTGTTCTTAGCTAGGTTTTGTGTCGAGGTACCCCCGATAAATATCGAAAATCGATAATTGAAAAAATCGGGTTATAGAAGAAGTGGTTCGATTTTAATCAAACTTAATACACTCATAGACAAAGACATAAGAAACGATATTCAGAAGTTTCAAGGTGGCAGTTCTTACAATAGTGCAGAAAATCGATAATATGTATATATAAAAGGCAAGATGTTTGTGTGTGTGTCTGTTTATCTGCCTGTATATCTGTATTTTTTAGTCCTTTTATTTTAGTTTTTGCTTCGGGTTTGGCTCTAAGTAGGTATAATTGTAGTTCTTAGTATCAGCCATGATACCATTTACTCAGAGGACGTATTTAGCCTTCAAAATTCAGTTTACGACGTAAAAACTTATTTGATATCGATACCAGGAAATCAAAATTTGACTTACATCCATTCATTTTTCTTTCAGTCTACGGTTTCGCTTTAACTGGAAACAACTATTGCTTTTTAGTCTTTCGTGCCAACGTTCAAAGAGTCTGAGCTCCAGGACCATGGATTAGTTTTAATGCTTTCATTACACCCGAGCAACGTCGGGCTATACTGCTAGTCTTTTAATAAAGGAAAATATATTAAATGCAACCGGTTTTTATAAATCTTAGTAAAAAGATTATAATTATATTTCTCCTAAATTATGAAATAAACATGATTATTTACCACTTTGACATGAACCAAATTTTGGTAAAATCCACGGCCTGTGAAAGAAACAAATATAAAATAATGAAAAAATACTTATAAGTCGTTTCGTTCGTTAAATAAAGAAATTTTCTGATATAAGAAATGCGATTTTGATGCGAGGCATTGTCTTCTTCTAATGTGAGTTTGCTCGGTGGAATGGAATGGTTGGGCGGCGGATGTACGAAATTGACGTCACTTACCGTTGATGATTTCTAAATGAAGAAGACGAGGAAGAAAATCCAAAGAGATAAATAACAAAAGAATTGAAAGAATACAATCTGAAATGTACATGACAAATAACAAAATAAAGACGCAGATCTCCCCCCTCCAGGAAAAAATAAAAGAAAACAAATACTTTCTCTCTTTTATGCCACGAGCATTTACATCTCATTTCAAAAGCCGAAAGACAGACAAGTCATAATTCGACTTCACATCGGCAAACTGTAATTATTTGACGTGTCTATACAAGAATAACAATACCAGAAGGCAAATCTCTTATGTAAAAGTATAAATACACACATACGTATATATATATATATATATATATATGGAACATTACTGTATATATATGTTTGGAAGGCAACCTTTCTTTTAAGCATCTTTCACTGAATACGACAGACAGGGATGATTTAATTAATCTTTTATTGAGTTCTTTTCCACCATTTTAACATCTTTCGTTTTTTTAGGACTTAAAGAATATAAAAATTGCCAATAGTTTTTATTGTTCAGAGCAATTTCGGTGAGTGATTTAGCCATTCTTAAGAATTTTCTCTTTAGTATGTTCATTCCCCAATGTTTTGTGAAACATAATAGTTTTTTCTGTTTGAAGATTCTTGTGGAAGAGTGACCGTTTTGAGCATACGAAGCTACGTTAACGTGAGGATAAGTTCTATATTTAGAAATCACTTAACAAGCCATCCCTCTTTCTCTATCTTTATATATATATATATTTATATATACAGGGTGACACAAAAACAACGGAAATTTTTGAATTGTGTATTGTCTGACGAGCAAGTGGCAGCACTGCGAAACAGTGCGAAACACGAAGTAAACACTATGTCATTTCAGTAAACATGGATTAAAATGAATTTCTAAGCAAGTTATGGATGTCAAATGAGGTCTATTTGTATCTCACATGTTTCGTAAATAATCAGAACTACCGTTAATCGGCAGAAACAAATCCTAATGAAGTGCATGAGCACCCTTTACACGCTAGTAAGGTGACAGTATAGTGTGCTGTTTCATTACCTGGGATCATAGGACCTTATTTTTTTTTAATGTATAGGGGATCTCAGTCACTCTCACTGCGAATCGTTACATGGAGACACCTGAATTGAACAATTTTTCACACATTCAAGAAAACTGGTTTTAACAGGATGGAGCGATAGCATACACTGCACGGCAATCATTGGAGGCTGTGCGAGAATTCTTCGGTAACCATGTGATCTCAAGATTCGATAATGTTCCATGGCCCACTAGATCGCCAAATTTGTCCGTTTGTGATTTTTTCTTGTGAGGCTATCTCAAGAGTAAAGCTTACACGACTCGGCCAATAACTCTGGATGAGTTAAAACAGAGAATTCATGATGAAATTCACAGTCTTCTAGCTAAGATGTTGTAGCGGTCAAATAGGAATCTCAACAGCAGATTTCAAGAATGCATTCGTACAGGAGAACGCTATCTACTGGAGTAATTTTTTAAAAATGAAAATTCCATCGTTGTTTCTGAAATGGCATGTTTGAACGTTCAATTATTTTGAATAAATATTTTTCTTCCATCACTCTTGGTTTTATTGGATTGTAAAAAGTTCCCATCTTTTGGGTCACACTATATATATATATATATATATATATATATATATATGTGTGTGTGTGTGTGTGTGTGTGTGTGTGTACGCATGTGTGCGCGTGTGTGTTATTGAAATGAATAGACATTTTGTGTCTACTAAACTTGACTTTCCTATTTTCTAAATTATGAATAAACTTACACAAATTTGTTTGCTAGAGATACACTCACTCAGTTTAGTGTCATGCACGATACACACTTGGACAATCATGTCTCTTTCGATTCATGACTAACTAAGCAGATTATTTTCCTGTAATAAGTTAACATTTGTTTCTGCGGTAGACTGGTTGCCAACCAAGGCTATCTGCTATAAAGCCCATAGCTAAAGTCAAGAAAGATGAATTAATACCTTTCCCAAGGATATTTGTACGTAAGTGAATGCGACGAATTCGGATGGAATTCGAACTCGGCTCTCCGATAGACTAAACATCCGACAAGCAATGAAGTGTCTAAGCTTCCGTTTGATGCCTAATTACACTAGACAATAGCCGGCTACCCTTTTTTTCCAAGCACATCATGTCACAGATACATGCTCAAATACATTTTCCCCTGTTCAACATGTTATTTAGAAAGAAAGTGCCGATACAGATACATGTGGTCAAACACGGATCTCCAGGCTACAAACGTAACCGTTGAATTTGTTACGCTACAACAAATCACGTTATCATAAACAATTGGTATATAAAGCGCTCAGACAGCATTCTGAGTGTTTTCTGTATTTTGCAGCATTCCAGTGCTGTACTTCATTGAAATTCGCTAATAGCGACTTAACAAAAATTCCCTTCCAGTTAACGTTACAAAAACTAACGTTATAAGACAACACTACCCGTGGTTTATACCATAACTATTCTGAGCTGACGTTAGTTACAGTCTCTAGAAGACAGCGCATAATTTGTTATAGTTAAGTGTTTGAACAACGTTAATAAGCTCAAAAGTTTAAATATAAACTTATTTATAAATAGAACTTTGTCTGTGTGCGTGTATGTGTGTGTGTGTATGTGTGTGTGTGCGTGTCCATTAACTACAGACTCCGAAGCGGCCGAACCGATTTTCGTGAAAATTTACACAGTTGTACTATAAGCATCTGCGAGTGTTCATAGCTAGGTTTTGTGTCGAGGTACCCCCGATAAATATCGAAAATCGGTAATCGAATAAATCGAGTTATAGAAAGAGTGTCCGGTTTTAATCAAATTTGATACACTAATAGACAAAGACATAAGAAACGATATTCAAAATTTCAAGGTTGCAGTTCTTACAATAGTGGAGAAAATTGATAATATATATATATTAAAAATCAAGATGTTTGTGTGTGTGTCTGTTTACCTGCCTGTATTTCCTTTATACAAATCCACAATTTTTATCTCACTAAACCTTCACACAAATATTCTTTAGGCTAAGTCTGAGCTCAAGGATCATGGATTAGTTTTAAAGCTTTCATTTCACCCGAGCAACGCCAAGCTATACTACTAGTCTGAAATAAATGAAAACAATTTGTAAAAAAGTAATGAATTTTATTCATTAATGCGACATATTTTTATTATTTTAAATTTTATTTGTAGTCCAATAGCCGAATTTGATTAGACGAGACGCTTCGTTTCTTTTAGTTAATGATAATTTCATAAAACGGCCTGCATACAAGTGAAACGTTACTTTAAAAAAAGGTGCCCGTCGGCAGGATACGAACCTATATATACATACGTTCGTTTTTATGCATGTGTCGGGGTTTCTAGGATGTACAGTAATATTCGAAACAAAGTGAACATAGCGAGACAAAATGAAAAAGATGTCGACAACGCGTTTTGCAGAGATTTTATGGCATCTTCAAGTTAAAATGAAAGAAAAACAGAAGTATAGGTAAGGAAAGTTAGTTGGGATCTATGAAGATAAGCAGGGACCATAAATCAGTCAGTTAAATGATACACGCTTGGGCGATCATGTCTCGAAAGAGACATGACTGACTGGGCAGAAAATTATCCAGTAGTAGGTTGCCATGGCTTTCTGAAGTAGACTGGTAGCCAGTCAAGGCTATTGAACCCAATCTGTCCTGATACTTAACACAAAATAACTGGAGGGAAAAGATGGATTAATACCTTTCCCAAATGTATTTGTGCCTAAGTGAATGCAATTTGCCAGCCATAGAACCCAATCTGTCCTGTTATTTAACCCATAACTGGAAGGAGAAGAGACAGATTATATTATTAGATTAAGTATAATTTATTGGTGATCAGTTTATTAGTTCATAACAATATAAAACTGATTCCCCATTTTATACTCAGTTGTAGCCTTAATCATGTTTTCAACGATTATATTCAGTCAGTTAAGTGTCATACGTGATACACGCTTTGGGCAATCATGTCCCAAAAGAGACATGACTGACTGGGCAGAAGATTATCCCGCAGTAGGCTGCCATTGCTTTTTGAGGTAGACTGGTTGCCAGCCAAAGCTATAGAACCTAATCTGTCTTATTATTTAACCCATAACTGGACGGAAGAGACGGATTAATACATTTCCCAAGGGTATTTGCGTGTAAGTGAATGCAACGAATTTAACTGGAATTCGAACTCGGCTCTCTGATATCTCGTTCTGGGCCGATATTCACTGCACCCGAACGCACATCCTCAGTTTACCTTAACACATCCTTAAACAGACTCCACAGTCTTTCTGCCTGCCTGTTTGGAAAGTGATTTTTCTATACATACTTGTACATACGTGTACATACATACACACCTAACCATATATATATATATATATATATATATATATATATATATATATATATATATAGTTCTAAGTTGTGATAATAGCTTGCATATATATATATATTAGAGCCATTTTTAAATAAAATGCCTTCACAGCGTTCTTCGTCACCGTCACGAAAGGGAAAAAGCGGAAGAAATGATGATCCCGATACTCCGAATATGAGAGGATGCTGACCATTAGTTCGTAAATCGCATTGTGCTATTGTTGTCTTTACAATGACCGGTTATATAACGTATGATCCTGATCTTAGATTTACTGTTGAGAACTGCATGATTAGCGGACTCTCAGTGAATTTCCTTCTCGGTAAATCTTATTCTCTTCTGATCAGACAGGCATTTTAAAAGTCAGAATCGTGTTTCAATCTATTGTCTTCAGATTGCAGCTACGTAGAATATCTACTGTATTCATAAAATCTTTTATGATGTTTCTCGATGTTTTGCCGGTGTAAATCAATGAAGTTTTTTTTATGGTTGTTTTTGCATATTTCTGCCTTGGTACTGTTTTTGTTGCTATCTCGTTTGATGTCAACCTCTAACTCATATTGTTTCAGAAGTTGTGTTCAGTTTAACTTCAAGGCTGATCAAGTGTGTTTCGATGTAAGCTGTTATGGAGTTGGTAGTTAGAATTATATGCTAAGTTTTATTATCATTACAAGGATTGTTATTATTTGTGGAAATTTGGTATTTTTCTTTCATGGATTTTGTAGGCTTTGCGTTTCTCTTTGTACAAAAAGAAAATTTAGGTATTGTAGACTTTCTTAAGTGTTTTTGATATATTTTTCTGCTTCCGGGCAGGAATTTTGAGTTACAGATTCTAAGAGCTCTACTAAAAAAAAAGGTCTCTAAAAAGTTTATTTTTGCGTTTATGTGAGCGTGTGTATGTGTGTATGCGTGCGCTCAGGGATATATATAAGAGTGTGTGTATATATGTACACTTATGTAGAAGTATGTAGATAAACATTCTCTCTTTTTAGTGTCAGTGGGCTGATTTAAAATCCAACAGATACCACCTGATTCTAATATGAAAATATAAATATGCAAATTATCAAACAAACACCAGACAGGCAGACCCTCTCTGGGATCGGTCGATGGATGCGCCGATTATATTCATGTAGGTGAATATAAAAGCGAACATTGCGGTCAACACTCATAGGCAATAGTCTGTTTTATTCTTGAATGAAATCTTCCGACTATTTGAATTTAAGCATGAAATAGATGTCCGCCATTATATATATATATATATATATATGAAATGATTTGTTTGAACATTATTTTTGATCGATACTCATGTTTCAGTAAATATTCTGTTTTTAATTAAACAGTATTATATATTTATTTCTTCCGGCCTGATTATTTACGATAAATTTTTATTACAAAAATGTGTGTCATTCGGCAGGATTCGAACCTGCGACCCCTATCCACATAGGGGAAGCTACCATGTGATCTGGCGCGTTTTAATTTGACTTCGTTTAGACTGATCATCATTCGTGGTCGAGAGGTCTAAAACGCGCCAGATCACATGGTGGCTTCTCCTATATGGGTCGCAGGTTCGAATCCTGCCGAATGACACATTTTCGCAATAAAACTTTTTCGTAAATAACCAGGCCGGTAGAAATAAATGTATAATACTGTTAGATTATAAACAGAATATCTACTTAAATACGAGTATCGATCAAAAATAATGTTCAAACAAATCATTTCAAACTGTCGGATGTTTATAACCAGTTTCGTTAATCTTCGTTAATTTCCGTAACATGATGATTATCGTAAATAATCAGGACGGTAGAAATAAATATATAATACTGTTTGATTATAAACAGAATATCTACTTAAATACGAGTATCGATCAAAAATAATGTTCAAACAAATCATTTCAAATTGTCGGTTGTTTATAACCAATTTCATTAATCTTCGTTAATTTCCGTAATATATATATATATATATATATATATATATATATATAGCAATCGATATTCCGGAGAAGTTTCCTTGTTTGTTTTAATCTAACAAGCTAGTCTCGTAAAAACATAAAATCCTTTCGCAAAGTCTACTCCTTTAAATCTTTTTTACAAGTAGTTTAATCTTACCGAAGGCCCCGACATATGACCTTGTGCCCAAATAAATATTTCAGCTGACTTCTGCCGTCTCGGTGAAGCCTGAAATAGGTAGACTGTATTCTCAACATAGCAGTGCGGAGTGGGTATTAAAACGCCTACCACAAATTTCAACCGACCACATAAATGCTTATAAACTTAAATATAAATGCCCAACATTATCGGCCTTTACACGAAGTAAGCACTTACAGTCACGAATATAAATGGTCAATATTTACCCATTCCAGTTGCAAGGAAACATTTATTGACTCAAATATGATTGATCAGTATTTACCTATAGCTAAATGAAATAAATGCATTTTAACTCAAAGAAGTGCCTGATATATACACTACCGGCCATAATTATTGGGCCACTCGAGTGTTTTAAAAAAATGGTGTATTTCATATTATTTTTAATATTTATTGCCAAATGAAAATAGTATGGCTTTTTTGTTGTTATTACTTTGCAAAATTTACAAGGCAAGGAAGCAAAGATTAACTCGTTCCAATCACCCTACATTTTTTTCGTTCTTGATTGATGAATCTGCATTATAGGTAATTATTAAATATTTATAAATTCATTTGATGCACATGTTATTGTGCAATATTAACAAAAGAACCATTCTATTTTCATTTTACAATTATTCCCTTGGCAATAACTATTAAAAAGTATGAAAGACATCATTTTAAGACATTGGGGTAGCTTAATAATTATGGCAGCTAGCGTACCTTTTGCTGAAATACGCTTTGGTATTGAAATATAATTTTTAAAAGTACTGCAGGATTAAATAACCCAACCGAAGTTGCTATGAAGCAAAAGCAACCATCCTCAACCATAGGGCACTTTGCTGTGTCACGGTTAGTTTCAATGCAATTTGGTATCAAGTGTTATCTGAGTGTTCCCTAGCAAGCGACCACTTTAATTCTTTTGTGCTAGTAAGCTTAGCATGTTGGTCCGTTAAGTAGCAGCGTGCAAGTTAATAAACAGTTCAGTTCAAAAATACAATTTTTGGTGCTTAAAGGAGCTCTTCAGTGATGTCCTGCCTTTATTGCCGATTTTGGGTTTTTAAACATCATTTTAGCTCCGGCAGTAACCCTGAATTTCGGTCCTGAAGTACCAAGGCTGACTCTTTGCTTTTGTGTTACTCGTCTAGATTTAATTTTTGTTTTTTTCATTTCGGCAGAATTCATACTTTTTATTATTAACTCTGACCAATGGGAAGAATTAATTTTCCCGCCCTCGCCTATTCAATAACAAAATCCGAGTTGCACTTAGTCTTTGGTCTGTATTCGCGGCTACTCTTTCTGGTATGTTCGTCCATTTTTTCTTTCTTCACTAAATTTAACCCCTGTACTTTGAATTGCTAATACTAATCATATTTTCTTACCTCTATTTATTGACATAGATTTTGAAACAAAATTTTACTATTTAACTTGTCTCCAATTAACAGACTATAGTTCAGTTTTTAGTGGATATTCTACTTAGAGGAACTTACACGGCTATACGGAATTAACTCCAGTGGATACTTTGGTAGATCACCGGAAACCTGTTTGGATGATCAACAAACTATTTTTGTATCAACAAACTATATAAGGGTGTTCAATTCTCTCTGTTGGAATCCCTCTTGTGGTTTTTTGTCAATATAAATACAGACACTACGCATTAATAAATCCATCATATACACTATAATTAAAGTTATGTTCGAAATTCACTGGGTGCTCAATACTTGTAGCCTTAAGTCATGCTATGCTAAGTTTAATAAAGATTTCAGGCTCTCTGATATTAAGTAGTAGTTAGTAGGTTATTTATGTAGAGCATTAAGGTAAACTTTAAGATGATGGTCTTTTCGTAAAGAGAAGAATCATTTGATTGATTTCTTTTTTACGGTTTATCAAACATTTTCAGGTTAATTAAAGCCATGTTTTGAGATGATAAGAATATTTTAAAGATAATGTTTTCTTGATGCACGAACTTTTAATTAACCCATAGATGGAGGAGAAAGACATGGAGTCATACCTTTTCCAAGTAGTAAATATAACGAGTCCGACTTGAATAGAGTCTTGGATATCCAATTACCAAATCAGAACTGTTATCCTTTACACCACCTGCAAATCGATGCTTACAGTATCTGATATTCCCAAGCAGCCACTCATCCAATTCCGACGTTGCTTTACTTCTATGATCATACAGAAACTGGTATTTCAACATAATTTTGCCGTAAGCTATTTCGGTACTGGCTCTATACATTGGTGTCATACAAGTAAAATTAAGGTCTGCCTAACGTTGTACAAATTGGTAGTTCGAAATTCAGAATATTGAGTTCAAATTTAAATTCAAATTATTCTTAATTTACAAATACATAAATTAAGATAAAACAATATTAATGCATGGAAAAAAAATTTATGTACTAATAGATAGTGTTGGAATTAATTAGAATTTAAATTTCTCAAATCAGAGCAATTAAAAAAAAATACATCTTTCGTTTATACCAGACCAACAAAGCTAAATGCAGCTCAGGACTTAACTTTTTTTTTTTTTTTAATCATATCACCCCAAGCAAGGCGAAAACGCCACTGATGCGTAGAGTGAAAAGATTGGAAAAGAGAAAACCGGAAACCACATCCTAAGCAGGAAACAAGGGAGGAGCCTCTTCACCTGTTCAATAGATGTGTGTGGAGTGTGAACCGGGCGATAGATTAGTCGATCTACTCCAATTGAAGAAAAAACAATAAATAAAAGAGTGAACAGATTGGAAAAGAGAAAGCCGGGAACCACATCCTAAACAGGAAACAAGGGATGAGCCTCTTCACCTGTTCAATAGACGTGGGTGGATTGTGAACCGGGCGATAGATTAGTATATCTACTCCAATTGAAGAAAAAACAATAAATAAAAGAGTGAAAAGATTGGGAAAGAGAAAGCCGGGAACCACATCCTAAACAGGAAACAAGGGATGAGCCTCTTCACCTGTTCAATAGACGTATCTTTAAACTGTGACTAGGTTTTATATGCAAAAGAGGTATTGTCAAATAGTTTATGTAAAATTCATAGATATGTGTTTTCCAATGAAATAATTTGTACTATTATGTATAGCGAGTAAGCATGAAAGCAATTAAGTCCCAATTTTCAATTTCAGATTGATATTTAGTATTTTTTCAGTTATTATAGCAATTTGCAGTGTCAAGAGATTATTTGCAAGAACTAGAATTTAGTATTATGGCTCGTAAAAAAGAACTAACAATAAATAGGCTGCTTCAATAGGCTGTTAAGAGTTATTGAAATGAAAGGAGCATTTGTACAATAAATTTTAGGAGGTTCTTCATATTTTTTGTTAATATATCTTTTATTTTTAAAATAAAATTTTTATTTTAAAAATATTTTTTTCTGTTTTTCTTTTAAGAAATTGACGAATTTGTTCCAAAATCTTTTCATATTATTTTTTTATATTAATTTTACAAGGTATAATAATGTAAAAGTATCAAAATAAATAGTTGCAAATAAACTACTGACAGTCAAATTAGTCTGTTTTGTTAATTTAGTAATTTTTTTCCAACCAAAAAACAATAGTTTTCTCTATCCCTGTATATCTAAGTTGAATAATATTGAGTAGAAGCTAAACAACATCATAATAGAACTTTAACACTAAAGACGCAACTCTTCGTACCAATTTATAACTTGCATATAATCTCTAGACGCAGTTTACATTGTGAGATCCTCTACTACTATTCTGTGCAGAAAAATACAATCTTGGCTCATTAAGCCTATGGTTGACGAAACCAACCATTTTGGAGGAACGTAATAAATAAATCCATCTGTAAAATCATTTCACTGCTCGCCGTTTTTAAGGTGCCGAGCCATGGGGCATATACTGGCGTTTTCATCGTCGTTATTCCCACACCATAATAAACGAGTATCGAAACAACTTCACCAATAATACAAAGATTTGAAACACAGGTACGGTAAAAAAAAATGTTGAAGATATGCTTAAAATTTATTGCCATATGGAAGTTTGAAAACCCCTCTTATTCAATGGGATAACCCTTGCCTGGTGAGAAACTCGTGCCCCACTGAAGAGAGATACAGCGAGACGCCCTCGAAAAAATGTCTTCCATTTTTTGTCAGTGTGAAACGGAAGCAAATAGCAGAACGGCATGGAAGTGTCACATCTATCAGGCAGCCTTTCTCTCCCCCAGGACAAAGCCGCAAGTATGGAAGTGGCAGTCGCGAACAGTCGGGAACGCGCACATTTTAACCTCTCTTGGAGTCGGTGAGCAGAATTTGCTTCCATTTCGTATAAATATCCTCAATCATTCGATAGAATGCGTCAGGCATGAAAAACCCTCTTAAATCTTCGTAGAAGAAGCAATTCCATGATAAAATAAAGAACTAAGTTTGATAATCACTAAATGCTCTGTACGTGTGATTTTATGCCAGATTTTATGATACAAATAACCTAAATAAATTAAAGCATTTCACAAAATAATGTCTATTGCAGACATTTAATAACGAACCTCAGTAAAGTTTTTTTTTTATATCACGTATTAAGGGCAATGCGGTGAGTTAACTCTCCGTGAGAGATCTACATTTGGAATCTTGTGTCAGACTAAAGATAATTACTCAAGCTAACTGTGTTCCGACCTAATTGTAGAAAGTTTTGTAGTCAATGAACCACGGAAGAGATTTTTAAAAGCATTTTCAACATGGTTGGATTTTTATCTATTAAGGCTTCACGTAATGGGCCATGACGTTCGATAAAAATTGTGACAAAATTAAAATACACAAAAAGTTTTTTAAAAATTCATTAAAAATATTTTTTTTTCATTTAAAAAAAAGTTTTATGTTTAATATTCAGTTTTAAAAATGCACGTGCTGGAAATTTTCACACATGCCTAATATAATGAAATTAACTTTACATTCTTCACTCAAAATTTGAAAATGAAAAACATTTTCCTTAATAGGAATGTATGACAAATTTTAAAATTAAATAATTTTATATTATTTAATATTATTTAATGTAATTTATAAATTTACTAATGGTGTAAAACAACATTTTTATTAATTCAAAATTGATCAGTATCTAGAATTTAAGTCATTCCTATGGCTTCCTAAGAAACATGTCTGAAGCTAATTCGAAATGCTTACAGACTTATTTGTTGTGGATTAAACATCGACCTGTTTTGACAGAATTTTAATGCCAGGTCGAAATATTAAAGACTAGCATCGTAGTCCGGCGTTGCCCGTGCAACTCAGAACATTTTAGTAGTAAGAGAAAAAAATCTATTTTGTTTTTGTTTTGCGAAAACGTGATTTGATATTTTGTGTGACATTGTAAACAACATTGCGTTTGTTTTTGTTTCAAAATTATAGGGGAAAATATTTACATTTTTTGTTGACTAAATGAATTTAACATAAAAATAAAAATTATTTATTTTGTTTTACGGAAATTAGAAATATAAAAACTATTACGCTCTCAATTCTGAAATTTTCGAAGAATATTTAAAAATGTAGACATTTAATTTTAGAGGAAACAGTTACATTAATGCCACAGGAATTACAGACAGTTGATTTCCTGCATGAAATATTTAGCGAAAAAAAACTTTTTTTAAAAAAAATTTTATTTGCTGAAGTATGAAATATTAAAACAGAAAAGAAAAAAGATTTAAATAATTAAATTAACCATTGGCACTTTTTTTTGCACATTTTGTTTTTGATTGAAAAAACACATTTTTAAAAGTATTTCATTCGTTTCAAAATTACGGGGAAAATATTCACATATTTTTGTTGACCAAATGAATTTTTAAAACGTCGGAATAAAAATTAAATATAAATGCTCATTTTTTTAATAAAAATATTTTAGTTGCGTTTGACACGTGTGATTTGATTTCTGTGACGTAATCTAGCAACCATCTTAGATCTTAGATGTTTTACGAGCAAATGTAAACAATCGGCTCCATTGGCCAAAAAGTGCGAAATGGAAAATTGCTGAACTTAAACTCAAAAAGTATGTGTCGACCTGGCTTCCCTGTAGATATGTGTCCCTAGAAAGTTTGAATGGCGTAGCTTAAAAAATGTAGCCGCGCATAGGGAACAGTCACACACACTCACAGATTGCCTTTTATATATATATATATAGAGAGAGAGAGAGAGAGAGAGAGATAATCATTCAGGCTGATTCGTAAAAAAAGGAAGGATTCATTGAACTGATCCGAACTAAATAGCACAAGATAAAATGATTTGTATTATGTACGTTAAAAAAAAAATTAACCGAATACTTTTTAAAATATGTCATTCAAATCGATAAACATTATTTGGTGTTTCTTCTGTCTATATTTCTGATATGGGGTGCTGAAACTATTTACATTATTAGGAAATCTTTGTAGCAAGATTCGCGATGTTTCGGCTGCCGTATGCTCTAACATTCTTCAGGAGTAGATTGTTCTTACTCCCGGCAAGATGTCTTAGTCATCGTCGTTTAACACATCTAAGTTTATGTTCCCCGCTGATGTATATACCTGTAGCTGTGTATTGAACTCAAAACTCATTGGGTCAAGTCACTGGATTCAACCTATGCTTTGATCCAATAGGCCATGTGGGCTGATATCTGAATATGGCAACAAAGATGAGGATAACAGTCCAAACAATATAAATCATGTAAATAAATACTGGTGATTCTTGTTTGTAAGTAAACACTTTTTGAATATTGAAAAGTAAATGACTGCTTTTTTTTTTTTGCAATAATATGGGAGAACATAATTCCGTCATTTTGTTATTTAAGTGTGAAGCATAGCTTAAGGATGTGCGTTGTGGTGTTGTGGATATCGACTCGGAACGACAAATCGGGGAGCCAAGTTCGAATTCCAGTTGAATTCCTCGCATTCACTTACGCACAAATACCCTTGAGAAAGGTATTAATCCATTTCTTCCCTCCAGTTATGGGTTAAATAATAAAACAAAGTGGTTCTATACCATTGGCTGGCAACCAGTCTACCGCAGAAAGCAATGGCAACCTACTGCTGGATAATCTTCTGCCCAATTTGTCATGTCTCTAAAGAGACATGATCGCCCAAAGCGTGTATCACGTATAGCACTTAACTGACTGACTGAATATAATAATTGAAAACATGATTAAGGCTTCTACTGGGCATAAAGTAGGAGATCAGTTTTATATTGTTATGAAGTAATAAACTGATCCCCCAATAATTACTACTTAACAATATAATACATCTCTTCCCCTTTTAGCTATGAGTGAAATAATAGAACAGATAGGGTTCTATAGCCTTGGTCGGCAACCAGTCTACCTCAGAAAGCAATGGCAACCTACTGCGGGATAATCTTCTGCCCAGTCAGTCATGTCTCTTTCGAGACATGATCGCCCAAAGCGTGTATCACGTATGGCACTTAACTGATTGATTGAATATAGTAGTTGTAAACATGATTAAACCTGCTACTGAGCATAAAGTGGGAGATCAGATTTATTGTAATTAACTGATCCCCCCACTAATTATTACTTAATAATATAATACATCTCTTCCCCCTCTAGCTATGAGTCAAATAATAAGACAGATTGGGTTCTGTAGCCTTGCTTGGCAACCAGTCTACCTGAGAAAGCAATAGCAGTCCACTGTGGGACAATCTTCTGCCCATTATCACGTATGGCACTTGACTGTTAGCTTAAGGGGCTTAAGTATTTGTGGCTATTAAACCGTTGGCAAAAAAATATTTTATTATATTTGGTGGATTTGCAGATAAGAAATTAGTGGTATGTTTATTAAATAAAATCAAAGGGTAAGTATATGTGGGAATGTACACATAGGTATATATGGATAAAAGTTAGTATAAGTAAGTGGGTTGACCTGATGGGGTCAAATAGACGCCTAAAGTCAGGGAATTTTTTTTTCAGAGGTCATGCTAGCTTAGACAGTCAAAATAACTTCAAACGGATGCTACCCATATTTGGAACTGGACTCTATATCCCATTCTCCCCTTCCCTCCCACTCCTTCCTTTCCTTCTTTCTCCCCCCTTCCCCTTACATTTATTGTCATTTATTTATTTGTTTGTAATCTTATGTTTATTATTATTATTTTTATTATGTTCCCTCTTCATTTTAAGAAAACGTTCATTCCGGCAGAAATTTTATGCCAGATGCAGGAAATATTGTAAAAGTGTCTGATGATATGAGCTAATTAAGCTCATCGAAATGAACTATAGTTTATAACTAAAATGACGTGTTGAGTTTTTCTCTCTCTCTCTCTCTCTCTGAATATATATATATATATATATATATATATATATATATATATATATATCTTCCTCTTTTTCTCTTTCTTCTGTCCCTTCAAGATGTTGGCAATCATGACTTTCCACGATTTCCCCTCTCTTGTAGTTCTTTTTGCCATTTCTCCCAAACCTTGCTTCACCACTCAAGCTCGCAACGTAGGTTGTGTGTTGATTTCCTCTATCTATCTTACCTTCAATTTACCCTGTAAGTATCAGATTTTCCAAACCCTCTTTCCTCATGTGCTCCCAAAAATTTTCAAATGTCTCTTTTTGGTGTTAATTGTGTTCTTTTTGTTGACATTCTATTGAGAATTTTCTATCATTTGTAGCTCTTAATAATTTTTGTCTCTTTGCGATCTGTTCCAAACACTTCCCCGCCACCCGTTTACTCAAGCTTGCCAGGTAAGTTGTACTCTGCTTTGAGTCTATCATCATGAGTATCAACTTTTCTCATCCCTCTTTTCTCATTTTGAGTCCCAGAAACCTGAACCGTTTCTTCCTGAATCTAGCTGAGTCTTCGTGAAAATATGACTTGCAGCTTGCTGAATATCGAGGAAAATCTTTTTGTTGCGTGTTTAAACAGCCCCACATTATTAATGAAGCTTTAAAATATAAAACATTTGCAGCCTTCTGAAAAATCAACAAAGATAGAATTATATATATATATATATAAAGTAACTCATTCAACCTCAACAGAAACACTAGACTGCAGTTTCGTCCTATATTTGGGTCTCATCAGCAATGCGCATCCACTACCAGGAATTTGAAACCAGACAGTTGCGTTATTAAGCAGATGTCATTCCAACGGTACCACATGTCATACCAACGGTACCACATGTCATACCAACGGTACCACAGACCTCGGTTACGAAGAGGTAACGAATCAAACTCAATATAGCGCCGCTTATTCACATATTCCGTAATGAAACTCTGTTGAGCTTCTTTTACCCATAGGACTGTGTCTCCCATAGCCACGACTACTATCACCAAGCCGCTCACACCGAAGCATTATAAGCCGGTTCAAGCAACGATATAAAGACCTATGAGTAAAAGGAGCTCAGCAGAATTCCACCACGGAATATGGGAATAAGCGGCGCTATATCGTGTTTAATTTGTTAACTCTTCATCACCGGGGCTTGTAGTATGGTTGGTATGACGTTCGCTTAATAACGCAAATGTTTCAATTCATGGTAGTAGATGTTCACTGCTGATGAGTTCCAGATATAGGACGAAACGGTCGTCTAGGGGTTTCTGGTGAGGTCGAATGAAAACTCGATGAATTACTTACTTAATATTTCAAATCCTCCTACAATTTCTAGTATATATATATATATATATATATATATATATATATATAGGAAAGAATATTAATAAAAGTTTTGAATTTAAAAATGTACTTTTTTTGAACAGTATTTGTTTATTTTTATTATATTTTATATTTCAGACCGTCCTCGGTCCTTCATCAGAAACAAGTGATTTTTAAATTTGAATTAGAAACGTATTTCACGACGTGATGTAAACAAAAAATATTCGAACGCTATCGTGAAATACGTTTCTAATTCAAATTTAAAAATCACTTGTTTCTGATGAAGGACCGAGGACGGTCTGAAATATAAAATATAACAAAAATAAACAAATACTGTTAAAAAAAAGTACATTTTTAAATTCAAAACTTTTTATTAATATTCTTTCCTATACATATTAAGAGAGTATACGTGGATGATCGTCACTATATATATATATAAGTTAGAGAAAATTTTAAAAATTCAAAGGTGTCGGATGCACATTTCGACGTGAGATCTCTGATAGAGATTCCACATCACCTCAGCGACATCGTTCCATTCCAAATGAAGAAAAACCTGGGACTATATATATATATATATATATATATATATAAAACTATATATATATATAGTGATCCGTAGACAGATCTGTTTCGCTGTACCACAGCTCATCTGTATAGTTAGACTCCGATTGCTTTTTAACCCAGGATTGAAACCCGACCGAATTGGCGTCAGTAGGCGATTCTACCTCTGGGCTAAGGGCGTTCGGTAGAAGAAGGCAGACTTTTTGACGTGTATATTATCATTATACGCGCCCAATAGCCATAGTGCTCTAATTCATTTTACTGAATGAGAGATGCGTACATGCCATAGTAGCTACTGTTTTTCAAAGTCTACCATTCTTCCAGAATGCTCAAGTCAGGGTGTGAGAGCGTAAATAGTCATCTGCTGACATATATCTATATATATATTTACAAAGATAGATAGATAGACCGGTTTTATACCAGTAAAACTTATTTTTGGTATGTTTTATATATGCAAAATAAATGACTCTATGTATATAAATGTATGGTGTATATTTTAAAAAAGGCAGGTGTAAACAGCTCAATGGGAGGATATTGATTGCTTTGAAAGGTCAAAATCGAGATTTTTTTATTGATGCAAAAAGCCTATTTTCTTTAACAATTTTTGTTATATTAAGAAAAACAAAGTCTATTAAGTTACGGCCTGAGCACGAATGTCATTTACGAAATTGAATTCCAAGTGGATTTTGTGTCTTTCTAAAGCGAGTTTTATTCATGTGAGTCAAAATAGATCTCGTGTGTGAATGTCGATGGCGTAACAAAACCTGTGGGGAATGTCTTACAAGACGAGACCTGATCAATTGAACGAGATGAAAAGGGAAATCCATGAATGGGTCAGCAAAGATATCGATGAGAGAAGAAATATATCATTCATACGGGTATTTTATTGAGAGCACGAACGCCTACAGGAAAGTGACGTACGAGAAACAAAGACACACACACACACACACACATATATATAAATATGTCTACATATCTGAAATGAGGTATTGCAATTATTTGGATTATTTAAATTGTTAGAACCGTTGTACGTTCCGACTTTTATTCAGGCAGGTAATTGGAATTTTGTACCGAACCGTTTATTTCGTTCGTCGAGGCTGACTGTTCTAGTTCCACGTGGCATGCACATATGTATGTATATATATATATATATATATATATATATATATATATATATGCATGCACATATGTATATATATATATATATATATATATATTATTACGAAACTTTTTATGTGTATAAAAATATGTATATATGTGTATAAAAATATGTATATATTTACATACATATATATACATATGACGAAAATGTGTTTCAGGCTTAATTTGACTTCGTTTAGACTAAACGTCATTTGTAGTCGAGAGGTCTAAGACGTACCAAGTTACATGGTGGTTTCCTATGTGCATAGGGGTCGCAGGTTCGAATCCTGCCGATAAGATAACATTTTTTTCTAATAAAACCTTATTGTAAATAATCAGGCCGGTAGAAATAAATATATAATACTCTTTGATTATAAACAGAATATCTACTTAAATACGAGTATCGATCAAAAATAATGTTTAAACAAATCATTTCAAATTGTCAGTTGTTTATATCCAGTTTCGTTAATCTTCTTTAATTTCCGTAATATATATATATATATATATATGTATATTTGTAAAAAAATCTGGTACAAGCCAAAGATTTTGTGAAACTCAGTGAGCTTAATATTGGCCAGTGTAAGTTACATCTGAATGATTTTTCCTCGGCAGGTGCCTGGATTCGTAATCGGATTTTTCTGATGCCAGTTTAGGGTGATTTGGCTGCTGATTATTTTGCTGGACCACGAAGCATCAGATGACAAATATTTGCTTCAAATGACAATCTGTCACTTTTTATTTAGTCTGTTGTTGATTAAACTGTCAGATGCTCTTCGATTTAAATATCTCGATTTGAAAAAAACACGCACGTAGAAATTTAGATGCGAGTTGATTTGAAAGAACGTGCTTATTAAGAAAATAGTTTTACCTATCTCTCTCCAAATCCACGTGTTTGAGTGTGCAGCTATTCTTCCTGGGCGTGCAGTAATGATTTTTTATGAATAACGGGATACCAGAAATGATTAATTTTGACAACTTATTGATTGTATTTATTTCATTTCTTTTCGTTTAATTTCGAAAATAATCTCAACAAGTGCGTGATCTCCTTCTGATGCTGTTATTAAACTCTCTCTTTCTCTCTCGTGCAAACTTGTCTATGTCTATCAATATATATATATATACATTTATATATATATATATATATATATATACATTTATATATATATATATATATACATTTATATATATATATATACATTTATATATATATATACATTTATATATATATATATACATTTATATATATATATACATTTATATATATATATACATTTATATATATATATACATTTATATATATATATACATTTATATATATATACATTTATATATATATATATATACATTTATATATATATACATTTATATATATATATACATTTATATATATATATATACATTTATATATATATACATTTATATATATATATAATATATATATATATATATATATATATATATACATTTATATATATATATATATGTCATTTATATATACATGCATATATATATTTTTTTCTAAACATATACTGTTAAATATAAGAGACAATGAATGTCTATTATGTTTAATCATGAGCCGTTCTAAACGTCGTATTTTGGCTTTAATTTCAGTTGAGAATAAAGACAAAAATTCTCCAACATTTGCATAATTTTTTATTAATTTGTTTCTAAGCTTTTGTCTCACATGAGCCATCTTCAGAGAGGTCACCAAGACGTTAACACAATAACATCCGCCATCACCGACGATTTTATTTTGTGTTGACATAAAACTCCGCTAGGCAACGGCAGTAGTTACCAAAAATAACAAACACAGTTCGCAAATTTGCAATGCGGTTCTATGACGTCACATCGTGTGATAGCGCGAAATGACAACAGAACCATGTATTCAAATGCAATCTAATGTGTTATGTCCGGATTTAAAGGTGATTTTATTAAGTGTAATTGATTTTATTTTCAACTGAAATTAAAGCAAAAATATACGACGTTTAGAACGGCTCATTATTAAACATAATAGACATTCATTATATTTAACAGTATATGTTTAGAAAAAAAAATATATATATATATAACTAGAGCATTCTAACTACTGGCTTATGATATGCTAAAACTCTGCCCCCCTTCTACCGAGCGCCCATCGCTCAAAGGTAAAATCGCCGACTGACGTCAATTCGATCGGGTTTCAATCCTGGGTAAAAAGCAATCGGATGTCTAACCGAACTGATGAGCTGCGAAACAAATCTCTCTGGGGATATATATATATATATATATATATATATATATATATATATATATATATATATTGGTCTGCGTTTTCGTCATTTTGTAAGGATGAATTGCCCTACATCAAATTAACTAATTTTGTATAATAATTTAATTGCTGATTATGTGGGGCGTACAACCTTACATTTGGAAACAAAAATGAATCAACATGTCCCTTCTAAAATACGATTTGGCAACATAGATAACGTATGTTATCTTCCCTCTACAAATATGAAATCGGCTATTGCTCAGCACCTAGTAGAGAACACAGCCTGTGCCAAATCGTATAGGAAAGAGTGGTTCAAAATTTTACATGTAGCTAGTTCCAATAATCATTTAAAGAATTTGGAATCAGTTTGTATATCATCACGGAAGCCTTCTCTTTGCCGGTAGAAGAAGATTGTGAAATCTCTTCATTTGCTGGGGAATATTTCATTTCAAATGTCCCTCGATAATTATTTACACGCGATATAAATATATATATATATATTTTTGAAATGTATATTTGTTTCCCCCTTTTTTGCTCTTCATTTTCGTTGCTGTTCTTTTCGTTTAATTCAATTTTCCCAACGATTTTCTCCTGATGAGATGTTGGTCGAAAGGGCTCTTGAGACTTAATAAATTCATAGTTTTTAAAGTAGTGTACAAATTTTGTACCTGTAAACATTTGTTCATATATATATATTTATATAATACTATAGTCATCCGCAGACAGATCTGTTTCGCTGTATCCCAGCTCATCAGTACGGTTAGACTGCGATTGCCTTTTAACCCAAGATTGAAACCCGACCGAATTGGCGTCAGTCGGCGATTCTAACTCTGCGCTACGAGCATTTGGTAGAAGAAGGCAAACTTTTAGCGCGTATATCATTATACGCGCCCAATAGCCAGAGTGTTCTAATTCATTATTGAATGAGCGATGCGTATATGCCGGAGTAGCTACTGTTTTCAAAGTCTCCCATTCTTCCAGAGGGCTCAATCATGGTGTGAGAGCGTAAATACTATAGTCTTCCGGAGACAGATCTGTTTCGCTGTATCACAGCTCATCAGTACGGTTAGACTCCGATTGCCTTTTAACCCAAGATTGAAACCCGACCGAATTGGCGTCAGTCGGCGATTCTACCTCTGGGCTACGAGCGTTCGGTAGAAGAAGGCAGACATTTTAGCGCGTATATCATTATACACGCCCAATAGCCAGAGTGCTCTAATTCATTATTGAATGAGCGACATATATATATATATATATATATATATATATGTACAAAGGTTATAGCAGAGTAATGGATTGTGGCGCAGAATCAGAGAGCCGTGTTCAATCTTCAGCTGAGTTCATAACATTCACTTACCTTTCTGAAATACATGAATCCAACTAATCTCCCCCAACTATAGGTAAATAGTAGAACAGACTGGTTTCTATGGCCTTGGGTTGTAACCAGTCTAGAAATGGTGATTCGGTAAAATAGCTCATCTCCAAGTAGTCCTGGGACACCCAGGGGAATGCATCGACCCATAAAACGTTTAGTAAAAGTTCTGCCTCTGATGGGTGATGGTCGAATGTCACTAGTCTGGTTGTACAAGGACCACCTAACGATAGATTTCTCAACATTACTGTTACTGAGGAGATGATGATGGCAGGGTTAAATAAATATTCAACCAATATAAGCTAGAAAACATTGGGTTACTGAAGTTATATTTCGGGCTAAGTTATTCAGTGCCATACGTTATACACACTTGGACGATCATGTCTCGAAAGGGACATGACTGAATGGACAGAATATTTTCCCGCAGAAGGTTGCCATTACTTTCTGCGGTAGACTGGTTACCAACTAATCTATCCTGTTATTTAACCTATAGCTGGGAGAAGAAGCAACGGATTAATGCATTTTTCCAAGAGTATTTGAGCGTAGGTGAATACAAGCAATTGAACTGGAATTCGAACTCAGCCCTCCGATTTCTCATTCCGAGCCGATATCCACTGCACCATGAAGTACATTCAATACTGTTCGTACTAAAATTAAAGATCCTTAATAGTTGTTTATACTGTCGATATAAATGCAAATAATTAGTCTATAATACTTTGTATCACTGATCACAACCATTCTATCCGAATAAAATTCATTTATGTCCTTTCCATATTGTAGAGCTGTTTTTGCCCACATTACCAAAATATTTCAATATTACTGAAGGAAGTTAATGTCCCCGGCTTCTCCAGATATTAATCCAATAGAAAAGTTGTGGTCCATCATTAAGAGATGTATATGGGGAAACAAAATTCAAGCACGAAATAGTATTAGGGAGAAATAAAAACTACTGCAAGTAATATTAAAATTACAACAGTCGAAAATCCATCAAAAAGGTTGAAAACTAGTCAAGGATATAGAATGTCAAGTAACGGATAATAACATTTTCAATTAAAAGATAATTATGAGATTTTGTGTCAATCAAATATGTGCTTATATGGACAATATTTTTTGGATTTATGCATAGACTAGCAGTATAGCCCGGCGTTGCCCTGGGTGTAATGAAAGCTTTAAAACTAATCCATGGTCCTGGAGAAATGAATGGATGTAAGTCAAATTTTAATTTCCTGGTACCGATATCAAATTTTCTGCACTATTGTAAGAACTGCAACCTTGAAACTTCTGAATATCGTTTCTTATGTCTTTGTCTATGAGTGTATCAAATTTGATTACAATCGGACCACTCCTTCTATAACCCGATTTTTTCGATTATCGATTCGATATTTATCGGGGGTACGTTGACACAAAACCTAGCTAAGAACACACGCGGTCGCTTATAGTACAACTGTGTAAATTTTTAAGAAAATCGTTTCAGCCATTTCGGTGTCTATAGGTAACGGACACACACAGACGCGGACACAGACACGGAAACACACACAAAGTTCCATTTATAAATAACTTTAGATAATTTATTATTTTGTATTTCATGTTCTTTTGTAAATACTAACACCTTCAGAACAAGTCATCTATGGATAGATATTCATCCAATAGGACCAACTCACAGTTTATTGACCATATCAGGACTTCCTCTAAATTTTCACATCATAGGTTCATTAATAATTCAATTATGATTGGCATTGATTTCAAAAATAAAAACTTATCGATAGACATGAAACATTTATGTTCTGATTGTTGGAGATCACCCTTTTTAAATATAAGAACGGACTTGCCGATATGTACATATAATCCTGCCTATACAGAGAGCAGCAGTTGTACTCTACTATATGACACTGTCAGCTCTCTGCCTTCGGGCAGGGAGCACTAACCCAGTCGTGGTTCCGGCGAAGGGTAGAATTACGACTGGGGAAAGATAGACAGATATTTTTGGTCTGGCTATATGGCCGGAAAGACCCACATTAAAAAGACCTTGTGTCACATCTCGCCTTAAGTGGGAAGATGGGTAAATACCATTGTACTCTACTATTTACACTGTCAGCTCTCTGCCTTCGGGCAGAGAGTACTAACCCAGTCGTAGTTCCGCCGAAGGGTAGAATCACGACTGGGGAAAGATAGACAGGTATTTTGGCCGGCCTATATGGCCCGGAAGACCCACATTAAACATATATGTGTCACACATTGCCTTAAGTTGGAAGGTGGGTAAACATCGTTGAATAGTTTTACAGCCGCTTCGTTGGTCAGTAAGTTGATGCATATTAAGTTGGAGTTGTTTGGATATAGACTCATTAGCCGGACTTACTATTTCATTATAAGACTGTATATATTGATTCCTACTAACAGTATTCCTGAATTGACTAACCCGTGTTCTAGTTTGTATATTTTTGTTCAATATAACTTACATTTTCTATCTCCATCTCTGTTTTTGTTATTTATTATTTTGTGTGGTTTCTCAACCAGAATCCACAAAACTGATGAAATAAAAACTATTTTGTACTATTTTGTGTATATATATATATATATATATATATATATATATATATATCAGATATTCTACAATTTCATGGGTAATACGTATTTCACAGCAGAAAAAAAAAGCTCTTCGTCAGACCCAAAAGATACAGCAATTAATAATATTCAATATAATCCTTTCGGGATTATTTTGAACATTATTAACTGCTGTACTGCTGTATCATTTGGGCCTGACGAGCAGCCTTTTGCTTGCTGTGAAATACGTATTACCCATGAAATTTTAAAATAACTAAATTTTTTTCTAAATTGTATTACACTGTTAAATTAAATAAATTTAACATTGAGATCTTTTGAGTTCGTCTCCATCGGAATTTACCGGACTTATATACCAAGTATTCTACGTCACACACACACACACACACACACACACACACACACACACACACACACACACATATATATATATATATATATATATTATTTGGGTGTGTGTGTAAAGATATATAAAATAGACACATATTTCAAAGTATATTCATTGTTTATGGAAGAGAAGATAAGATAAATATTTTCATATCAAATCAATCAATAATCTTTCAAACGTTGCAATATTTTTATATTAATCTAGACTGATACATGAAAGAAAATCCGAAATAAGTTATCATAAAGAACAAATCTGTTCATTCTGTCATACCTTGAGATATCAAACATAGTAAATGTAGCTCCAGAAAGTTGCGGAGGAGTTGGCATTTGTCCAATTCAGTGAATCTCGCCCTACTTCATAATCAAGCTAAGAAATTCTCCTGATATCTCCACCATGACTTTAAAAGCAGATGATTTTAGGATTTTAGAAATATTTTCTGTAGATATATGAGCTCTGATAGGAAACGTCAGCACACAACAAAGCATTCTTTTTCGTTGACTGTATTTAGTTAACCTCACCATTTACGACCTTCCTCTGGTCACCAGTCTTTCTCCTCCTCACGCTGCGGAAAAATATCATACAAGGTTTGTTGTCAATCCCTGGATGTATTCCTGTAGTGTTCGTTAGCAAATCCTTGTTCACGATACGATGCTAAGATTTAAAAACTTGAAGCAGCTGAAATGTGGTTCTACAGAAGGATACTGCGGATATCGTGGACCGAGCATGTGAGCAATGATGAGGTTTTGGAAAGGATGGTAACGAAAAGGAAATCAGGAAGAGGCAAGTAAAGTTACTGGGACATGATTTAAGTAATGAGGTCTTGGAGAACCTGATACTAACAGGCCAGATAGAAGGAAAAAGAGACAGAGGAAGGCAGCGGATAACATAGTTGAATGGCCTGAGAAGGTGGATGATAGAACGGGGATTGCGTGGTGTTAAAAGAGAAAGTGCGCTCCGAGCCACCAGGAATAGGGAGACGTGGAAGGCCATGATCGTCTACGTCATGAAAGGACAAGGCACATAAAAGAAGATTAAACATGAAATCAATGAACGATTTCAACAGATGCTTTTATTTGTGTGTGTTTGATGGAGATGATTGAGCGTTAGCGAAAACAAGCAATGAATATTTGTTACGATTAATTGCCATTGAAAACTGAAGCAGACAGGAAAGCAAAGCTTTGCTGCCATAAGTGTGAATCGTCTATTATTTTAGCTGAAGTAGGCCTCATCTTTGGCGAATATGTTTTTGAGCATGTCACGTTATGTAATATCTAACATTACGTAAACTGTAGGCCAACGTCCTTGGGAAAAAGCATGAAACCACTTCTCCCTCACATAAACTCTATCTATCTATCTATCTATCTATCTATCTATAATTATGACATGAATATGCTATAATATCACTACAAAAATAGCTATTTTGTTTTGACACTTAATGTGTCTTATCAAATGATGAGGTTTATTTCAAGTTGAAGAGCTTCAAAGATTTAAAAAAAAGCAAAATCCTCTTAATCAGGGAGAGGTATTGATGTATAGACAGTGTGGACCAGTCAGAATAAAGTAACTTCTAATTTGGAGAATATGGGAGCAGACTTAAAAATATTTGGGGGGGGGGGCATTAATAATAATATTTGATTAAGTTGAGATCAGCATTATTAATTGACTATTAGATTCACTTTATTTTTATTGCGAATTTTAAAAAAAATTCTAAGTTTAACAAATTATTAGATTTAGAAAAGTATTCATATATTAATCGAGGAAAAGAATGAACGCACACATATCAACCTACAAACACCAACACATGGACATATAGACGAGTATACACACATACACTGGCAAACAGACACATATACAGATTAATCTATCCATCTAGCATTAATTAGGCGGTAATTTATTGTGGAGACCTACCTACAAATGAACTCGTCCACACCTTTATAAGTGACTACCAAGTGAAGAGTTACTTGTTACTGTGACACTGTCAGTTCTCTGCCTTCGGGCAGAGAGCACAAACCCAGTCGTGGTTCCGCCGGAGGGTAGAACCACGGCTCGGTAAAAATAGACAGATTTATTTTTGGCCCGACTATATGGCTGGGAACTCCCACTTTAAAATGACCATGTGTCACATCCGGCCTTTTGTGGGGAGGCTAGTGAATATAGTTACTGTGACACTGTCAGTTCTCTGCCTTCGGGCAGAGAGCACAAACCCAGTCGTGGTTCCGCCGGAGGGTAGAACCACGGCTCGGTAAAAATAGACAGATTTATTTTTGGCCCGGCTATATGGCTGGGAACTCCCACTTTAAAATGACCATGTGTCACATCCGGCCTTTTGTGGGGAGGCTAGTGAATATAGTTACTGTGACACTGTCAGTTCTCTGCCTTCGGGCAGAGAGCACAAACCCAGTCGTGGTTCCGCCGGAGGGTAGAACCACGGCTCGGTAAAAATAGACAGATTTATTTTTGGCCCGGCTATATGGCTGGGAACTCCCACTTTAAAATGACCATGTGTCACATCCGGCCTTTTGTGGGGAGGCTAGTGAATATAGTTACTGTGACACTGTCAGTTCTCTGCCTTCGGGCAGAGAGCACAAACCCAGTCGTGGTTCCGCCGAAGGGTAGAACCACGACTCGGTAAAAATAGACAGACATTTTTTTTGGCCCGGCTATATGGCCGGGAATACCCACTATAAAATGACCATGTGTCACATCCGGCCTTGCGTGGGAAGGCTAGTAAATACAGTAGTAGGTACTGAATGGGTGAGTCAGGACGCCTGCGAGAGAAAGTACCCTCCAGTCCACGTTTACCTTTGTACTACGTTTTCCGAGAATATATTATTCAACCTTATATCCGAGTTCGTGTTATCTTTCTATGGCCTTTCGTTCATAACACCGGCGACGAAGAATATACGAACCACAAAGAGAAACCTCTACCTAAAAAAATAAAAAAAAAGGTTACGCCATAACACAAACGACATCTAAAGATTCCAGTGTGTTAACCTCAAGTCTGGCGGCAAAGAAGTTCGAACCAAAGAGAAACCCCTACATAAAGTGCTTGTAACACACACAACATCTGACTAAGGAATTGTACGAATTATAGAACATTAACAGGCAATGGAAATCCCGTATTTTCAGGAAAAAAAGTTACGCCTACAACAGTTGTACGTTAATAACACAACTGAAGCCCCAAAATATCCAAGTTCAAGGAGGTGTCTTATGTTTGCAAAGATTATTATCAAATGAATATATATATATATATATATATATATATATACACACATATATATATATATATATATATATATATATATATATATATATATATATATATATATATATACTTAGTTATAGTCCGAAAAAAAAACAGTATGGTTCAATAAAGACGAGAGGAAAACTATATTTTTCTCGCCTACGCGTATCGCCCTGTGATGGACTTCATCAAAACAAAGAGATGAAATAATTTTTATTTTAAATAACGTATCTATAAACAAAAAATTGTTGGTTACTAGAAAAAACGCTCATAAATTATTCATAAGATTAACATAAATTGTTAAACATATAAAAACAGCCATAGTTCATATATAAAGAGGATTTTTACGTACAATATAATGTTATGTTGCGAGATGTTAAAATGAAGGAAATTAATCGCTTTCTTTGGGTTTTTTCTTCTCAAACAACTCTTCCAAAATCGAATCTGGTATAATTATAGTTTTCTATTTAAGAGCATTAAGGATTTACCGCCCACAATTCTTATCCAAAGAAGAAATATACACAAAGAATGTATGCAAAAATCTACAATATCCATATCGCTATTCACAATGCAAATAAAATAGCTAACTGCAAGAGAAACAACATTATTCACAATAATAAATTACAAAAATAACAGGAACAAAATAGTACCAACCAAGTGCATAACATCCGCTATCCGGAATAATTTATTCCGTCTGAACGACATCCAAAATAGTCACAACTACTTCGAAAACTAATTATGGATATAATTAGATCTAAAAAAAACCCGAAACCATGATAACTCAGAAGCTGGCATATATAAAATAAGTTGTCAAAGTTTTCCCTCAAAGTAAATTGGAGTAAAATGCAGGAGTTAAAAAGCATGACGTATCTATGAACGCAGAGGACATCTCAGTAATAATAAGTTAACAAAATCACTAGTCATACGCAGAAATAAATTCGACCACAATTTCGATCTAAAACTTCCATACTCATCAATAAAGATAATTTACTCCACCATTAAATATTATCAAAATATTAATCTACACCCCGGTGTTCCTTAGTCTCACCTTTTCTAATAAAAACAATACTTTTACAAGTCTATGCACACACACACACACATACACACACACACACACACACACACACATATATATATAAAATCTAAGCAACAGCCAACAAGCCTACCTAGGTTTCACCCTTCGGTTTTCGTCTTGGCTTTTTTTCTTTCCTACGAGTATTTGACTTTTGTTCATGTAGTTTGTTTGTTTCTTTTTTTACTTCCCCTCCTTTTTCCTCCGAGTTCGTTCTCAGTGGGTTTTTCAACTTAAATATAGTATAATTATTACTAGTATTCGCAGAATTATTTTTGTTACTATTAATATTATTATAACTATTATTGTTGTATCTATATATATATATATATATCCGAGTGAGTATAGAATGAGGAGAGAAAAAAGAAAAAATTTTTTCCGTCCAAAACATTAATTTAAAACAGTGCTCGGTATATGATGTATAGAGCAGTGAATATTTATTATAAATTATGTTTTAGAACATGTACATAATTTCTTCTATATATGTCCTCTTCCCTACAATCATATGGTTGTTTCAGTGTTTGGATTTAAACACCTCTTCGGGGGAAATAAAGGTTTGGAATCATTCTCTTTTTATATTTGGTTCGTTGTTGTCGTGGGGGTTGGTTGGGGTTATTGTTAATTAAGAGAATGTCTCGTTTTGACCGTTAGACTTTTGAGGAATTTGGTGTGAAATTGTTGATTAATAGTATTATCTGTTGGAATGTATGTTTTATCTTTTTATCGGTTGGGTATATCTTTTGGTTAAGATTTCTAAGAGGGTGGTGTTGAGTGGTCATTTTTATGATTGGTTGTCGTTTGAGGATGTGCGTTGTGGTCCAGTGGATATCAGCTTGGAACGAGAAGCCGGCGAGCCAAGCTCGAATTCCATTTGAATCCATTGTATTCACTTCCGCGCAAATACCCCTCCCCTGGGAAAGGTGTTAATCCGTCTCTTCCTTCCAGTTATGGGTTAAATAACAGGACAGATTGGGTTCTATAGCCTTGGTCGGCAACCAGTCTACAGCAGAAAGCAATGGCAACCTACTGCGGTGTAATCTTCTGCCCAGTCAGTCATGCCTCGAGAGAGACATGATCGCCCAAGCGTGTATCACGTATGGCACTTTACTGACTAACTGATTGATCGTTTAATTGGTTGATGTCTGCTGCTAGCGGACCTAATTCATGTATTTACTTTGATCCTGTGTCTAGGTTTTCACTTTGGGGTTTCTTAGATAGCCGTGATAGGGGTGGGGTGTTTTTTCTTTCCAGTTTTGATTTTTTTCGGTATGGAATATTTTTTTTATTTTATAGGGTTCTTTTAAAAACACACACACACACACACACACACACACACACACACACATATATATATACACACACACACACACACACACACACATATACCCCTCTTCTCCTTCTTTTTCTTTTTTTTCTTCTTTTTCTTTTTTTCTTCTCTTTCTTTTTCTCTTTTTTTCTTTCTTCTTTTTTTATATATATTCAAGTTTGGAGTATAATTGTATTTAGGAAAAGTTATTTCAAGAAATCTAAATTTGTATTTTTTGGGAAGTAAATGCAAATTAGCGTTTTATCAGATTTTGTATAAAGTTGTATGTTTAATCTTAATTTTAAGTTTAGAGGGTCGGTTTTTTCTTTTAATTTTTTTTTATATCTTCTTTTTTCTATAAATTATCGTTTAGAATCTTATTTATTTCTTTTAATTTTTTATATATTTTATTTATTTAGATATTTTTGCGGGCATTAGATCTTATTTTAAGGATTTATTACATCGATTTTTCTGTAGCATTTTTTTATCTTTGATAATAATAAAAATATTTATTCAAATTCCCAGTATTTTTGGGGGGGTGATTGTAGCGTTAGATCATATGTGTGCTTACAGTTTATTTTTGTGTATGATATAATTATTCTGAAGTAGTATATTTAATCTGGATTTTGAATTTAGTTGAAAAAGAATCAAAATTAATATATTCAAAATCAAGATTAAATATAGATTTTAACTTTTAGATAGAGTTGTAAGTGAAGAAATGGAAAATTTGGTTTCGTCTAGCTTTAAACTTAAAAGTTAAAATCTAAAATTAGACATGATTTACTTAAAATTTTTTGTGACGTAAATTTCTCAAATCTTAACCGTCATTTTTAATTTTTATTTCTTCCTTTTTTTATTTTTTATTTTTTATTCCCCACTTTTATTCTTATTTTTATTTCCGTTTTGAAATATTACGGTTGCTGAGGAGATGTGAAATCTCTCTTAGGGATTTCATGTTGAAATGTTCATTCAACATTTTTGAATATTGATAATTTATTTGATTTTATATTAGATCTGTAATTTTAATTACATTGAGCTCTCCTTCTGTATCATTTTTTAATATTTAATAGAATAGGTTTTTGGGATTTACCTTCCTACTCTTACGTTTTGGATTAAAGTATTTTAATAAAACACACACACACACACACACACACACACACACACATATATATATATATATATATATATATATATATATATATTGACCGGTGCCTAAAGACTACGGGTTTATCTAAAGCCTTGCACGTAGCAAACTGCGGATTGGATTGAAGAACCGGAGAGCTGAGTTCGAATTCCAGTCGAATTCATGACATTCACTTACGCGTATGAATCCATCTTTTCTTCTCCAGATCTGACTAAGGAGAAGAACAGACAGGTTTCTGTAGTCTTCTGTGGCAACCGTGGTAACAGAAGGACAACTCAGAATTCAAAACTTGTGGAGGGTCGTTTGGGGACATTGATGGCATACTACGCACCAGTATTTCTGTATTCAGCTCTTCCAAAATGTGTGGTTGGTCTAGTAAAGTCTTCACCTCTATAATCAAATGATATGTTTGGGAAATCTAGTTCTGGGCTGATTAGCTCGCAAATGTCGAAAATGACGGGAGAATCTAATATATGTAAAAACAAGAACACGAGCAACCCTCAAGTCTTTATCCTAGGTCCTTCCATTTTTTCTGACCTTCAACAATGACCACCTAAATGTAATCAGTTCACAAGTAGGCATATATGCAGATGACTTCACCGTTTACACTTTTCTCAATAGAAAATTTTTCAAGGCTGACAAAATAAAACTCGCTGCTACTCTTAAAAATGAACTGCTCTTATACAGAAACATTCCTGCTTACCGTCAGAATGGATGATGTTACTCACATAGAGAGCAATACACTGCGACTCCTTGGCTTCACCCTCTCAACTCACACCCCTGAAGATCTCGAAAGGAGATTGAAAGTACTTGGGAACATCGAGAAATGTATAATAAAATCATCTGTCAAATGTTACAGTTCATTTCTTATATATTTCAATTATAAGATTATCCGTGAGTAGGAACACATTTTATTAAACATAAGCAGACAATATTTGCAAATTATTTAATCTGAAATGTCTAAAAGAAAATCTGCTGCCTAAATAAACACACACACACACATATATATATATATATATATATATATATATATATATATATATGTGTGATCGGTAAAGTAGTGCTATATTAAATTTTTAATTTTGCGCTGGCGCGTGGATTGTTTTCAATTTTGTTGACTGCACAGTATCGTAGGGTCAGTTGGGTACAGTCGGTGAGAAGAAGAGCACCAATTTAATACGCCATAAATTTTGAAACAGCATGCTGTACTGCTCGGCATTCGCACTGTAATTCTAAATCCGATCATTTCAGATTATTTAGATGACACAGTAACAACAGTGCTGAGGATTCGGAACAAGTTGAATGAGTCTTATGGTGATTACGAAGATACGGGAGCTCGAAAAATACACTTTGATAAATTTGTAAGAAAAGAACTCCAGTATTTCTTATTGAGGATCTCACACTCAACACGAAGGCCTACATCAAATAAGTTAAGGGCTATCTCCTGCTTCACTGGGTCAAGAGAATGGTTACTGGAAGACCCTATGTCTGGTCACAGGACTCTACATTATACTACAAAGGCAGGAGTACCCAGACATATCTGCCAGGTAATTTCTGCGACCAAATCACTCCTTTTAAAAAATACAAATTCACCCTTTCTTCTCCAAAAAAAAAAAAAAAAGCAAAAAGAATCACACAGAAAGATATCAAATTACAAAAAAAATAAAAAAGAAATCATATAAATGCGGATAAGAAATTGGAAAGAACAACAACAGATAAACTAAATTCCTGAAGAGCGAAGACATCATAATAATGCCTTCACGAAACTGAACAATGTTGCTCAGTAAAGTGAAAAACCCTCTCCATATTAAACTTATTAACGCTCTATTTTGAAATCGAGCACATTGTGACTCAAATCGTGCTCACCAAAAATGCCTCACTCTCAGTAAACAACTAAAACATCAGCAATTCTGGGATTTAGCATCATTATAATTCAATACTATATATATATATAATGAAAAACATTCTAAAATATAACCAAGCGATCAAACACTAGGTTGTTTATGGAAGGGCTTCTGAGTCGGTTGGAAAACAGATCAACTGTTTTATAATATATAACATATATATGCATACATATAAGCATACATTTATACAGAAATGATGGATTTATTTTTAATATGATATTTTATCCCCTGTATTAACGTTTGAAGCAATAACCACGAATACATATTTTATATAGTAACCACATATCTATCTATGTCCGTCTGTTCAGATCGATCTATCTATCTATCTATCTATCTATCTATCTATCTATCTATCTATCTATCTATCTATCTATCTATCTATCTATCTATCTATCTTCTCCAGTATTTTTATATCTTTTCGATGTTTTAATTTACAATTGCAAGAACTACTTTCTTGCAATATCTCATAACAAAACATGCAAATTTATTGATTCTAAAGAGTTGCACTCCTGTTGCAATAATCAAAATCGTAGAAGCCAGGAAAGGAACCAATATCTGAACAACAAACTTTTTAATAAGAAGAATTGTATGAATTATATGCGATATCTAATGACATAGCTATATCTATTACAAGTGCAGACTCAAATCTTTTTTATTGAAATGTCTTGTCTGGTAAAAAAGACAAATATTCCGAGCGTTAGTAAGAATAGAGCAAAAAACAATTCCTCCCCGGTTACATCGATTTCTGTTTATTGGCAAGGAGGGGAAGAAAAACCACCGACACCTTAAAGTGTAAGGGTTGGGTGAGACAATTGGTAGAAACAAGATGACGTGTATATTGAATCGAGTTAACTTTCCTTCGGCTGCTGTTGACAATACTAAGTTAGTTTTTGCATTGCTAAAACTTTCCTGTCATTAAAACGTTTAAGATTTCTCTGAAATCTAAAACAATGGAGGAGAATGTAGTCATTGAACCGCAGCTTTGCTAGACGTGTAGAACGAACTTACTACGAATGACTTGCGAAGCGCTTTCATCATATAACAGTTAAGCAGAAAAACACGGTGCTTATCATTCGAAGATGTTTGTAAAATATTAAAGTTTGTCTAACAGAATCCCGTAGAACGGCTCCTAGTGCGTATCATTGCATAGTGGTAACGGTCCGTTTCTGGTTTTTAGCAAAAGGAACAACCAAAAACGAAAATTACAAATTGGAGATACCAAAATAAAAAAAGTGGAACAATTTTAAAGTATGTGAAGTATTTTAGCACAAGAGGGAAACACTGAAATTCGAAGGCGAATTGAGAGACGAAAGATACCTTACAAAACCAAGCAAATATTAAACAGAAAAAAGTTCGCTCCAAAATAATCTATCTTCTCCTTTCCCTTTTAGTCATGTCTCCCAGCGTACTACACTAGCAGTCGATATTTGTGACGTACAGGCAAAAACACCTGCTTTTTCCAATAGTTATGTGTCACTTTCTCGCATCGTTCAGTATAACAATCCAGACACCTATTATATCAAATCATCACCTGAGAATGAGGGTCAATATGATGTTTGAGTAAAGTTCGATTCACGTCTTTTATTTTTTTTTTCAAGAATTTGGATTCGCTGGAGATTTGGTTTTACTTTTCCGTTCTTCACAGGTGAAATTTTCAAATTAAATAAAGCAAAAATGTGAAATTTGATTTACGCGTTTCTGATGAGGTGAAGGGAAGTTATTCGTTGTACAAATTGGTTAAACAACTGACAATGTTTATTTTATCGGCAAAAAAATAGCTTGCGTTATTTAATTTTCTCTAGTTTATTTTACAGTTTTTGCTGCTTTTTAGCACTTATCTGATGTTCATGCTTAAACAGAAAGAGCATTCTTTAGCTGCACTATTGTGTGAATCAAGTGACAAAAAAGTAATCACTGGTGCCTTCATAAAATACCGGCGACATTTGAAAAAATCGTTGTTAGGTTTGTCGACAAAAGCGAATGTACAGAATGAACATTGAGAAGAATATACGCAGATTTTAGAACTTATCAAGACCGCTGATTTCCTGTTCCTACGGCTATTTTCATAGGTTCTCCGGTCTGTTCCCAATGCTTAGCGCCTGAGTCCATCTTGCACATATGCAAATTAACCATCCGTCCGTGCATGGAATACCGCTATTATATACGGTCAGGTGCCCCCGCTGTTCCTCTCAGTGTTCTCGACAGGCTCCAAAGGAGAATCAGTAATGTGATAGGTACCGACTTGGCGGATTGACTACAGACACTTTCTCACAGACGGGATGTGGCTTTCCTCTGTCTGTTCTACAAATATTTTCATGGCTTCTGCTCCGACGAACTTAAGTCCCTGGTACCCCTGCCACATGAGTTTACTCGTGCAACCAGACAGGTAACTGAATCCCATCCATTCACAGGTAGATCAACCAAATGCAGCCGACAGCTCTACTCCTTCAGCTTCTTTTCTCGCACTTCCCGCCTGTGGAACTCTTCCATATTCTTGATTTCCTGACGGCTACAACCTCCAGGAATTTAAATGAAATGTCAATTCCCATCTCTTAACCATTTGACTCCAGTTTTTTCTACATCATTTCCTTTTTCTCTACCTTTGCGACTGTCACCACACATGTATTCCCATCCTTCTCTTGCTCCCTTCTCTGACACTCTTTGTAACTGGTTCGTGTTTCTCTTTACTCTCCTCCTGTCTAATCTTTTTCTCTTATATAGCCCCCTGCGCATCAGTGGCGTCACCGCCTTGCTTGGGGTGAAACGTTTAAAAACAATGATGACTAGTCACTAGTTATGATAATGACGTCCTTTAACTTTTTCACCTTGTTGGAAAAAATCGAAATATCTATATATTTTCTTTCTTTAAGAATGAAATTCAGTATCTGATGTGTTTTCATTGCTTGTTTACTTCTGTCAGACCGGATCTACAGGCCTGGATTGTTGGGGGGGGGGAGATGTTTGAATGTCAATGTCCCAGATGATTTTATGTGTTTCACTATCTCGCAGACAATTTTCGCTTGTACAGATGCCATTAATTTGTATTCTGAAAATGCAATCGCCTGCACAGTTCGCACATGAACAACTTCTCCATTTAAGCATGACTATTTGTATTTTCTGTGTTGACTAAATTGCTACATTCGTTCACAATGTAGCTTAGTTTTAATTTCCATACAATCAACATGTGTTGTTCTCCTGTGTTAATATCTTTCCTGATCTCCGTATGCTTAGTCCTTACAGCATTGTTTGACCTGTTATTATGAATTTATAACACTATGGAGTGCTCCGGTTAAAATCGCCTTGAGCCAGACTGGCGATACAGGCAATTAGATTTTACAACTGAATTTAAGAAGGGGAATTTTCTTGTTTCTTGATTAAAATGAATCATTTTTACTTTTAGACAAAGAAGATAAGAATTAAGGAGAAAAGTATAGATATATAATAATCTATAAACATTCGAAACAGGAGCTGGCTATCGAAAGTATGAAAGTATCGTTTTTGAGTGGCTCTTATTCGAAGCGTCTCGCACCTTCACCAAATATCTTCCACCTTACTCAACAGTAACACGCCCATCTCGTCTTCAAGTACCGAGTTAGAAGATCCAATCTGATTTTGTTCGCTGCTGATGGTCACCGATTGAGTAAAGGCATTTCTACTGATTCCCCACTCCCGTTTGATTATCGAGGTTTCATGCATCGGGCTGAATTGGCTTATTACGTGTATCCGCAAGAAAGAGTAAAACAATCAATCAGCTATCTAATACCAGCAGTATAGTCCGGCGTTGCTCGGACGTAATGAAAGATTTAAAACTAATCCATAGTCTTGGAGCACATATCTGCCTAAAGAATATTTGTGTGAAATTTGGTGACAATCGGATAAAAATTGTGGATTTTTATAAAGGACATACAGGCAGATAAACAGACGCACACACAAACATCTTGCCTTTTATATATATATATATATATATATATATATATATATATATATATATTATCGATTTTCTGCATTATTGTAAGAACTGCAACCTTGAAACTTCTGAATATCGTTTCTTATGTCTTTGTCTATGAATGTATCAAATTTAATTAAAATCGGACCACTTCTTCTATAACCCGATTTTATCGATTTTCGATAT
This sequence comes from Ascarosepion bandense, assembly GCA_037127315.1. Taxonomy (NCBI): domain Eukaryota; kingdom Metazoa; phylum Mollusca; class Cephalopoda; order Sepiida; family Sepiidae; genus Ascarosepion; species Ascarosepion bandense. Next base: position 2,236,744 of record JBBBDQ010001220.1, on the reverse strand, counting down.
TTATCGGAGGTACCTCAACACAAAACCTAGCTAAGAACACTCGCAGACGCTTATAGTAGAACTGTGTAATTTTTCAAGAAAATCGGTTCAGCCGTTTCGGAGTCTATAGGAAACGGACAGACACACACACACATACATACACACACATGTACACACACACACACACACACACACACACACACACACACACAGAGACAAACTTTCATTTATAAATAAGTTTAGATAGATTATATAGGATTGGCTGGAATTTGTTTATTTGTTTTGCTGAACTATCCATCAACCAATAGAAACCCGTCCCATAAAGGTTGACCTTGTTCACGAGACCAGCGCACCACGGTGTGTTCGGTTTTTGGACCGAATAAGGAAACACAATTAAAAGTTCTTTGATTAAGCTCTACTTAATTTACCCCTGTGACATTATGACGCTTGCGTTGAGTCACCAAAACTGTGGCGACCGGGAGAGGTATTAAAATATAGCGACGTGTCTGACGTGGAGGTTAGGAGACAAGACAACGTGGTTATAGGATGACATGAATTTCCATCTCTTGGTTTCCTCTACTTAGACATATCCCCTAGTTTTCTTCTCATATGCGCAAATTGTAGCAAATTACGCCCAAATTACATCGCCTTCCATTTGGTGAGATGTAATTTGAACTCGAAATTCTACTTCCCACGATCGGCTTCTTCGTATAACCTACTTCCAAGAAGATGCTTACACGATTGTTTCAATCAACCTATTCAAGTCTAAAACTAACCGTTGTCTTTCTCGCATATCGCAATAAACTGTGCGCTTATTTTGTAACCCTCGTGATGTAGTGGATATCGACCTAGAACGACAAATTGGATAGCCGAGTTCGAATTCCAGTTGAATTCCTCGCATTCACTTACGCGCTAATACCCTTGGAAAAGGTATTAATCCGTATCCTTCTTCCAGTTAAGGGTTAAATGATGAGACAAATTGGGTTCTAAAGCCTTGGTTGGCAACCAGTCTAACCGCAGAAAGCAATGGCAACCTACTACGGGATAATCTTCTGCCCAGTCAGTCATGTCTCTTTCGAGACGTGATAGCCCAAAGCGTGTGTCACGCATGGCACTTAACTGACTGACTTAATAAAATAGTTGAAAACATGATTAAGGCTTCTACTGGTTATAAAGTGGGGGATCAATTTTATATTGTTATGAAGTAATAAACTGATCCCCCACTAATTACTACTTAATAATATAATAAATCTTTTCTCCCTCTTGCTATGTCAAATAACAGGAGAGACTGGGTTCTATAGCCTTAGCTGGCAACCAGTCTACCACAGAAAGCAATTACAACCTACTACGGGATAATCTTCTGGCCAGTCAGTCATGTCTCTTTCGAGACATGATCGCCCAAAGCGTGTATCACGTATGACACTTAATTGACTGACTATTAAGGTATTCTATATTTGGTAATTAAGGCTTTACTTCAGTCAGGGATATTTTTATTTTTATTGCTGTAATTGGTTTCTGTTCTTTATCCATTTCCTTTCGGGGTTTCTGCCAATGACTTAAGGACATAAATGGCATCAAGGAATTTTCCACTGCACATTTCTGTAAAAAAAACAAACAAACAAAAAAACAACCTACACATGTGTATTTTGCATAGATAAACCTATTTAAAGGATGTGCTACTGATATCAATATTTTGTATTTTATTAGTATTATTATTATTATTATTATTATCATCTAAAAACTATTGTTTCTCTTCAAGAGCCATCGATTGTGTATTTAAAGCAATCCTCGAGGTAAGCTATTTCTCTTCCAATTCAGTTTCCTTTAATATATAGTTTAACTTCATGAGGTTTATCTTCATACCCTCCCTGGTGGCAAACGCTGCTGGTGATGCCAGGAGTGGCGTTCCCGCCATAGCCACCGAAACCGTGACATCACCCCTGGTCGGCGGCTGATGAAGTCAGGGTATCGCACGTGCTAACACACGTTGTATGTTAAAAAAAAAATATATATATAGTCTGTCTTGATTATTTCTATTTTTTAAGGTTATTTTCTTGCCCAGTTTAAGAAGGAACCTTGAAAACATCATAATGAAAATTCCTCGGGTATTTATTATTTTAAATTTCTCTGGCATATTTTGGTTTATATTTCTTTTTCGTTCTGATGATGTCTTCTTTTCTGATTTTGAGTTAATCTCTTTTTGTCTGATCGTATATAGCGCCAAAAATACCCACGTATCTTCTTCACGTCGAGCGTACCGAATGTTTTCTGGTTGAGCAATTCAGTTTCCCTTAGTCTTTCTGAATTTCCCCTTTTTATTACCAATGTGGTCCATATACCAATGCCAAGTGCCATTCCCAAGATCACCTTTCGAATGTTTACAGATTATTATATATCTATAATTTTCTCCTTAATTGTTATCTTCTTTGTCCAAAAGTAAAAATGATTCATTTTAATCAAGAAACAAGAAAATTCCCCTTCTTAAATTCAGTTGTAAAACCTAATTGCCTGGATGTCCAGTCTGGTTCAAGGTCATTTTAACCGGAGCACTCCATAGTGTTATAAATTCATAATAGCTATAAAGACTAAGCATACAGAGATCAAGAAAGATATTAACACAGGAGAACAACACATGTCGACCGAAGATTCAAATAATTTTTTGAGAAGTTTCAATTCCTTTTCTTGATTTTGGTAGAATATTAACTTCATCCATGTATACGAGCTGTTTAATTTTTCTCATAAATTTGTGACTCTGTTACCCCGGTCGGATTAATTTAAACATAATGTTCAGTGTCATCATTGCAATGATAAATAATAGATTGATTTTCTTGGAAGAGTAATTCTTATTTCTGTTAGGAAGACTCCTCCTTCTATAAGGAATTATTTTATAAACATTTGACCCCAAGCAAGGTAGGACCGCCACTGGTGTTCAGGAGGTTTCAGTGAGAGAAAAACCAAGGTACAGAAAAAGTCGGAAAAAAGATAAGAGATCGATGGGAATCAGTTTGAAAGAAGATGGCAATTGATGTTGAATTTAATCTTTTGGCGATTGTAGCTATCAGAGAAGCAATCACATGTGAGTTCTACAGACGGGAATTGCGAGAAAAGAAACTGTTAGAGTAGAAGAATCGGTTACATTTAACTAGTTTGACGGTAATAGGGTGGTATCTTAATGCCAATTCAAGCAGCACGAGTAAATATATGTTGTCAATGTACTAAGGAAAAAACTCGTCAGAATAGTTGCCAGAAAATACTCATAGAAAAGACAGAGAGAAGCCACGTCACGTTGGTGAGAAAGTGACTGCAGTCGAGATGCTAAGTCAGGATCGATTATATTGTAAATCCGCATTTAGATTTAGTCGAGAACCTCAAGACGAATAACAGGAGCACCTGACATGATATCGCTACAGTATTTAGTGCACGGATTAATGGTAGATTTATAAATGTGCAAAATGGATTCTGACGAGAAAAAAAACTTCCTAGAATGGTTGTAAGTAATGAACATTTGTAAATAATAGAAAACTGGATTCTTTACAAATTTCTATGTCTTTGTTAAGATGTTCATTACTTTAAATGGCTTCTTTACTTCACGTGAAGTCAAATGATTATATTGAACCAATTTCTACGTTTGTTGCTAGGCATGTACAGCAGATATCGGCTCGATACGAGAAATCAGAGAGTCAAGTTCTAATTTCAGTTAACTTCGTTGCATTCACTTAAGCGCAAATACCCTTGAGAAAGGTATGAATCCGTCGCTTCTCTATGCATCTATGGGTTAAATAGCAGAACAGATTGTGTTATTACGCCTTGGTTGGCAACCACCCTATCACAGAAAGTAATTCAACTTACTGCGAGAAAATGATTCTGCTCATTTAATCATGTCTCTTTCGAGACATGATCGCCCAAGCATGTATCATGTATGGCACTTAAGTGACTGACTACTCGGGCAGTTGTGTCTGAATCCAGCTTAAGCATTTATAATTCTATTTGTTTCCTCAAATAATAATAATAATAATTTAATTGAAAATTAATTCTGAGAATATATATTTTTTTTTATAAGCGTTTCACCCGAGCAAGGCATGTCACTGCCACTACTGCGCAGGGGGCTACGTAGAGTGGAGAAAGGATGATTAAATATAGGAAATGTCAGAGGGTGAGTGATAGGCGGGTAAGGATACCTAGAATGAGGGTTGGGTAGATGAGTGTTCTGAGAATAATTGGGAGTTAGTGTGATAGGATGTGTCTATTGACCCTACATTTAAACACCTGGAGATTGTAACTGTCGGGAAAGCAGAGTTGTGGAAGGGAGTTCCACAGGCGGGGAGCGCGAGAAAAAGAAGCTGTTAGAGTAGAATTTACGGTTACATCTTATTTGTTTAACTGTAAAAGGGAGGGATCTAGTTGCTAATCTAGTATCTCGTGTAAATTCGTGCTTAGGCGGCACCAGTGATCTATCCTAATAGTTAAATCTTGCAAGAATAATCTAAACTTATATATAAATGTAAGTTTCTCTCTGTGTGTGTGTGTGTGTGTGTGTGTGTGTGTGTGTGTGTGTGTGTGTATCCGTTACCTATAGACTCCGAAACGGCTGAACCGATTTTCTTGAAAAATTACACAGTTCTACTATAAGCGTCTGCGAGTGTTCTTAGCTAGGTTTGGTGTCGAGGTACCCCCGATAAATATCGAAAATCGATAATCGAAAAAATCGGGTTATAGAAGTAGTGGTCCGATTTTAATCAAATTTGATACACTCATAGATAAAGACATAAGAAACGATATTTAGAAGTTTCAAGGTTGCCGTTCTTACAATAGTGCAGAAAATCGATAATATATATATATATATATATATATATATATATATAAAAGGCAAGATGTTTGTGTGTGTGTCTGTTTATCTGTCTGTATGTCCTTTATAAAAATCCACAATTTTTATCAGATTCTCACAAAACTTCACACAAATATTCTTTAGGCTGAGTCTGAGCTCCAGGACCATGAATTAGTTTTAAAGCTTTCATTACACCCGACCAACGCCGGGCTATACTGCTAGTAATAAATAAATGTGTATTGAATATTGCTGCAATATCTGGTCTGGTGCTCTTACAATATATCTCGAGATTCCTAGCAAAACTCAAAGAACAGTCTGTTCTGACCTGGCATCTTAGGTTCAGTCATTTTCTTATCGACGTGACGTGGCTTCTCTGTATCGTTACTACAAATATTTCTATAGCAATTATTCTGATGAACTTTCTACCTTGGTGCTTCAACTGAAATTATTTAATCATACTACTAGAGTGGCAATTTTCTCGTCTTACTGTTGAACTAGTTGGAACCGTATGTTATATTATAATATTTTTCTTTCATTTACTGCCTGCAGAACACCCTCCAGATTCTTTACTTCCCCGTCACCTGCAGTCTTCAAAAATTTAAATATAATGCCAATGATCATTTTCTGTTTTTCTGTTATTTTATTGTCTTTTCTTCTCACTAAAATTGTCTTATTCTCTTCTACTCTCAGTAATCCGCTGATATCTCAGTGATTTTATTGCCTTTTTTTCGGGGGTGAAATGATTAAAAATATTCAGGCATTCTAATATTGGCTTGTGGGGGTCGATGGGAAGGCTAGTGAATATAGTCACTGCGTAGCAGACTTGCCTCTGCTACTGTTGACACTGTCAGCGCTCTGCCTTCGGTAGAGGGCGCTCTCTGCTTCCGAGCAGAGAGCAATAACCCAGTCGTGGTTCCGCCGGAGGGTAGAACCACGACTCGGGAAAAATAGACAGACATATTTTTGGCCCGGCTATATGGCCGGTAATACCCACCTTAAAATGACCATGTGTCACATCCAGCCTTGCGTGGGAAGGCTAGTGAATATAGTGACTGCGTAGCAGACTTGCCTCTGCTAATGTTGACACTGTCAGCGCTCTGCCTTCGGTAGAGGGCGCTCTCTGCTTCCGAGCAGAGAGCAATAACCCAGTGGTGGTTCCGCCGGAGGGTAGAACCACGACTCGGTAAAAATAGACAGACATATTTTTGGCCCGGCTATATGGCCGGGAATACCCACATTAAAATGACCATGTGTCACATCCAGCCTTGCGTGGGAAGGCTAGTGAATATAGTCACTGAGTAGTAGACTTGCCTCTGCTACTGTTGGCACTGTCAGCACTCTGCCTTCGGTAGAGGGCGCTCTCTGCTTCCGAGCAGAGAGCACAAACCCAGTCGTGGTTCCGCCGGAGGGTAGAACCACGAATCGGTAAAAATAGACAGACATATTTTTGGCCCGGCTATATGGCCGGGAATACCCACAATAAAATGACCATGTGTCACATCCAGCCTTGCGTGGGAAGGCTAGTGAATATAGTCACTGAGTAGTAGACTTGCCTCTGCTACTATTGACACTGTCAGCACTCTGCCCTCGGTAGGGGGCGCTCTCTGCTTCCGAGCAGAGAGCAATAACCCAGTGGTGGTTCCGCCGGAGGGTAGAACCACGACTCGGGAAAAATAGACAGACATATTTTTGGCCCGGCTATATGGCCGGGAATACCCACCTTAAAATGACCATGTGTCACATCCAGCCTTGCGTGGGAAGGCTAGTGAATATAGTCACTGAGTAGTAGACTTGCCTCTGCTACTGTTGACACTGTCAGCACTCTGCCTTCGGTAGTGGGCGCTCTCTGCTTCCGAGCAGAGAGCTCAAACCCAGTCGTGGTTCCGCCGGAGGGTAGAACCACGCCTCGGTATAAATAGACTGATATATTTTTGGCCCGGCTGTATGGCCGGGAATACCCACAATAAAATGACCATGTGTCACATCCAGCCTTGCGTGGGAAGGCTAGTGAATATAGTCACTGAGTAGTAGACTTGCCTCTGCTACTGTTGACACTGTCAACACTCTGCCTTCGGTAGAGGGCGCTCTCTGCTTCCGAGCAGAGAGCACAAACCCAGTCGTGGTTCCGCCAGAGGGTAGAACCCGGACTCGGTAAAAATAGACAGACATATTTTTGGCCCGGCAATATGGCCGGGAATACCCACAATAAAATGACCATGTGTCACATCCAGCCTTGCGTGGGAAGGCTAGTGAATATAGTCACTGAGTAGTAGACTTGCCTCTGCTACTTTTGACACTGTCAGCACTCTGCCTTCGGTAGAGGGCGCTCTCTGCTTCCGAGCAGAGAGCTCAAACCCAGTCGTGGTTCCGCCGGAGGGTAGAACCACGACTCGGGAAAAATAGACAGACATATTTTTGGCCCGGCTATATGGCCGGGAATACCCACTTTAAAACGACCAAGTGTCACATCCGGCCTTGCGTAGGTAGGCTAGTGAATATAGTCACTGAGTAGTAGACTTGCCTCTGATACTGTTGACACTGTCAGCACTCTGCCTTCGGTAGAGGGCGATCTCTGCTTCCGAGCAGAGCGCAATAACCCAGTCGTGGTTCCGCCGGAGGGTAGAACCACGACTCGGTATAAATAGACTGACATATTTTTGGCCCGGCTCTATGGCCGGGAATACCCACAATAAAATGACCATGTGTCACATCCAGCCTTGCATGGGTAGGCTAGTGAATATAGTCACTGAGTAGTAGACTTGCCTCTGCTACTGTTGACACTGTCAACACTCTGCCTTCGGTAGAGGGCGCTCTCTGCTTCCGAGCAGAGAGCACAAACCCAGTCGTGGTTCCGCCAGAGGGTGGAACCCCGACTCGGTAAAAATAGACAGACATATTTTTGGCCCGGCTATATGGCCGGGAATACCCACAATAAAATGACCATGTGTCACATCCAGCCTTGCGTGGGAAGGCTAGTGAATATAGTCACTGAGTAGTAGACTTGCCTCTGCTACTCTTGACACTGTCAGCACTCTGCCTTCGGTAGAGGGCGCTCTCTGCTTCCGAGCAGAGAGCACAAACCCAGTCGTGGTTCCGCCGGAAGGTAGAACCACGACTCGGTAAAAATAGTCAGACATATTTTTGGCCCGGCGATATGGCCGAGAATACCCACTTTAAAATGACCATGTGTCACATCCAGCCTTGCGTGGGAAGGCTAGTGAATATAGTCACTGAGTAGTAGACTTGCCTCTGCTACTGTTGACACTGTCAGCACTCTGCCTTCGGTAGAGGGCGCTCTCTGCTTCCGAGCAGAGAGCACAAACCCAGTCGTGGTTCCGCCGGAGGGTAGAACCACGACTCGGTAAAAATAGACAGACATATTTTTGGCCCGGCTATATGGCCGGGAATACCCACTTTAAAATGACCATGTGTCACATCCAGCCTTGCGTGGGAAGGCTAGTGAATATAGTCACTGAGTAGTAGACTTGCCTCTGCTACTGTTGACACTGTCAGCACTCTGCCTTCGGTAGAGGACGTTCTCTTCTTCCGAGCAGAGAGCTCAAACCCAGTCGTGGTTCCGCCAGAGGGTGGAACCCCGACTCGGTAAAAATAGACAGACATATTTTTGGCCCGGCTATATGGCCGGGAATACCCACAATAAAATGACCATGTGTCACATCCAGCCTTGCGTGGGAAGGCTAGTGAATATAGTCACTGAGTAGTAGACTTGCCTCTGCTACTCTTGACACTGTCAGCACTCTGCCTTCGGTAGAGGGCGCTCTCTGCTTCCGAGCAGAGAGCACAAACCCAGTCGTGGTTCCGCCGGAAGGTAGAACCACGACTCGGTAAAAATAGTCAGACATATTTTTGGCCCGGCGATATGGCCGAGAATACCCACTTTAAAATGACCATGTGTCACATCCAGCCTTGCGTGGGAAGGCTAGTGAATATAGTCACTGAGTAGTAGACTTGCCTCTGCTACTGTTGACACTGTCAGCACTCTGCCTTCGGTAGAGGGCGCTCTCTGCTTCCGAGCAGAGAGCACAAACCCAGTCGTGGTTCCGCCGGAGGGTAGAACCACGACTCGGTAAAAATAGACAGACATATTTTTGGCCCGGCTATATGGCCGGGAATACCCACTTTAAAATGACCATGTGTCACATCCAGCCTTGCGTGGGAAGGCTAGTGAATATAGTCACTGAGTAGTAGACTTGCCTCTGCTACTGTTGACACTGTCAGCACTCTGCCTTCGGTAGAGGACGTTCTCTTCTTCCGAGCAGAGAGCTCAAACCCAGTCGTGGTTCCGCCGGAGGGTAGAACCACGACTCGGTAAAAATAGACAGACATATTTTTGGCCCGGCTATATGGCCGGGAATACCCACTTTAAAACGACCATGTGTCACATCCGGCCTTGCGTAGGAAGGCTAGTGAATATAGTCACTGAGTAGTAGACTTGCCTCTGCTACTGTTGACACTGTCAGCACTCTGCCTTCGGTAGAGGGCGCTCTCTGCTTCCGAGCAGAGTGCAATAACCCAGTCGTGGTTCCGCCGGACGGTAGAACCACGACTCGGTATAAATAGACTGACATATTTTTGGCCCGGCTGTATGGCCGGGAATACCCACTTTAAAATGACCATGTGTCACATCCAGCCTTGCGTGGGAAGGCTAGTGAATATAGTCACTGTGTAGTAGACTTGCCTCTGCTACTGTTGACACTGTCAGCACTCTGCCTTCGGTAGAGGGCGCTCTCTGCTTCCGAGCAGAGAGCACAACCCCAGTCGTGGTTCCGCCGGAGGGTAGAACCCCGACTCGGTAAAAATAGACAGACATATTTTTGGCCCGGCTATATGGCCGGGAATACCCACTTTAAAACGACCATGTGTCACATCCGGCCTTGCGTGGGAAGGCTAGTGAATATAGTCACTGAGCAGTAAACTTGCTTCTGCTACTGTTGACACTGTCAGCTCTCTGCCTTCAGGTAGAGGGCGCTCTCTGCTTCCGAGCGGAGAGCACTAACCCTCTCGTGGTTCCGCCGAAGAGTAGAACCACGACAGTGGAAAAAATAGACATACATTTTTTTGGCTCGGCTATATGGCTGGGAATACCCACTATAAAATGACCATGTGTCACATCCGGCCTTGCGTAGGAAGGCTAGTAAATACAGTCACTGAGCAGTAGCCACAGAGTGAATGAATGAATGGGTGAGTCAGGACGCCTGCGAGAGAAAGTACCCTTCAGTCCGTCAACATTTACCTTTGTACTACGTTTACCGAGAATATGCCATTCAATCTTATATCCGAGTCCGTGTTAACTTTCTATGGCCCTTCTGTCATATTAAGAGGATAAAATAACTTTATTTATACATTTAATACCTCGGATGGGTGTTCCAACTGTGTTTCTTATCCTCATAGCATTTTGGTTGTTTAGTCATCTTCAGGCGTATGTCGTATTTGTTAAATTCCCAGGAATTTCAAACCAGGGATTTTAGAATATTTTGCTCAATGTATCAATCCGTCTTCTTGTTCGTATTTTCCTCCTAGGAAAATACTTCTAAGCTTTCAAGCAAAAAAACGTATTTATAAGGATAGTTACCTTTTTTATTAGGATAATTTAGATTTTTTATTAGGATACTTTAGCCTTCAAGTTATAGAAGTTATTTATTATGACATTTAGCGGTTTATTAGGCCATTTTAGATTTTTTTATTCGGATATTTTAGTTTTGAAGTTGTAAAATGTATATATTAGGATATTTAGCTTTATTATTAGGATATTTTAGATTTTTTATGAGAATATTTTAGCTTTCAAGTCATAAAATGTATTTATTAGTAAACTAGCAGTATAGCCCGGCGTTGCTCAGTTGTAATGAAAACTTTAAAACTAATTTATGGTCCTGTAGCTCAGACTCAGCCTAAATAATATTTGTGTTAAGTTTGTTGAGAATCGGATAAAAATTGTGGATTTAAACACACACACACACACACACACACACACACACACACACACACACAAACATTGTGAGAACTGCAGCCTTGAAACTTCTGAATATCGTTTCTTATGTCTTTATCTATGAATGTATCAAATTTGATTAAAATCGGACCACTCCTTCTATAACCCGACTTTTTCGATTATCGATTTTCGACATTTATTGGGGGTACCTCGACACAAAACCTAGTTAAGAACACTCGCAGACGCTTATAGTACAGCTATAAAATGTATTTATTAGGATATTCCACATTTTATTACGATATTCAGCTTTTTTATTAGGATATTTTAGATCTTTTTATTTGAATATTTTAGCTTTCTAGCTATAAAATGTATTAGGATATTTGTTGGATTTATTTATTAGTATATTTTGAAGATTTAGTTTTGGGAAATTTGTATTCTTCTTCTGTTATGATTCTTTTTATTATTATTATTATTATTATTATTATTATTATTATTATTTGAAAAAGCACATAAATATTATTACGCTGGCGTACAAATATACGGACTCTAATATCTTCTTCTAAGCGCCCTGTCCTTTCAGGACATAGGCGATCGTTGCTTTCTACGTGTCTCTCTACCTGGTGGCTCTTAGTATGTTTTCTCCTGTTACACCTCGCAACCCACGTTCCGTCATCCACTGGATCAGGCTTTTCAAATTTATTGTCCTCTGCTTTTCTCTGTCTATTTTTCCTTTTATCTGGCCTGTCAGTATGAAGTTCTCCAAGCCTTCATTCTTCATTGGATGTCCCAGGAACTTCAGTTGTTTTTTCCTGATGCTTACTATTAATTTTCTTTTCATTGCCATTCTTTCCATCTCCTCATCATTGTTCACATTTTCGGTCTATGATATCCACAGCATCCTTCTGAAGAAACACATTTCCGCTGCTTCAAGTTTTGTCCTCATTTTCGATGATATTGTCCAGCATTCCCTGCCGTATTGAAGAACTGGTATCACATAGCAATCTAGCACTCTCTTCTTTGTTTCTAGTGAAATTTTCCCGTGTATTAGTATTCTACTCAGCTTCTTGAACGCGTCCTTCGCCATGCCAATTCGCCTTCGGATCTCTGTGTCGCACTTTACCCATCATAATACCCAATGTGATATGTGTATCTCACGTGCATGCGTTATAGTCAAATGTTCATCATATGATGATACATTTTGATAAACCTATTCTTATCTGTAATCAGGCATGACTGATCATTTATAGGAGAAACATCCGTGAAAGGAACTAAAAAATATATTACTGAGACAAATACTGGAGAGTAATACATATGAAGGAATCAGGTTATCAAAACCTCTTTAGCAGGACTAGTAAACAACTAGACACGGACTGGCAACTTTTAATAAATAAGGAAATAAATATGGCAGCAAAGCTTCAGCATCGCCAACAGCAATAAGAAAATAGTAGCCAGAAATATTTTAACATATTCTTAACTTTAGTGTTGAAATTTCCTTACAAATAAAATGCTAGCTCACTAATGAATTTGCCGACTAGATCCCAAATGGGAACTTTGTCGCTTCGAGTGATTTCAGTTGGAAATGAATAACGACGTTCAACATCAGATACTGTTTGCAAATATACGCGCCGTCAAACAACATTCCTTCATTCCTCCGACTGAAGTTTTGTAATCTTGGCTTCTTCATAAAATTCCACTCTGTTTGGCAAAATCGAGAGATTCTAATCTCACAAAAGTTTTTGGTATCGTCAAGAAGGATTTCCAACAACTGCTTATGATTTCATAGAGACGCTTTTAATGATGATTTACAAACAGTAAAGGTATGTTTCACATTATGAATTGCCCGATACTGACTACCAAAATATGAAGCCTTCATTATGTACTGAATACTGTTATGAATATAACTACTTATATCAATGTAGTTATACATATGTGAATAACTGAGTCACGTGGAATGAAATTTCATTCCACGTGACTTTCTCAGTTATTTATTACAAATATTTTTAAACGTTTTATATATACGAGGGTCATTGAATAAATTAGGTGAATTTTTCTAAGGTGAATTTTTCTGATACAGATAAAAGCTTACTTTTTTTTTCAACGTAGTCTCCCAGCAGTGTCACACACTTTTCCCATCTGGGCACAAGTTTCCGTATTCCTTCAGCGTAAAAATCTTTGGACTGATGTCTCAGCCAATTGCTCACAGCTCTTTTGACTTCATCGTCTCTTTCAAACTTCTTTAAACAACTTAGCCCACTTATAGACATTTTTGGGCTAAAACATGTGACACCATACATTCTCCTATGAATTTCAACTGGTTTGCACCCTTCAGTAACCAAAAACTTGATAACTAACTTCTGTTCAATCCTGGAGCATGCTTCTTGGTCGGCCATCTTTGTTAATCTCCAAAACTCTGCAAAAAATTAAAACCCTTTGAAAAAGAAGTAAAGGAAAAAATTTAATAAAACGTAAGCTCCTATATGTATTAGAAGTCCTTATACCGAAAAATTCACCTTATTTATTGAATGACCCTCGTAGAAGTCCTTATACCGAAAAATTCACCTTATTTATTGAATGACCCTCGTAGAAGTCCTTATACGGAAAAATTCACCTTATTTATTGAATGATCCTCGTAGAAGTCCTTATACCGAAAAATTCACCTTATTTATTGAATGATCCTCGTAGAAGTCCTTATACCGAAAAATTCACCTTATTTATTGAATGACCCTCGTAGAAGTCCTTATACTGAAAAATTCACCTTATTTATTGAATGACCCTCGTAGAAGTCCTTATACCGAGAAATTCACCTTATTTATTGAATGACCCTCGTAGAAGTCCTTATACCGAAAAATTCACCTTATTTATTGAATGACCCTCGTAGAAGTCCTTATACTGAAAAATTCACCTTATTTATTGAATGACCCTCGTAGAAGTCCTTATACCGAAAAATTCACCTTATTTATTGAATGACCCTCGTAACATTTTACTTTACCCAGACAATGCAGAAAGTCGTTAGTGAATTGTTAACGAGGTTATTGTGGTCGGGTCTATGGGCTTGACGCAAATCAATAATTGAGATCGATAAAACAATAGCAGGAAACCACTCGAGATAAATTGCAAAATCCGAATGATTTGGAGGTAACAGTCACAAATCGTGTCGTCTATATCATAGTTTGAAGCGTTTGTGTTAGAAATGAATTGCTTCCTTATTAATGAGGTTCTGAAAGCAGTTTGTTGTGATAAATTTGGAATTGAAAAATGGAGAAACGCAAAATAAACAGGAACCAATTAAGATAGTGTTGCGGATTCCTGTTAGAAAACCACACACAATAATAAATAACAAAAGCAGATATGGAGATAGAAAATGTAAGTTATATTGAACGAAAATATACAACTGGAACACGGGTTAGTAAATTTAGTAATACTATTAGTAGAAATAAATATATACAGTCTTAACGTGTAATAGTATATCAGGGTAAATGATTTCAGATCCAACCAACTCCAACTAACTCTGCACCAACTTACAAATCAACCACACTCTCTTCAGACAGACTTACAACTCTGTCGTTCTCTCTATAGTCAGGATTATATGCACACTCAGTTGAGTCCATTATTATGTGTACAAAGGGGTGATCCCACAACAGATAGATAGAGAGAGAGAGAGAGATAGACTGACATAGATAGATAGATAGATAGATAGATAGATAGATAGATAGATTGACATAGATAGATAGATAGATAGATAGATAGATAGATTGACATAGATAGATAGATAGATATATTGACATAGATAGATAGATAGATAGATAGATAGATAGATAGATAGATTGACATAGATAGATAGATAGATTGACATAGATAGATAGATAGATTGACATAGATAGATAGATAGATTGACATAGATAGATAGATCGATTGACATAGATAGATAGATTGACATAGATAGATAGATAGATTGAGATAGATAGATAGATTGAGATAGATAGATAGATAGATTGACATAGATAGATAGATAGACTGACATAGATAGAGAGATAGATAGATAGACTGAGATAGATAGAGAGATAGACTTAGATAGATAGACTTAGATAGAGAGATAGAGATAGATAGAGAGATAGACTTAGAGAGATAGATAGACTTAGATAGAGAGATAGACTTAGATAGACTTAGATAGATAGATAGATAGACTTAGATAGATAGATATGTACAGACTGCGATAGATAGATAGATAGATAGATAGATAGATAGATAGATAGATAGATAGTGTTGCGGATTCCTGTTAGAAAACCACACAAAATAATAAATAACAAAATCAGATATGGAGATAGAAAATCTAGGCTATATTGAACAAAAATATACAAAATGAAATACGGGTTAGTCAATTCAGGAATACTATTAATGGAAATAATTATATACAGTCTCGAAGTTAGATAGTATGTCCGGGTAATGAGTCTATATCCAAACAACTCCAACTTACTATGCACCAACTTACTGACCAACCAACTCCTTACTAACTCTTTGACAACCACTGAACCCCTGCCGTACTCTGTATAGGCAGGGTTATATGTGCACATCAGACGAGTCCATTCTTAATTGCAGAAGCGGTGATCCCCAACACATTCACATAAAGGAAAGTCAAGCATATGATTATGAAAGTCCTGTACTTTCGGTTTCAACTGAAATACCCTAAACCAGAATTTTAATATTAATATTAATTTAGCTCGCGATAAATTAAAAAAATATATTACAAAGCTACATAGATAAATATTTTACCGAATTGAACGTGGCAATCTTATCTTAAAGCAAATAATGAGGACTTTCAATTGATAAAATCCATAGACATTTTAAAGCAATGATAACAAGAATTTAATACAACAATATTCTGTATAATAATAATAATAGTGATGATGATGATGATGATAATAATATTTATTATTAATAATAGTTATGAACTACCCTGTTTTGAATTTATATTCTAGAATTTTAAATTTTTTCAGATTTATTTTATTAAAATTTAAATTGCATAACGGCCAGTCTATACCCAGCACCAGAATATTCCCTTGTGCATGAATCTACAAGTTGTGCTATATGTGAGAGAGATTATATATATATATATATATATATATATATATATATATATCCGAGTGAGTATAGAATGAGGAGAGAAAAAAGAAAAAAAAAATTTCCGTCCAAAACATTAATTTAAAACAGTGCTCGATATATGATATATATGATGTATAGAGCTGTGAATATTTATTATAAATTATGTTTTAGAACATGTACATAATTTCTTCTATATATGTCCTCTTCTCTACAATCATATGGCTGTTTCAGTGTTTGGACTCAAACACATCATCGGGAGAAATAAAGGTTTGGAATCATTCTCTGTTTATATTTGGTTCGTTGTTGTCGTGGGGGTTGGTTGGGGTTATTGTTAATTAAGTGAATGTATTTCTCGTTTTCACCGTTAGACTTTTGAAGAATCTGGTGTGTAAGTGTGAAATTGTTGATTAATTGTATTATCTGTTGGAATGTACGTTTTATCGGTCGGGTATATCTTTTGGTTAGAGTTTCTAAGAGGGCGAAGTGTTGAGTTTTCATTTTTATGGTTGGCTATCGTTTAATTGATTGATGTCTGCTGTTAGTGGACCTAATTCATGTATTTGCTTTGATCCTGTGTCTAGGTTTTCACTTTGGGGTTTCTTAGATAGACGTGATAGGGGTGGGTGTTTTTTCTTTCCAATTTAGATTTTTTTCGGTATGGAATATTTTTTTATTTTATAGGTTTTTTTTTAAATATATATTTTTTCATATTTTATACTCAAGTTTGGTGTATTTTTGTATTTAGGCGAAGTTATTTCAAGAAATCTAAATTTGTAGTTTTTAGGAAGTAAATGCAAATTGGCGTTTTATCATTTTTTTGTATAAAGTTGTATGTTTAATCTTAATTTTAAGTTTAGAGGGTCGGTTTTTTCTTTTAATTTTTTTATATTCTTTTTTCTATAAATTATCGTTTGGAATCCTATTTATTTTTTTAAATTTTTTATATATTTTATTTATTTAGATATTTTTGCGGGCATTAGATTTTTAAGTATTTATTACATCAATTTTTTCTATAGCATTTTTATCTTTTATAATAATAAAAAATCTCTATTCAAATTTCCAGTACTTTTTAGTGTGATTGTAGGGTTAGATCTTACGTGTGCTTACAGTTTATTTTTGTGTATGATATAATTATTCTGAAGTAGTATATTTTAATCTTGATTTTGAATATATGAATTTTGATTCTTTTTCAATTTTGGGAGCCATTTGTTTAATTTTTGATTTTTTTTTAGTACGGAATATTTTTGTATTTAAGTAAGGTTATTGTGTTAAGATTATTGGTGTGGGCTTTAGTGATAGGCCTTCCTTTGAGGATTTATTGGATCGATTTTTTCTATAGCATTTTTTATCTTTTATAATGAGAATATCTAATCAAACTCTTAGTATTTCTTAGCATGATTGTAGGGTTAGGTCCCTAATGTGCTTGTAGTTTACTGTGGTTTCGTGTCTCTGATTTAAGAGCTTGTTACTATTTATATATTTAAGGATCTCTATTTTTTCTTGAAGGCAAAGAAAGCATGGTTCTTTTATAGAATTTGCTGTTCTTGCTTTTTTGAGAATTTTCCATTTGACCTTAGGAGTTTTATTTTCGGGGCATTGGTTGGGGTTTCTACAGTTACAGAGGTTGTTATCATGGGACGGACTTGTATTAGTGTTGGATTTACGTTTGCTGTGTATTTTTAATATTTTAGTCTTATGCACTTTGATTATTTTTTTCTAGATTATTAGAACAGTTATAGCTTAATTTTATGGTATTTTTATTAAAGATTTTGCTTAGAGGGTTATTTTTGGGAAAGTGCTTCTCTACTAATTTAAGAAATTTATGTTTCAGCTTGAAATTAACTGATTGGTTGAATGGAGGGTTATACCATATTATTTTCCTGCTTCTATTTCTGCTTTTTGGACTTTTAAATTTCTCCACAAAACTGATTTTTGATGATTTATACCCGTTTTCATAAAGGATTCTATTACAAATTACCTTGGGCTTATCAAATATCTCTTTGTTAGATGAGTGTGTGTTAATGCGACGTTCAACTGATGATGGGATGTGTTTAATAATGGATGGTGGGTGATTAGAGTTGGGGTTTATATATATTGGGTTAGCGTTGTTTTTCATGTAAGGTTGGAAAGTGTTCGATACTAGGTCTAATGTTATGTCTAGGAAGTCTACTTGCTTGATAAGGTGATTAATTACTACGTTAAGGCCAAAGGATTTAAAAACTCTATGGATTAATTTTTTGGTTTTATCAACCTTACCTCCAGTAGATTTATCAATTATCATCAGTCCGTCGTCCCTATACAGTCCTATCCTGCTCGTTTCTATTTCCTTATGTGCAGTTAAGTTGTACAGTAAGAATAATCCGGTTAGATCCGAAGCTTCTGCAGAATCCAGTGCACCCATGGATAAATCAAAGTTCTCTTTTGAGTTCTTAGTCCACTGTTCGTTGTTGTGGATTATAACTGATTTCCTGCAGTTCCGGATAATTTTGATCTCATCCTCTGTGATGTCCGAGTAGAACTCAGCAAACTCCAGGGCGAGGCTGAATAGGTTCTCCGAAATAAATGGGTAGAAGTCCACAATGTCAAATTGCAAAAAAGTGGTCTCGTTCTTTCCACCAATTTTTTCAAACCACTCGATTACGTCTACCGTACCATTGCACTGCGTTAGTTTCATTTTGTTTATTTGTTGGTTGACTCTTTCCAATATTGTTTTACTTATCCTACCTATTTCGGATATTGTGGGGTTTATTATTGTGTGGGTAATTTGCTGTAAAGATCAGGTTTGTGGTCCTTCAACAGTACATATGCTTCTTTCATTGCTATTTCGAGGACTCGGCCACTTATTTCACTTTTTTGCAATTTGACAAAAAAAAACCCTATAAAATAAAAAAAAAATATTCCATACCGAAAAAATCAAAATTGGAAAAAAAAACCCCACCCCTATCACGTCTATCTAAGAAACCCCAAAGTGAAAACCTAGACACAGGATCAAAGTAAATACATGAATTAGGTCCACTAACAGCAGACATAAACCAATTAAACGATAGCAAACCATAAAAATGACCACTCAACAGCACCGTTTTAGAAATCCTAACCAAAAGATATACCCAATCGATAAAAAGATAAAACAAACATTCCAACAGATAATACCATTTATCAACAATTCACACTTACACACAAAATTCCTCAAAAGTCTAACGGTCAAAAAGAGACATTCACTTAATTACCAATAACTCCAACCAACCCCCACGACAACAACGAACCAAATATAAACAGAGAATGATTCCAAACCTTTATTTCTCGCGATGATGTGTTTGAGTCCAAACACTGAAACAGCCATATGATTGTAGAGAAGAGGACATATATAGAAGAAATTATGTACATGTTTATAATATATATATATATATATATATATATATATATATATATATATAGTGTGTGTGTGTGTTTATTTTCTGCCTGATTCCATCTCGCACATATATCAACCATTCGACCGTGCGTGGATTACTGTTATATCTGGTCAGGCGCCCTTGTTGTTCGTCTCAGTTTTCTCGACAAGCTCCAAAAGAGAATGTTTAATGTGATTGGTTCCGACCTTGCAGTTTGACTACAGCCACTTTTAATCGGCGGGTTGCGGCTTCGCTCTGTCTCTTCTATAAATATTTGCATGGCTTTCTGCTCTGACGAACTTAGGTAATTTACTCGGGCAACCAGACTGGCAACAAGGTCTCACCCTTTTACAGTTAGATCAACCAAATGCAAGCGAAAATTTTACTCCAGCAGCTTCTTTTGTCGCGATTCCCGCCTCTGGAAATCCATTCCATATACTTCCTTTTCTGACGGCTACAACCTCCAGGAATTTAAACACATTGTCAATTCCAACCTTTTATCCACTTAACTCCAGCCCTTTCCACATCACCCCGTGTATCTTGTTCTTTTCTTTTCTCTCTACCTTGGTAGCTGTCTTCACTTCTGTGTTCATATCCTCCTCTTGTCCTTTCTCTTTCATTCCTTGTAGCTGGTTCGTCTTTGTATTCACTCTCCCCCTGTCTAAGACTTTAATTCTCTTATGTAGCCCCAGCACATCAGTAGCGGTACTGCCTTGCTTCGAATGAAACGATTTAAATATATATGTATACATATAGGCCGAATGGTTTGAAGCCTGAAGCCTGAGTTCGAATCTCACCTGAAGTGCGCTGCCCCACCATAAACTGTAACTATGGTCCGCTCAGTATATTGCAGCATAAGCCATTCTTTGACTCTGATAGTAGAAGAAGTTGCACGGAAAACGAGTAGCTGGCCTATATATAAAGACATTTTAAGGAAGGAGAAAGTAAGAGATTATATATAGATCATTTTCCCAACTAACATCTAACATTGCCTGACGATGAGATAGAAATCTCGAAACATAGAAATTTCCGTCTTGCAATATATTCTTAATTCATAATTATATGATTATTTTAAGCTTTACAATATTTATTGTATTGATCACTTTTTATAAAAAACAAAAAGCAAATGCCAGAAAGCAAAAAAACGTATAACTTTGGGATTACCTGGCCATATATATATATATATATGTGTGTGTGTGTGTGTGTGCGTGTAAAGAGAGAGAGAGTAAAAGTAGAATACTTTTTACAATAGCATTGTTCAGTTTAGCAAGATACATCAATGAGATTTGTCCATATTTCTCTGATTTAAATTAAAGCCAAATTAGTCTTAACAACTTCACCTGGTAGGAACCTGATTGTCACCTTTTTTATTTGATAGGATCTAAAATTGCACATGCATAAAATGTTACGCCTGCTACGAATTTGTTATGAAATGCTCCCCGTATTAAAAGCACTGACGCGGCCTTGTGTGTGATGGATTATTCTTTACTTTTTCAGCCTTTATTCCCCGGACGAGACCTCACCAGCATTTCACTACTCTATCGCTATGTCTATGGTGGATGTTCGGACGAGTTACATCATTTCATGCCACTAGCTTGGGCCTTCAAAGCTAATACCGGCCATGCCATGGCCAGAGTAGCAAACCCTCTTTTATTCATTTTGACAAGAAGCAATTTTCAATTAGACAGCTTCTTCTTTTTCAGAACTTTGTGGAGTAAGCTCTTGAGAGAATGCTCCTCTGACAATTATATTCCTGGCTTCTTTAAGTCCAAGGTCAACCGATATCTGTTCTACTCGTCCTCATAATATACTCTTACTTTCTTGTTCCTTAAAAATCTCCCTTAGTAGCTCCCTACCTTGAGTGGTCCTTGGGCCTTGTAATATGTGAATCATTAGCAAAGGTTTAAAATTAAGCTGTCTTAATGGCGGATTTAAAAGTATTATTGGTAGGATGTTGTCTGTCTTATTATTATTTAGATTGTAACTATCGAAAATATCTATACCCTCATTTGAATTTACCTAATTACATGGTTTGACTTAAAGTCTACATTTATATTTGTCTTTTAAAGAATAAAATTTGCGGGTGAATTAAATGAATATGGAATCGATATGGCGAATAGAGATATGTTAACCGCAAACATTATAGTCATACTTCTTTTCATCTTTGTTTTTGAAAATATATCCACCTTTTGATGACTTTTATCAATGGCGCCTGTAAAACTCACCCTATTAATAACTTCAAATATTAAATCTAAATTTAAATATTTTTAATGTGTGTAGAGCAAATTGATGGTACAAAGAGAAATAAACCAAAAATGTTAAATCGGATAAAATCCAACATTTTTTATGTAGATTCTTTTTAATTTCGGAGATAACATCTCTTAAATTTGTCCCCACTAATATTTTGTTTTACCCTTCATTTTTTTTTCTATCATAATATTTGTCGCATCCTCGATATTATCTTTAAACTTTAGCCCAGCTTCGTATAGTTTCTTGTCCAACTTGTAAATTCTTCTCTCACGACGCTAATTATTCCTATCGACCGTGCTAGCAAGGAACAGCGTCTGGGTGTCTTCTCCTGCGAGCACGGGGTCGCTCTCCAACCGCAGGATTCATCGTATCTGATGTTTTGGCCATCTAATTTAATACATTTCAAAGCTGTGCACAACTTTGTTCCATTTAATCGAGATTAGATCCCATTGGCGATATATCCCCGAAGTGACCCTTATCTATCTTGGAAATTATCGATCCACGAAGATCAATAGAATGACTGGACTCAATTTGTTACTATCTTACTAAAACTCCAAATAACCATAAAACTAAAAATCTAATGTTCCTCTTGGACAATCGTCAAACAAACGTTCAACGATATGACTTCATGCGGCTGCCGTTTGCGACAGACGGCGAGGACAAAATATGACTAAAATTTGGTTACTAAACAAAATCAAAAACAGGACTATTTAAATACATAAAATTAAAAGCAAAGTACAAACTGGACCAACAGATAAAAGGAATTAAACAATATCAATGATACACATTAAACATTAACAAGGCTGAGAAGAAAGAAAACACTTTTATTCTGTTGAACTAATTTATCATAACGGAAAGGCGAATGAAAACGTTTTGTTGCCAAGGAACTTATATCAGATAAATTAGCTCTGACAGTAATCAAATTAAACAAGAAATTCATTACAAATATAATCTAAGTGGACGTTCCATCATTTAACATTTTAGGTTAAGACATGAACATCTTTTACGATGGCATCATAAATATTGTGGGGTTCTCCCTTTTCATAAAGATGGACTCTTCCAGAGTATACTTATACTACTGCTATAGAAGCGAGACTGGAGAATAAACAGAGAGTTAACTGGAGAATACGAGAGTCCAAAGAGAGAGAGAGATTAGCAGACAGTACACAGTAGTTCATAGTAGCTCTGTGCTCCACACATCGAGAAGATTATTACGCCGTATCCGTCAGCTTCCGACACGGACATACTCAATATACTAAGGCTTCACTTCCAAAGACTGAAAGACTTGCACATATACATTTTACTAATCCGTATTCCTGGACAACTAATCTTCATTCAAGTCTGTATCTTTATGTTAATACACTCATTTTTTATCTCAATTACTGGTCGTTGTTCATTTATTTGTGCGGACCCCATTCCCGGGATCCACAACAATAAACTAGGCCGAGTGGTTTGTACTGAGACTCAGTAGAAACATGGCGAATGATAATTGAACAGTATTAAAATTATGAACTAGACAAGATATAGTTAGACATGGTCAGTGGAACGATAATAGTCTGCCAACATAGATTAAATAAAGGACTCAGTTTAGAATTTCTTGTAGGTTGCCCTGATTAATACACATCTGAAGAAGGTAGAAGGGCGAAACGGTTGAAACGTCGTGATAACAACAGAAACGTTAAGGACAATAATTCGAATGTAACTAGTGTAAATAATGATAAATTCTCATCCCGGTAATTGAGAGGGAAATTAAGCAAATTATTCTAAAATATAATTTGAAACATTTTTATATGGTAGCAAAAACCAACCGTATGAAAAACCGTCTTATAGCTATTAAGTTTTTTTTTTCTGGTTGAACATGTGAGAGTCTTTAACTCTTGACAATGGTCTACTTGTCGTATCTCACATTATGAAGAAAATGACTTTGTATCATAACAGTGTTAACAAAATATATAAAAGTTGTAGAATATATATATATATATATATATATATATATTAGTAATGCAATAATTCATCGACGCAAGTTCACAAATAAAATATGCAAGAGAACTGAAGCGAGATTAAAAAGATCAAATTTCACCTAAACTATTAACAGCCGGACCTGAAATTATCTTCCAGAAAATGATCTGTGAAATGGATGGGGGAAAACATAAGAACTTATTCAGATCATTTAAAATTTGCTGAAGGCGTTTTAATAATAATAATAATAATAATCAGTTGAATCCAAAGTAACATCTAGTCCTGGGTATGACGATAAACTACATCCGACAGCAAGAACACTAAGAACTTTTTTTTATTTTTAGAATAAATTTCCTAGAAAATTCCCCTGAGAAGATCTGGGATGAAACTGGTTGTTTGTTTTAGTTATTAGTATGTCATTAAATTTCCGCATATTCCTTGCTATAATATATATATATATATTTGTTTTACGTCGATGGCATAACTCGAAGTTTCTTGGTTTTTGCAATCATCAGGTGTATATTACAAATCGATATTACACTTTCATCTAGTTTGATATTTGTAACTTCTATCCGTTAATATAAAAAAAAAACTTCTAATCACAGCTTTAAATTTAGCAAGAAATTACTCCATAATCAGTGACCAAGTCATCAAGATTCTTAGACCCCAAAATCTATCAAAACTGATTTCTGCATTTCTATGGGAGCGAATGATTCTACTGAGGCCTGTGATTTGGTCGTGCATTTTCATTAATATATATATATATATATATATATATATATATATATATATATATTAATGCAGGTTTCATTGAATAATATAGACATGTTTTGTCTATTTTGTGTAGGATCCGTTCATACCGTCTGATATACTTGATGGTGATATCGTTGAAAGACAACAAAAAATCACAGTAATTGTTGATTATTTTATCGGGTCTAAGCTTTCGGCTCACATAAGCCATTATCAAAGAGTAAATATTAGCACACAGTAAACATAGAACATTTAAGTTATTAACAATAAAGAGAATTGAATTGAAAATATAAGTCCATCCCTACCGTGGCGGATGGCCAAAGACAGTGACAAAATAGTGGTGTTGTGGTCCCTGGTCTGATTACAGACATTTGAGTACGTTATTGGAAATATCGAAATTGATTGTATTCAAACCAGGTTTAAATTGTTTAATGTAGAGTGCTTCGAGGATTTTTAGTTTCTGCTTATTATTTTCTTCTTTGAGTATGTACGTGTTATCAACAAGCGTTTTTCTCAGAAGTGTGCGTTGATAACCGTGTTGTTCTAAATGACGGAATATGTTTGAATTTTCATTTAAGTGCAACGTCAGACGCCGTGAGAGCGAATTTGTGGTGTGGCCGATGTAGATATTATTGAGGTTGTTAGAGATACATTCTCTAAATGGACATATGAATTTATATACGACATTGTTTTTTTGCAAATCACTAACGGTGGGGGAAGAGTCGTTGCGGACACATGAATATATATATATATATATATATATATATATATATATATATATATATATTAATGCAGGTTTCATTGAATAATATAGACATGTTTTGTCTATTTTGTGTAGGATCCGTTCATACCGTCTGATATACTTGATGGTGATGTCGTTGAAAGACAACAAAAAATCACGTGGCGGATGGCCGAAGACAGTGACAAAATAGTGGTGTTGTGGTCCCTGGTCTGATTACAGGCATTTGAGTACGTTATTGGAAATATCGAAATTGATTGTATTCAAACCAGGTTTAAATTGTTTAATGTAGAGTGCTTCGAGGATTTTTAGTTTCTGTTTGTTATTTTCTTGTTTGAGTATGTACGTGTTATCAACAAGCGTTTTTCTCAGAAGTGTGCGTTGATAACCGTGTTGTTCTAAATGACGGAATATATTTGAATTTTCATTTAAGTGCAACGTCAGACGCCGTGAGAGCGAATTTGTGGTGTGGCCAATGTAGATATTATTGAGGTTGTTAGAGATACATTCTCTAAATGGACATATGAATTTATATACTACATTGGTTTTTTGCAAATCACTAACGGTGGGGGAAGAGTCGTTGCGGACACATGAATATATATATATATATATATATATATATATATATATATATATTAATGCAGGTTTCATTGAATAATATAGACATGTTTTGTCTATTTTGTGTAGGATCCGTTCATACCGTCTGATATACTTGATGGTGATATCGTTGAAAGACAACAAAAAATCACAGTAATTGTTGATTATTTTATCGGGTCTAAGCTTTCGGCTTACATAAGCCATTATCAAAGAGTAAATATTAGCACACAGTAAACATAGAACATTTAAGTTATTAACAATAAAGAGAATTGAATTGAAAATATAAGTCCATCCCTACCGTGGCGGATGGCCAAAGACAGTGACAAAATAGTGGTGTTGTGGTCCCTGGTCTGATTACAGACATTTGAGTACGTTATTGGAAATATCGAAATTGATTGTATTCAAACCAGGTTTAAATTGTTTAATGTAGAGTGCTTCGAGGATTTTTAGTTTCTGCTTATTATTTTCTTCTTTGAGTATGTACGTGTTATCAACAAGCGTTTTTCTCAGAAGTGTGCGTTGATAACCGTGTTGTTCTAAATGACGGAATATGTTTGAATTTTCATTTAAGTGCAACGTCAGACGCCGTGAGAGCGAATTTGTGGTGTGGCCGATGTAGATATTATTGAGGTTGTTAGAGATACATTCTCTAAATGGACATATGAATTTATATACGACATTGTTTTTTTGCAAATCACTAACGGTGGGGGAAGAGTCGTTGCGGACACATGAATATATATATATATATATATATATATATATATATATATATATATATTA
This sequence comes from Ascarosepion bandense, assembly GCA_037127315.1. Classification (NCBI taxonomy): domain Eukaryota; kingdom Metazoa; phylum Mollusca; class Cephalopoda; order Sepiida; family Sepiidae; genus Ascarosepion; species Ascarosepion bandense. Next base: position 2,210,429 of record JBBBDQ010001220.1, on the reverse strand, counting down.
ATGCAGGTTTCATTGAATAATATAGACATGTTTTGTCTATTTTGTGTAGGATCCGTTCATACCGTCTGATATACTTGATGGTGATGTCGTTGAAAGACAACAAAAAATCACGTGGCGGATGGCCGAAGACAGTGACAAAATAGTGGTGTTGTGGTCCCTGGTCTGATTACAGGCATTTGAGTACGTTATTGGAAATATCGAAATTGATTGTATTCAAACCAGGTTTAAATTGTTTAATGTAGAGTGCTTCGAGGATTTTTAGTTTCTGTTTGTTATTTTCTTGTTTGAGTATGTACGTGTTATCAACAAGCGTTTTTCTCAGAAGTGTGCGTTGATAACCGTGTTGTTCTAAATGACGGAATATATTTGAATTTTCATTTAAGTGCAACGTCAGACGCCGTGAGAGCGAATTTGTGGTGTGGCCAATGTAGATATTATTGAGGTTGTTAGAGATACATTCTCTAAATGGACATATGAATTTATATACTACATTGGTTTTTTGCAAATCACTAACGGTGGGGGAAGAGTCGTTGCGGACACATGAATATATATATATATATATATATATATATATATATATATATTAATGCAGGTTTCATTGAATAATATAGACATGTTTTGTCTATTTTGTGTAGGATCCGTTCATACCGTCTGATATACTTGATGGTGATATCGTTGAAAGACAACAAAAAATCACAGTAATTGTTGATTATTTTATCGGGTCTAAGCTTTCGGCTTACATAAGCCATTATCAAAGAGTAAATATTAACACACAGTAAACATAGAACATTTACATTTACATTAATATTTACTCTTTGATAATGGCTTATGTAAGCCGAAAGCTTAGACCCGATAAAATAATCAACAATTACTGTGATTTTTTGTTGTCTTTCAACGATATCACCATCAAGTATATCAGACGGTATGAACGGATCCTACACAAAATTAATAGACAAAACTTGTCTATATTATTCAATGAAACCTGCATTAATGAAAAAATGCTGCCAAAATACACACAATATATATATATATATATATGAATTCGGCAGATATAAAAAGATAGAAAATGATAATTGATAGAAATAGATAGAAAAATGCATGGCAAGAATCAGGGATCGAAGTAAAGCAAAGATGGAATAGTGAGGCGACTTCATCAGGGTTACTGGGAAAGAGCGTGGGGAAATAATATTTTATGTGTGTCATTCGACAAGATGACACACATTTTCGTAACAAAAAAATTTCGTAAATTATCTGGCCGGTAGAAATAAGGTATATAATACTGTTTGATTATAAACAGAATATCTACTTGAATACGAGTATCGAACAAAAATAATGTTCAGACAAATCATTTCATATATATATATATATATATATATATATATATATATATATATATATTAAAAAAAAAATTAATTCAAAGATGTTGAATGGCCATTTCGATATGAAGATCCTCACGGGGAACGACACATCACCTCAGCAACAGAAAAAAACCTGAGGTGATGTGTCGTTCCCCGTGGGGATCTTCATATCGAAATGGCCATTCAACATCTTTGAATTAATCCTTTTTTAATATATATTTGCTCTGTAATATTTTATTACATGGAGCTCTCTTCCTGTATCATTTTTTAATATTAAAATAAACTTTTAATATTAATTAGGATCGGATTTTTTGGAATTTACCTTCCTGCTTTTTTCCCTTGGATTGAAGTATCTGAATTAAAATATATATATATATATATATATATATATATATATATATATATATATATTGCTTTAAACGTTATTCTTAGTATTTGAGTAGACATTCTTTTTATTTTCAACAGTATTTATTTCGTCTATCAGCCTTCACAGTCGAAAAGACTATTATTAAGCAAACTTGTTCCCATCTATATATATATATATATATATATATAGAATAAAAAGCGTGAGAGGCCGTGAACGTTTTGTTTAAAGTGTATATTTATTGTGTTGTTATTATACATGTTATGATACTTTAAGTGTCCATAATAGTATTTGTGACGCTACACGTGTTTCGAGTTGAAATTATTTTAAGTTTACTCGTCTGAAGAGTCAACTTTAGGCTCGAAACACGTGTAGCCTCACAATTACCATTATGGACACCTAAAGTATAATAACATGTATAATAACATGTATAATAACATGTATAATAACATGATAAAGTATAATAACATGTATAATAACATGTATAATAACATGATAAAGTATAATAACATGTATAATAACATGTATAATAACAGCAACAGTAAATATACACTTGATACAAAACGTTCACGGCCTCTCACACTTTTCATTCTATACAAATTTCTCTCGTTGGAACGACTGTATTTCTTTTTTCTAATATATATATATATAAGCTTTTTACCCCAAGCAACACAATACGGACACTGGTTCGCTGCATGTTGATACAGAGAGAGGAGATAGAAAAAAAAACCGGTACAGAGAATGATGAACAAGGTAAAGATAGAGGTGGGATTCAACGAAATAAAAGATGGAATTGACGTTGTACGTACACCTTTGGAGACCGTAGCTATCAGGAAAGCAAGTAGAATTGATTTTTTAAGCACCGCCTACATATGGCGCAATGCTGAAGTATGGGGTACCCAGTGAAAATCAAGCTCACTACTCAGTTGTAATAGCTTGCTAACCATTACGCTACACCGACTGATGAGGCGTTCAGCAGGCGTGAAGTACGAGAAATTAAACTACTAGAGAAGAAGTTACAGTTACATTTGCTCATTTTGACGGTAAAAGGGCAGGACCTAGTTGCCAATATTGCAAGGGAATGGAGATAATCAGAGCGGAAACCGTGAAAATATTTCTAAAAAAAACAGCGGGAAGCCACATCCTAACGGTAGACAAGTGACTGAAAATGAGCCGCCAAATCGGGACTGATTACATCGTCGATCCTCCTCTAAATCTTGTCGAGAACTGCAAGATGAATAGTAGGAGCACTTGACCTGATACGGCAACAGTATTAAATGCATGGACGAATGGTAGATTTATAAATGAGCAACATGGATTCTGACGAGAAAGCTTTCCTGGCTCGTCACAGCGACTCAACCTTGGGACCGATTACATCGTAGATCCTCCTCTAAATCTTGTCGAGAACTCCAAGATGAATAGTAGGAGCACTTGACCTGATACGGCAACAGTATTAAATGCATGGACGAATGGTAGATTTATAAATGAGCAACATGGATTCTGACGAGAAAGCTTTCCTGGATCGTCACATCGACTCAACCTTCTTAGCAGTAGATATAGCTATTTATTCAATGTGTTTATTCTACTTGAGATTTGCTGAGAGAGTGAGGCCGAGGAGGCGCAGTGTAATACTTTCAGGGAGACAAACGTGATACATGCTGATAGAAAGTAGCGATTCTTTTCTGTAGTGGTTAAAGAAGAGCAGCTTTGTTTCGGAGGCATTAAAATTTACTCGCCTTTCTTGCTCCAATCCAGAACAGATTGGAGCTCATCCCCAAGAGCAGAAGTGATGCTTACTTTGTCAGCCCTGGCAAATTTCACATTAAGATGGGAGTGAATGGTGGTATCATTTGCATAGATGTCTTCTTGGGAACATCAGGAAGATCATTGATGAATATATGGAAGAGCTTAGGACCGAGACCCTTCAAGGACATTCGTGTTCACATGAAAGGATTTGGAAGCATACTGATTCAGAGCAACCGTCATTTTACAATATGACGGACAATCGTCCAGTTATTACGTAGCCCTGTAGTTTGGCAAAAATTCCAGCATGGTAAGCCCTTTCCAACGCTTTCGAGTTTTCCCACCTGAAACTATTCTGCACATATACAAATCTACCATCCGCCCGTGTATTGAATATTGCTGCCATATCTGGTCGGGTGCCCCTGCTGCTCTCCTTGGGCTTCTTGACAAAATACAAAGGAGGATCTGCAACGTGGTTGATACTAACCTGGCAGACCGACTGCAGCCGCTCTCACACCGGCGTGATGTAGCTTCCCTGTGCCTCTTCTACAAGTACTTTCATGGCTTCTGCTCCGATGAGCTTAGATCACTGGTGCCGCCCAAGCACGAATTTACACGAGATACTAGATTAGCAACTAGGTCCCACCCTTTTACAGTTAAACAAATAAGATGTAACCGTAAATTCTACTCCAACAGCTTCTTTTCTCGCGCTTCCCGCCTGTGGAACTCCCTTCCACAAGTCTGCTTTCCCGACAGTTACAATCTCCAGGTGTTTAAATGTAGGGTCAATAGACACCTCCTATCACACTAACTCCCAACTATTCTCACAACACTCTCATCTACCCAACCCTCATTCTCGGTATCCTCACCCGCCTATCACCCACCCTCTGTTATTTCCTATATTTAACCAGCCTTTCTCCTCTCTACGTAGCCCCCTGCACAGTAGTGGCAGTGACATGCCTTGCTCGGGGTGAAACGCTTATAAAAAAAAAAAAAAATCTATGGCAACAGCCCAAGCTTCGCCGTTCTTATAAAAAGACCTGATGTATGTACTCGCTGATGGTCATTAGCATAATTTTGGAATGTTGCTGAGGATACGTGAAATCTCTCTTAGGGATTTTATGCCGAAATGTTCATTCAATATTTTTGAATTTTGAAAATTTATTTTATTTTATATTAGCTCTGTCATTTTAATTACATTGAGCTCTCCTCCTGTATCATTTTTTAATATTACAATTTTAATATTAATTAGGATCAGGTTCTTGGGATTTGCCTTCCTACTTTCCGTTTTGGATTAAAGTATTTTAATCATAATAATAATAATAATAATAATAATAATATATATATATATATATATATATATATATATATATATATATATATATATATAGTGTATATGTGTAAAATGTGTGCTAGGTCATTGTGAACAAATCCTTGCGCAACAATAAAATAAAGTGTATCTAGAAATCTACCCTTAATAAAAAGCTAAGGGCTCCTCTGTAAAACACCCCCGAACCTTGATGTGGTGACATAAATGATTCCATGCCTTTATCACGTGGCTAATGTTCACACGTTAGCTTTCACATCTGCTATCGCTGCCTTCGACAAATCCTCTGTAGCAGTGTGTTTATTTTCTACTCTACGACTTCCCAAATTTCATAAGCCATCTGAATGAAATTACGAGAGCTAGGCAACCACGTGTTCGAATTGACAATAAAAATTTGGTTACTTTCTTCTACACTGAGGTTGAGACTCCAATGAGACTTGCTCCGTCAGGGAGGAAGCCCGCTCAACCCGACTAGGGTGAATGCGGCATACATACATACATACACTGAGGTTGGCGGTTAATGCCATGAGTACGACTTGTATCACATTAGAAATTTTATGAAACCCAATTTTTATTGATTTTTTAAATTATTTGCACATCAGGATCAAGTCTGTAGAAAAAGAAACACCGACAGTTA